>CM053774.1:79076949-79116344 GCA_028658325.1 Potorous gilbertii
ACTAGGAAATAAGAAATACAAGTAATGGGGAATAGAAAGTTATCTGGCCCTACAGGAGAAAAGAGAAGATGGGGTAAGGGAAGGGAGGGATGATAGAAGAGAGGGCAGATTGGTGATAGGGGAAATTAGAATGCTGGGTGTACTGTGGTGGGGGGAGGGGACAAATGGGGAGAAAATTCTGGAAAACAGAATTTTGTGAAAATGAATGTAAAAATTTAAATAAATAAATTTATATATAAAAAAATAAGAAAAAAAAGAATGCAGGACAGTTTCACTATTGGGAAAACTGCTAATATAATTGATCATATCAATAACAAAAATAACTGAAATTATATGATTATATTAATATATGCAGAAAAAAAGGTTTTGACAAAATGCAACACTATTTCCTAGCTAAAATTCTAGACAGCCTAGGAATAAATGGAGTTTTTTTAAATGATATGTTGTATCTAAAAACAATGTTCTAAGTCACTTAGAGAAATGTAAATTAAGGCAAATCTGAGGTACCACTTTATACTTATCAGATTAGCTAAGATGACAGAAAAGGGAAATGTGAAACATTGGAGGGGATGTAAGAAAAGAGATACAATACTACACTTTTGATCTAGAGGATAATTTGGAACTATGTCCAAGTCCTATAAAACTTCACATATCCTTTAACCCAGAAATACTGCTACTTGGCCCTTACCCCAAAGATATCAAAGAAAAAAGAAAAGAGCTGCTGTGTAATTATACACACACACACACACACACACACACACACACAAGTGCGAGTGTGTGTATGTATGTATACATATGAATATGTGTGTATATATATACATACATACATGTTTGTGTATACATGTATAGGTGTGGGTAATGTATGTGTATATGTATCTATATAATTATCAGTTCTTTTTGTAGTGGCAAGGAATTAGAAATTCAGAGGATGCCCACCACCTGAGGTATATTTGAATAATGCATTGCATATGAATGTGATAGAATACTATTGTATGATGATGGAAATAGTTTCAGAAAAAAACTGAGAAGGCATATAACCTCATTCAATATGAAGTGAGCATAGGCAGAAAATCACTCTTGTCAATAAAAGTAATATTTTAAAGATAACCAACTGTGAAGGACTTAGTAATTATGATCAGTACAATTTTATATTGTTGTTCAATTGTGTTTCAATCACGTCAAACTTTTTGTGACCCCCTGTGAGGTTTTCTTGGCAGAAATACTGGAGTAGTTTGCCATTTCTTTGTCCAGATCATTTGACAGATGAGGAAACTGAGGCAAAACAAGGTTACCTGACTTATCTAGGGTCATACTGCTAGTATGTGTTTCAGGCTTGATTTGAACTCAGGAAGATGAATCTAAATGCATTCAGATCCAACACTCTATCCACTATGCCATCAATTTCCTAATTTTGAACATTTATTCTAGATGAGGGGCAGCTAGGTGGTGCAGAAGTCAGGAGGACCTGAGTTCAAGTCTCACCTCAGATACTTGACACTCACTAGCTGTGTGACCTTGGGCAAGATACTTAACCCCAATGGCCTCATCCTGGGTCATCTCCTGTCATCCTGGTGAATTACTGGGTCATCTCCAGTCATCCTGATGGTCACTGGATTTAGATGGCTCTGAAGGAGAAGTGAGGCTGGTGACCTGCACAGCCCTCTCTCACTCAAAACAAAGTCAAGTGCAAGTCATGTCATTATTTCTCTGATGGCATGGTCTTCTTTGTCAAAGAAGGATGAACACATTATTCCAGATGAATCAGGGAATTGTCCCTGGACATTTCATATTCTAAGTAACATCCCCTATATCTTCCCACTAGGAAAAAATGTAGCTTCTGAAAATAGTATAATATACCATGAAATAAAAGTAAATCTATATCATAAACCATTCATAAATCCACATAAAACAGACATGAATGATTATCTACAATATGCCATGCGTTTGCCTGTGTCTAATACTGAGCATTCACTTAATAGCATCATAGTATCATTGACTTAGAAGGGAAAGAACCTCAGAATATCTGTTGCAACTACTTTATTTTATAAAAGAGAAATTGAGCAACATGTCAATGTTCACACATATGCTAAGTATCAGATCAAGGACATAAGTCTTCAGATTCTAAATCAAGCATTTTTTTCTATGATATAATTGAAAATTAAAATAACAATAACAGAATTTTTATAACACTTGTCAAATATTTTATTTGATCTTTATAATAAACCTGAGAGATGGAGGCTATCATTATCCCTATCTTTCAAATGAGAAATCTGGGTCAGGCAGAGGTTGTTACTTTTTCAGGATTACACATTATTCACTTCTAGTCAAATTTGAAGTCAGATCTTTCTCATTTTCTCAGGGACAGAGGTTGATCCACAGCAGCACCTACTATGAGGTTTGCCTACAGTTATTTGTAGCAATAATGAGCACATACAGATGCAGAATATTGAGTATATACATCTATGACACATTTAATAATTTATAACAGGAATATGCTTGTCACCTTGTTTTAGCTCATGAGAGTCAATTGATAAATATTCAGAGTGTTCATTTACATCTCAAAAATTGGTAAAACGTATAAAACAGCACCTGATTTATTGTTTCTTTATTGTTTAGATTTAATAAAATGATGGAAAAAATGTAAATGCAGACGAAACATGAAAATGCATTGTGCCATTTCAGAAAGCTGTTTGTTAAACATTTACCAGCACAGCCCTAACCATAAATGAAATGCATTGACTCTGTGTAATATAAGATGCAGAATATTCAATATCAGGCAAGTCCTCTGAAAATAGACATATAAATCAGAAGTAGAAACATAGTACAAAAATGTCATCGAGTCTAACCCTCTCATTTTATACTTGAGGACTCTGAAACCCAAGAGAAGTTGTTACCTGCCTAGGTTTTTTTTTTAAGTATTTGAATCCAAATATTCAAAATCAATTTCTATTGCAGCAAAATTTGCCCCTCTGTGCCTCAGTTTCCTCACATATAAAATGAAGTAACTGAACTTTGTCTTTGATGTCCACTTCTAATTCCTAGGATCCTACAAATTTAATTATTAGATAATCTTTTATCTTCTGTAGCCTAGACCATTTAAAATGAGAAATATTTCTTTTAGTTTCCTTATTCCTATAGTCTTAATGCAAATTTAATCTGAATGTCTTTGATGAATGAATATTTTTAAACAGATTTTTTTTTTCTTTTGAACACTTTTAAACTCAATTTGAACAAGATATTTCAAACAGTTAAAAATAGTTTCCCCTTAGAGTAATTCAAATGGTAGTGTCATGGAAATTTTAGCAAATAGATACAAATCCCTAAACTGAATAAAAAAGATTGTTATAGTGTATTCTCTGGTATAGTTTTCAGTTTTGAATTTTAGTCATTGTCAAAAAAATATTTTATTGTGTTAAGTGCCCAGTCATCACAGTTATTCACTCTTTTCCAAATAACCTTCTGTTCTAAGAATCCCTCCTCTTTGCAATTTACAAGTGAGGAATTTCAGGGATGCTTTTGTATCTAAAGCTTTTGCTCAAGGTCACTTAGTGAACAATTTAACAAAGTCAGCAAATGACTCAGCAGACTGGACTTATTTTCCCAAACAGTCTTTCTTGGAAAGTTAAACTCAGCTGCGTAAAACGCTTTATCCTAAAATGAAATGATGAAAAAGAAAGGACGTGAATCTAGAATTCTATCTGCTGTCCTAGAAATGCTTTTAGATAATGTTACTTTTGGAGTAATTTACAGAGAAACTGAAGGAAAGAATAATTTCAGCTAGCACTTGGCATATTACCTAGACATTTCTCTTTTGGGGGGCGGGGGATAATGGGGACCACATAGAGGGAACTTCCGATAAGAAGGAAAGACTCGCTTTATCAATACATATTGGCACCTGGTGGGAAACTTAAAGTCTTAGACAGTTTTCTGGGGCACTAGGAAGCGAAATGATTTATCTGGAATTACAACATGAATATTTGCAGAGCCTGATATTCAGTCCAGATCTTCCTTAATTCCGTGGCCAGCTCCCTATCTATAATAGGAATAAGATAGAATGTAAGGATTCTTTTAACTTGAATGTGAAAAAAATGCATTCTCATTTCCTTTAACTTCTAACTTATATTTAGCATTTCCTTGAATTATGAATATAGGCAACAAACTATAATTCTGAATAGATAGATGTTCGTAGGCTGAATCAGCCTGCCAAAGGGGTCTGTGATATTTAAAACCAAGTTTTAAATGTAGTTCTATAACTACATTGACAGCTCCAAAGAGCCAACAGTCATTTGTGATACTGAGGGTGTTACATGAAGACCTAACGTGTTTTGTTTGCAATTGGCCTTCTCTATAGTTGGTAGGGCACTGACTTGAGAATAAGGAGACCTAGGTTCATTAGACTATCGGCAACATGAGGGAAGTCACTATCTTTTATCTTTCTTTGTATCCATAGCACTTAATACAGCACCTGGAACATAGTAGATGGTTAATAAATGTCTATTGACTACACAGGTTTAAGTCCCAACCTATGCAATTATGAGAAAGTCAGTTTATGAATCTGAGTCCTCAGTTTCTAGATCTCTGCCACGCAAAGTTGTAGTGTACTTTTGTCAACTTTAATACAGAAATTCATGAGTGAGTTGTGACTTTTTTTCTATGATAGCCAAACTCCTTTCACTCATCCCAATGATCTAACTCTCGGGGCATTGCTACCTGCAGCTCTATTCACCCTAGGGACTTGGGTGACTTGCCCAAGGTCACATAGTTTGCAGGTGCCAGAAGTGAAAACTTTAAAAAATTATGAACCTTAAAGTACTACGTAAGTGTGAGGAATTAATTCTGAACGTTGGACTTGCAGCAAAAAAGGTGCTGTGCTGAGAAGGTAGGGGCACACTTAGACAGCAGGTGGTGGAAAGGGAGTTATGTTCAGTTTTAACACCCCTGCCAACTGCTTCACAGAGTTTTTCTATCTCTTGCTGGAAAGACAGCTGTTCCTCTTGCCTTGTGGCTAGTAAGAGGTTGATAGCAAATGATCATCGATGTAATGAGGTGAAAAAAAAATCCCAAGAATTGGAGCAAATAAAATACCGTTTTTTATGGTGTAGAAAAATGAAAAATGTCTCTTTTGAAAGTAATTCTGTGGCTAATTCACTTCAAGGATCCAGAATTTCATTGGTGTGCGTACTCTCTCCACCCACATATACCTTGACTTTTAAGTGCCTGAGGAAGCTACTCTCCTTGAGTAGCCCAAGGCTAAAATAATATATCACTTGGTAACTGGCCCTTTGGGTGGTAAATCAGTTTTCTTAAAATACTACTTTTCTATAAATGCTTCTTTTTTCACAACTACTTCAGCAACCATCAATGAGTTTCCAATGTTATTACTCAGAGAACACTGTTAATGAAAAATACTGACCTGTCCTTGAAAAGAGTTATCTTAGATCTGTAGGAATACTTCCTCATTTTTGTCTCAAACACTGACAAGTTTATTTCAAAATATGTCAGAAGAAGAAAATTACCAAACAAAAATTTTCCAATTCACTAAAGGAAAAATCATGCACAAACTCTTTTTTATCATTCACATACTCTTGAGTTTAGGGATAAACTGGATAAAATAAATTATGATTGAGTAATTAGCTAACTAGTCATAGTCAGCTATAACTCAAGATTATAAAATACTGTGACAAAGTGTTTTAAGAATATAGAATTCTAGGAATATGTCATTTATTTTTGTATTTTCATGCCTGGATGATGATGTTGATGATGATGATGTTGATGATGATGATGATGATGATAAATCTCTCTTGATTTCATACTTGAAATAATAGTTATGCTAATAGCTTATGAAAGAAGAGAATTTTTTAAAAAAAATAATGTAAAATAAATGTGAAATAATGCCTGATATTTTCCCATATAAATAGGGATAGACACTAGAACAATGATTTCTTTGTTATAAAGAACTTCCTATGTCCTGCAACAAATAGTCTTAGAGAGTAGCCTGAGACAAGTGGTTAGGGGATTAAAGGATTTAACCTGGACCATAGAGTTCTGTGAGCACAAACCAACTCTTTCCAAGCCAAGATCAGCTCTCTAATAAAACTGTGTTTCTTCTATCTTGGAAAGTAAAATCTAGAAAGACAAACAAACCCAAAACAAACAAAACAAAACTCTTCACATGTGTATAGTTTTATGCCATAGAGAAAAGGGAAATGGGATAGCAGAAAAGGGCATCTGATGATAGATCACAAAATGACAGATCAATAGAGAGATACAGTAAACCACAGACACAGAGACAAGGAGAGAGGAAAGAAGGGGGACAGAGAAAAAAGAAGGGAGGGAAGAGGGAGGTACTATGCAAGTATCAAAGAAGTCTAACAGTAAACATAGCAGAGAATTTTGAACCTAAGTTGCACAAATGGAGTAGTCTTCTCAGAGGAGGTGATCTTTGATAGCTTCAGGCACTTTGTGTAAATAACGCATTTCTCAATCAAATTAATTAATTAATTAATTAATTAAATTTATGCATTTCTGCATACCCCGCAGAAATGTCACTGAGTTTCCCTTTGAAAAAATCTCCCTGTAACCCTGGTTTTCTGCACTGTTCCCCCACTTCCCCACCCCTTTCAAATGGTATCAGTTATTTGTTTCATACCTACTTGGAGAGCATACCAAAGAACCCCTGAGCCTCTGGGAAGCACTCAGGAAATGATATTTATTGTATGACATAATAAAAACTGACACACTACTTGTTTTTCTATTGAACTAAACTTCAAGAACGAATTTCTGAAAGGGTTGGGGAAGGAGGGTGTTCTCACTGAGTGCTAGTATCAGAAATTGGGACACATTTCTAAATGTACTGTAAAATTTCTTAATTGATATGAAAAATAGTATTGAGTCCTGAGGGGGAAGTGGCTTCCTGCTAGTGAGTTCTCAGAAAGAGAGTTTCAGTTAGGGATCATGTAAAATTCAGACCCAGACAAGAAACTCAGAGAAACAGTCAGGATTCTGTTGTTGAAGCAGCACAGAAGTAGCCAGGAACCTTGTTCTCTTTTGTAATGTATTCTCTGAAAGTAAAGTCTAGGAAGAAAAACAAAAACAAGACCAATAAACAGGAGAATCTACATGAATGGATTGAAATAAAAAACAAAATCTGCTTCTTGTAGCAATAATTGGACATTTGGGAGAAAATAAAACAGGTAGCAGTCAGGAACTGAAAACCATTAAGAACTTTTTTTTTTTATTTTTAAGCTAATGGAGGTTATCACGCAAACCTCAGGTTCCACTGATTGCAGGTAACAGGTGGTAGTTCTCTGTCAGAAAACTGGTCTTAATCTCTAGGCAAACCTCTTTGGATTTTGCACATGGAGGTCTTTGATTTGCCTTGGGGATTCACATGTTGTGTCTATTTCAGTCAATTCAGTATGCTCATAGAGAATATTTTGGTCACTCCAGAAAGGTGTTAGAGGTGCTTCTTCCTTGAATCTCTTCCAGAAAAGTAAACATTGAGCATACAGTAGTGGGCATTCCTTTCAGTATAGGTTAGTATTAGATGACAGCTGAGGCATTTTCCGAATCTAAAATTTTGTGGTTGTATGATTCACTTGAAACTGACAGGTGGGTTCAAAATTCTAGACCCGTGGTTTAACATTCTATTTTAACTGATCCATGGCAAAGCATTAATATTCTTAACTTTATAGAAGAGGCAGAAAGGAGAGCAATAAGCTAGAGATTTACGAGGTCATAAGGTACAAGCTTCTAATTTTTACAGGTGAGGAAATTGAGACAGTGAGTGTTAAGTGACTTGCCCAGGTTTCATAGATAGTTGGCATCTAAGGTGGGATTTGAACACATATCATCCTGATTCTGGTTCTACTTCCCCATTCACTATGCTGTGCTACACCTCAGGTATCAGGAAGAGACTATTTTTAGTCACATACAAATCTTTTTTGTACTATGCAACATTGGGGAACCTAATCAGAACCAAGTTGAGCTGTTAGTTTTCCAGGTCACAAAAATGAACAGTTTGAGAATCGAGTGATATAAAGATAATTCTGATCACCAGATCATGCTATGCATTCCTTGCTCAGTCATAGATCCTTCAGGCTAGGGGTTCCTGGCATCTGGACAAGGTGTCATGGGACAAGAGGTAATGTTATTAACCTTTGAAGAATTTCTGTTTCAGAGCATGGGGAACTCTAGTGCCAGCAGCCATAGTGCTAGAGGATGATTCAATGGCCAGAGCTGACTTATTTATCCCACACTAGCGAAGATGCTTCTACTGCAGATTTCATATTTAGAAGAAACATACTCCTTTTGAAAATTTGCCACAGAATGCTTAGATTCTTCCTTCAATCTGTCAACTGAATTAACAATCCATTCCCTTACTAATGTATTGCTACCCCAGTGAGTCATTTGACAATTTTGGAATCTCAATATCATCCTGGAGTTTCAGAAAATAAATAAAGTAGCAATTGCCTTGCCTTGTTAGCTTTCAAATCCTGAAATTTTCATCTACTCAGTTGATGGGCTAAATGAATATTTAACCAAAGAAATATTGCCACAGTAGCTTAGTAATTGATTTTGGGGAAAGAGATCAAGAATTGTGGAGGGAAATGGAATAGAAAAATAGTCATATGATGATAGCACACCTCCCTTTTGATGGATAGCAACAAACTATGGTACCCACCAGTGGGTCTTATTAAGGGGAACCAGCAAGTAGAAATTCATCAGTATAAAATGTGATCTGCTCTCTACAGATGTAGGAACTGATCCAGAAAGAGAAAAGAGTTGTACATCTTGAAAAGAGAACCAGCAGATTTTTAAGAATAAAGGACTTGTTCTCTTTTGAACTACGCTTGGTGTGGAAATCAACTCTTGGTTTAATTGCCAGCAGACATCAAAAATCAGGCATGATCATTTGGAAAAGCACTGACTTGGGAATTGAGCACCTGGCTTCTATTTCTGTTTCTGATGCCTACTGCTTGTATAATTATGGGCAAGTCATTGAACTTAGTTGAGCCTCAGTTTCTACAGCTATAAATTAAGGGAGTTATATTACCTGACACCTGAGGTCCCTTCCAGCTTAATACCTATGTGCTAGTCAGGATTAAGTTTAATTCTAAATAAAATAACTGACTGAGACCTAAGAGGAAAATTTCAAACTTTCATCAACAGTATTTCTTTAAGTAAAAAAAGAAATACTTAAGTTAAAGAATAAAAGATACAGATGTAATGTTGTGAATTTCCCCCAAAAAACACTTAGAAAAATATTCTTAATACTCAGTTGTTAGTTTTTTTTAATATCCTTGGCAGTGTTTGGTTAGAAATTGGTGGGTTTGTCGTCAGTAGATAATAAAGACCATAATTTGGAGCTTATTTCGACAGCTTGGAAATTTTTAGTTATTATTTTTCTCTAGTCACTTCTAAAGTCTCCTGGATAGAATAGATGAAGCAGTCATAGCTTCCAAATTCAGACTCCCCCATTATCCTTGCCTTGCCACCGACACAGACATACTGCCTTTCGTTTCATTTTAATTACTATGTATGCTTACAAACACAATACCCTAGGTGGTGAATTGGCAATGCAACCTGACAGCCAGCAAAGTCAACATGGATTTATCTCTATGAATAAAAACTCAATGTCCAGAAAAGAGGGGATAGTCATTCCGTATTCTTCTCTGCTTATGTTATATATAGAAAATTGTTTTCAGTCCTGTGTGAGATATTTTAGGGAGTAAGGACGTTGGTGAGCTAAAGAATATTCAGAAGCTTTGACCAGGATAATAGTATTTGAAATCATACCAGGAGTCACTGAAGGAAATGTGGATGTTTTGCCTAGAGAAACAAATATTTAGAGCCAGTAGGGCAGTATTTAAGTTGTAGTTGAAAGGCTGTAATACGAAAGAGAGATTCAAGGGTAGGGAGCCTGCAGCATCACGGACACATGTGACCCTTTAGGTCCTCAAGGGTCAAAGGGTCCTTTGACTTAATCCAAACTTCAGGGAACAAATCCCCTCAATAAAGGGATTTGATCTGTGAAACTTGGGTTCAGTCAAAAGGCCAAAGACCTAGAAGGCCATATGAGGCTTTGAGGCTGCTTGCTTGCTCCCTACCCCTGATGGTCTTTTCCCCAGGGAACAGACCTGAAAACAAGGAGTCAAAACAGTGCAAAAGATATAGTTCTGGACATCAAAGCTAATAGAGGCAGGGAATGGATTGGTCTATGGTAGATAGAGCTTACCAGTTCTTTCTCTTAGATCTAGCCCTAGGGAATAAAGCTTTGTCTGTTTGGGTCTTTATCTTCAAATATTTTCCAGATATGGATCAAAACTCAAATTAATGGCCTTCTGTGCTGTTGTTATTAGATGCTCATATCTATTTTTTAATTTTTTCTTCTATGGTCTCATTACATGCATTCCAATGTGTTTGCTAGGATTTACTGAGAAGGAGAAAGACAGTTTGGTATAGTGGATTGAAAATTGCCCTCCAAATCAAGAAGATCTGGGCTCAAATGCCATCTCTGAAGTGAATTAGCTGTGCAGTGCTGGGCAAGTAATCTTAAACTGTCAGTGGTACAAACAATTCTTTAAGATTATACATTCCAGATTAGATTAGTAGAGGTAGTTTCCTTGCCTGAGAGTTACCTATGTTAATGAAATCATAGGTCCTCCCTACTTATTATGGAAATTAGAACTTAGAAACTCAAAAGTAATAAACCAAGACAATTACAAGGGTATGAAAAAGAAATCTATTAAGCCCAAGACTGAGTAGTGTCTAAGCTTTCTAACCTAATCCTTAGATAAAAGTCCCCCAAAGTGTCGTCCCACAGTCTTCTCTAGGATGGGGACATCACTTCCTAATGCTGGCTCGCTTATGGTCCCAGGAAAAAAATATTTTCCTCTGGGAAAGGCCCCTTTTGAGCCACAGTATCATCAGAATCTTGACTTTGCCAGTAATTATTAACTTTGTGACTTTGAACAAACTATTTAACGTGGTTAAGCCTTAATTTCCTCATCTGTGAAAGAAGAAATGTTAGACTAACTCTAAAGTTCTTTCACTTAGAATTTATGAACCTAAGAAACTTCTAGGACACTTTGAAGTGAGTATAACGCCATACTCACATTTGGAAAATCAGGAAACTTGCTAATTGAATGAGAGGTTTTTGGTGTTCTTGCTATATTACATAATCATTAAACTAATGAATTCTCCCCTGCCTGATCTAGAAATAAAGTCACAAGTACACACAGAAATATAACCACAGTATTCCAATTACATTGAAAGTCATCCTGACTTACAAGTTCACCACAAATTTCAAGACATATAACTCCTTTCTTTTCAGGTGAATTTCAGCTCAATATAATCAACCAACCAAAACACTTTTATTAAGTATCTGCTATATGCCAGGCACTGAAGCCATCCAGAAATATGGAAGCTGCCTCAGTGGGTAGTATGATGCCTTTTACTGGAAGTATCAAAGCAAGGGTGTTGTATATGGTTTACACATTTTTGCTTCCTAGGGGATCCTCAGATGTCTCAACTGGTCCCACATACAGAGTCAAAATCTAGAGAGATTATTAGTTAAATTGTAATAAATTTTCATGTACATTTACCAATAAAATGCATTGCTCAATGCACTATATCTAAGTTGAATAATACCAAAATCTTCTTTGGAAATTAAAAATAAGTTCAAGTCCAAGGTCCCTTCTTGACATTGGCTTATATGGGATTCACTAATCAGGAAGCCTTAAGCATTTAATCTGTTCCCATTTCAGGGTTTCATTTAATCTATTCCCATTTCAGGGTTTCAGTGAGTAAGGACAACTAGTGGAATTTAAGTCACTAACTCCAAGCAGTCTAGTAAATCCCTTAGTGTCTAAGAGTTGGTCGGAGCTAGAAACACTAACACCATGAAAGCTCTTTTGTTCCTGTGGCATTTCTAGCCACTATCAGAAGAGGGCCCTGATCATTTCTGCCATTTTGCATGTCCTTCTAGTTTTGTTTTTTGCAAATTTCTCAGCTGTCAATAAATGACACTCATTCCCTGTTTCCTATTCTGGGCCCCTTTTATACTCTTGTGTAGTATTATTCCTGAAACTCTCTGTACTCCCAAGAGATCACAATGGACAGCTTCTGTGTAGGTTTCCCATACTGCCCATCTTCCAGCCTCATATACTGAGAAAAGGAAAACTATTTCTTTTCACAGGGGAACAGTTTTCTCTTATAACCTATAAGGGAGGAACATACCATATTATCTGTCTCAGGAAAATGGATTTATTAGTCACATATATTTAGACGAGAGCATTTTCGTCACTGAAAACCTCTTTTGAACTAAATTCTCAGGGCATTAGGTTTTACACAGGGGACAAAGAAATCACTTTCCTTGCTTCTAGAATGAAGAAATTTCCTTGGAAGCACCTGAAGGGGATCTTCCATCTCTATTCCATAGAATTTGTTCAGAAAGATTCATCACAACTTGAATCCTTTGTACCCCAGGGCTTGGGCTGTGGATTTTCCACTCATGTTTTCACTCTGCATGGATGTAAGGACTAGTAAGTGTAAGAACCACCACATTCCTCCACAACTCTTTCAAGTCTACTGTAGTTCTCCTATAGAAGTTGACTGGAACTGTATTTCAGGGGTGGTTAACCTGTGATCTCAAGGCCACATTGACTTCCTAGGTCCTTGAGTATGACCTTTTGACTGAGTCCAAGTTTCATAATCATTTTAAAATCATTTTATTAAGGGAATTTGTCTATGAAGTTTGAATTCAGTCAAAGGACTGTACTTGAGGACCTAGAGGACCACATGTGGCCTTGAGGCTGCAGATTCCCCGCCTCTGACTTAGAGTAAGAGTTTTTAACTTGAGGTCCATGAATACTCAAGGGGTCTGTGGACAGATTCAAGGAGTCTGTGAATATTGATGAAAAAAATACATTTTTTTTATTTTCACTAATATTGGACTGATATGAATGCTTCCTTCACATATATAATATGTATGTGTATATAATAATACATAAATGTATGATCTCTATAAGTACATAAATATGTATATATGTATATGCACAAACATATGTATATATAATATACATTTAAAAATTCTGAGGAATTTTTAGTCTTTTTCAGACTTCCAAAGAGATCTAAGACATAAAAAGGTTGAGAACTAGAGGGAAAGGTTAAGATCTGGGGGAATTTTGAGGGAGGGCACACATGCACACACTCATTTCTTCTGATACGGTGATGTTCCACTGGAAAGATAAAGATTTGGTATCTCCCCCACCCCTTCTCATGTGAAGCATTGCTATTTACTCATCAATGTAGTTTCATTCTGGGAAAATCATAGGATTAACAGTGTTAGAGTGGGTAGGAACCTTATTGTCCATGTACTCTGTTTCACAGATAACACTCAGGAGACACGAGTTTTTGCATTCCAGCCTCTAATAGTTTCACTCATGATCTGGTCAGATAGACAGACAGCTTTGGAGGGGTTAATAATCATCATTATTTTAGTCTAGGCTTCTCAAAGGCTGGTGGGAGAAGCAGCTCCTATAAAATTTCCTAATTACCTTTCTTGCATAGACCAGTGAGAAAGAAGTGGGGGGAGGGAAGGGGCAATTATTCCTGTGCCTTGATGGGGTCAGTTGAGACAGTGACAGCTTGTGCACATCTCTAAATCACCTCAAGCCTCAATGGGGGCAGGTTGAGGCACACACAGATTCCTCATTGGTTCCCTGTAGTTTCCCCCTATGGGTTCCCTGTGGTTTTCCCCTCGTGTGGTATCTCCATCACTGACTAATACTCACTTCCTTAAATAGGACAAGAGACAAAGAAGGCATCTTCCCAACATTAAGCTCACAAGTTAATTTTAGCAATATCATCATTCTGCACAAACATAGTAAATATTACTTGTGTCATTCCTATAACTCATGATGCAGCCTCTGTCTGTCTGTCTGTCATCTTTATTCTAAGAGCTACACCTGAAAACTAGACATTCCCATGGCCATGGATCCTGAGAAACTAAATTCTAAAAGGGTAACAAAATCTTCCTTACATACATTCCACCCCTCCAAGGTCCTGGCCTTTACAATCCAAACAGCTTAGATTTTGGCCCCTTCAATCTCCACAGGTGACACATTTTGGGGTCCTTGAACCAAGAAACTAAAGCATAACATTCACATATTCCTACCCCCTAATTTTAGAGATGAAGAGCTGAGTCCCAGAAAGAAAGGATTTTTTCCAGTAAAACATAGCTGGTAAATATTTGCAGTAGGTTTTGAATGCAAATCTTACTGAATGCAAGCCCAGACTCTGTCTACTCTGATACATAACAACCCCTCAAGCAACTATTAAGTATTCATAGAAATAGATACTGAACCTGTAATTTCCTTAGTATAGGATACTCCTTCTGCAATGCAAGTTGTTACATTCTCTGCAACTTATTATCTTAAAAAGTGCCTAGTGAATTCCGGAACTAGGTGACTTGCTCAGGGTGACTCGCCCACATGTGTATTTTTATCCCAGCTCTTCCTAACTCTAAGGTCAGGTTCCACAGGTGTCTTTTTCCTGGCACAGAGTAAGTGCTTAAGAAGTGCTTGCTGATTCAAACTGAATGAATTCTATGAATTTAAATTTATAATTCGCTATAAGTTACTAAAATGTTTACTCCAACGCCTTAATGAGAAATCTTTTATTCTTCTTAATTTACATCAACCATTATACAATCTATGAATTGTTTTAAGGAATTACTACTAAAACTTTGAAAATGTTTTCTCAACTCTTTTGAGGGGCACAATATTTTACCTAACCCGAAAGTCAGACAATTTTCATTGCATTAAAGATACTGCAATGTTATTGGAAAAATATTTTGGCTTTGTGTTTGTTACAAAAATAAAATTACTATGAAATTTTATTTACTTACTATTATTCCTATGAAAATAGTAACTTTTTACTACTAAAGATATTACTATTAAAAATAGAAAGATATTATTATTAAAATATACTACTATTAAAGCTATTGCTATTAAAAGTTACTGCTATTAAAAATAGAAAAAAACAAAACATCGTAAGGATAGTTGTCCCTGTAAAATAAGCCAGCACTAATATGCCACTCTGTTGGGACCTCACAGTTTGAAGGTGGGTTTGGATTCATGGCACGGAGGTGATCCCTGATGCTAGAAAGGTGGGACAGTAGGACACAAGTTCCGGTATGATGGAAAGAACAATGACTCTGGAGTCAATAGAGCCATTAATCAGCATTTATTAAGCACCTACTGTAAGTCAGTCAGGCACTGTTCTAAGCACTGGGGATACAAAAAGAGGTAAAAGAGTCCTTGCCCTCAAATACCTTCAATTTAATTGGGGGGAAATAACATGCAAATAAATATATAAAAAGCAAGATACCATATTTCACCACATAATCATCACATCCTGTTTTTTTTTTCCAGTACTCAAAATTAGTTAATAACTTTTCGTGGCAGAATGAACACATGGTATAATTCTGTTCATCATGCTGTACGGCAAACAGAACATCAATGTATTCACCAGTGACGTATGAATACCCATTTATGTCTTGTTCATTATGAGTCACTCCTCTAGAATTCTTGGTCCACTTGCATTGTCAGTATTCAATTTTAACATATATTCACAAGGAATCCATGCATCCTAATCTGGCACCAAAAACAGTTTATTAATAAATGATTTTGAAATAATACTGGAAAAGAAAAATAAAGCTTCATATAATGGTCATACCTCACTTTTTTGCAAAGCAAAAACTGACACAAAATCTGTGATGAAAATGTGGTGAAATATGGCATACATAAGATTAAAAAAGAAATAATTAACAGAGGGAAGGCCCTACTAAAATGAAGAAGAGTTGGAGAAGAGTCCCTGTTGAAGACCGTATTTTAGTTGGAACTTAAAGGAAGACTGGGAGGTCCTACCTTGAGCAAATCACTTAATCTCCTTGAGTCTCAGTTTCCTTAGTTTTTTTTCATTTGTAAAATGAGTGAAAGGGGCAGAAGAGATGGTTTTTAAAGTCCCTATTAGTTTTAGACCTATAATTCTGTGAATGCAAATGATTCTCAATTTATTTGTAAAATAAGGTGTATGGTGGGGAATTACACTAAATCAGGGCTTTTTAAACATTTTCCACTTGTGACCCTTTCAGCATTTCTTAAATTGTGAATTTTGACCCCATATAAGGGTCATGACCCAGACGGCCTCTTAGATTTCTTCCAGCTTTCAGTCTATGAATAGACCAATGGTTTTACCAAACTTGAAAGATGTTGGTGGGAAGGAGAGAAGTAGGGAGATCGAAGTATATATGTGACCAGTTTAGCTAAATTCATGGAGGCTTATGTTCTCCATGGAGAGCTGAAGTTTTTGTTCCTAAACATCCTCTAAGAAGGATTGCAATCTGCACCAATGAATGGGATAGAGTAGGAGATTCTGGAAATTTTTAAAATAAAATGAGAATATTTACTTCCATGTTAGATTGGTATTTTATTATCTTTTTTAACCAGAAGGTCTGATGACTTTTCAAGTCTAAGTCTGGACTATGGACAAGGAAAGAAATGAAAACAAAAACAAAAATTTTAAGGCCAATCTGTTTTGCTATATAACTTATGGAGAAAAATGGAATAGAGAAAAGGATATGGTGATAGAGTTTGCGAAAAAAAAAGTTAGCAATAGGTTTTTAGTTTTTGTTTTATATGCATCTGGTGCAGTATTTGAAGAAGGCATTTATCTCCCTGTACTTGTACAAAGTGGGTGCAGCTGTGACAGCATCATTTTATGTATTCATTTTGTTTAGCCAGGAAAAAGTAATGCCTTCTTGTTATTCACCTTTCTTGCAGACTACTCAATCTGCCTGCAATAAGTTTCAGCTAAAATAAATATACAGAAGAGCTATTTAGCATTTATTAATTTTTTTTTCATTCTCAAGACATTTTATACAGAAAAGAGGAGAGAGTAAATGAAAGCAAATCATGTACTTTATACTAAATTGTTAGTGGTAACCAGGTTTTCTTACATATTAATTTCCTTATTCATCTCTTCCAGGGGAGAAATGTGTTGACAGCGAGTGCCTCTCCTTATCATTTCTATCACTTTGCTCTTTCTAAAACTGTTATCACTTAACAGTTAATTGTCAAATCTCATGGCTTTTCCTCAAACTTCGTATTTCTGGACCTCTCTGAATCATTCAATATTGTTCACTACTCTATATACATATGTACACACATCACTATAGATAGATAGATAGATAGATAGAGAGATAGATAGAGAAATCTCTATTTATCCAATATACATATATGTACAGACACAGTATAGGGCAGCAAGGTGCTGTAGTATATAGAGTCAGGATTTGGAGTCAGAAAGACCGGAGTTTAAATCCAGCTTCAAACACTTCCTAGTTGTATGACCCTGGACAAGTCACTTAACTGTCTCTGTTTGTCTCAGTTTCCTCATCTGTAAAAATGAGCTAGAGAAGGAAATGGCAAACTCCTCCAATATTTTTGCCAAGAAAACACCAAGTGGGTCTCAGTTTCCTCATCTGTAAAAATGAGCTAGAGAAGGAAATGGCAAACTCCTCCAATATTCTTGCCAAGAAGACACCAAATGGGGTCGCAAACGGTCACATAGGACTGCAATGACTCAACAACAATCCACATAGTGTACTCTCTCTTATTGGTGACACTGCTCTCAATTGTCTTCCTACATCTATTCTTGTGGTTTTTCTGTATGCTTTGTTCGATGATGATCTTTTGCCTGAAACATTTACTCCATTTCTAATTTTTTTTTATTTCAGTCACTCAGGTTCATAAATATGATATTATTATTAAATTCTTTCCCTCCTTCTCCCTGACCCATATAAAAAATGGATGCCAGACTTATGCTCCTTTGCTTATGAAGTCATAAGTAGGGGTATTGTGTTTGTGTATAATGGGGGCCTGACATCATGTCCCCTGGCTGCAGTATACCTCAACACTCCATTATCTAAGCAGAGCTCTGTCCTGGCCACTTCCAGAGATATATGTTGGATACAGAAAGAATTTGGTTGTGGTGGCTGAAGCAGTATCACAGACCATAGATCAACATACCAGGAAGAATTGTCTACTACACAGACCTTAAAAGCATAGACTTTGCCCTCTGACCTTCTCCTTCTTCCAGGCTTTGGAGGATGTGGGACCTCTGTGGAGACTCTATCATGGATTTTTCTGAGGGATGGGTTGAGGGGTCCTTTTTCCCCTACTCCAGCTTCTGTGGCAAACACAATTGGCAGACTGGCAGTGTGTATACACATATACATTACATATACATACACACACACATATATATACATATATATGTACACATACACATACATTTCAAAGACTAATCCAAGTTTCAATATACTTATCCATTTCAGTTGCTTTAAGAGTTAATAACACTCACATTCCCTATCTCTCTTCTGGGGAATAATTAGAAATCTATGTATTGGCTTCTATGACTTGCTCTGTCACTAAAAATCTGTGTGACCATGGTAATCATTTCATTTCTTTGAGTCTATAAAATGAAAGAATGGGAATATATGTCCTCTAAGTTTTAGCTTATATGATTTTGAGATAAAGTTTGATCTAAGTTCTTGGCAACTTGAAATTAATAGGAATAGTTTTCCTTGGAACTACACAGTCAAATTATAGCATAAATGCTTGGGTGGGGATTTTAGGTATATATGAGGGCACCTGATCTTGTGAACTTATACAAGGATAGTCCTCCAAGCTAAAAAGATAGGGGCACTCTATTTACAGATCTCTAGTGAAAGATTGATAGTGAAATCTAATGTTTAACAACTCCCTTCTCATTAAGAATGTTCTTCCTTAGAGTTTCTCTAAATTTCTAAATGCTATTGCAATGGCCTCTTACTAAGTTATCTCAGCTCTTTACTTTTCCCTCCCCAATCCAACTTTTAAACCACTGCCAGATTACCTTGCTTACTCACAGATGTTCATTTTTTATTCCAGCCAACTTGCACTATTAGCTGTTGAATATTTAAAGTCATTTTCCTCTGTTTTTTTTTATTTTTTTTATTACTCTGTCCATGCAATTCCCTAGCACTAAAATGTCCCTTTCCAGCTTCTTCCTTTTGAAGTCTTAACCAGACTTTCAATACTCCTCAGATTCTCCTCCCATATGAAAGAGTTCTTTAATAGACCCTTGGGTGTATTTTTCTCCTAACCCTTATCCAAGGATTCCAGGATTCTGCCCTTGGTCATCTTCTCTCTCTACATTTTGTCTTTTGATGATCTCATTGACTCCAAGTAGGTCATACTATGTACATACTCCCATGAATACATACCTAGTTCCTATCTTTCTCCTGATCTCCAATACCATATAATCAGCTTCAAAATAGATATGTTCATGACAATATCCCATAGGTAAAGAAACTCAAGTTGTACAAAATAGAATTTATTTTATGCCAAACCTGTTTCTCCCCCAAACCTTGTTTCTGCACAAAGTCACTGCCTCCCCAGTCATTTCGCTGGGTTAACAAGCTCAATATTACAGTTTAATCTTAATTCTCCCTCAACTCCTATATGAAATTATTCACTAAGCTTTCCTAATTCTGCTACCAAAACATTTTCCCGATCTCTCTCCTGTCACATAGCCACCACTTTAGTGAAATATTTCATAAAATCTCAAATGGAATTACAAAAGTTTCCTAATTGGCTTTCCCAGACTCTAGTCTTTGCCCTGTCTGTCATATGGTTAACAAAGTAATATTCTCAAAGTAATATTCTTAACCCAGTTCATTTTGCCTTGTCATTCCACTGCTCCAGCAGCAACACTGGTTCCCTATAGCCCCTAGGATAAAATATAATACCTTTGTTTGGCATCTAAATCCCTTCGTAGTGTGGCTTCAGCCTGCCTTTTGCTGCATAATCTAATTTCCAGCAACTAGAGCATTTGCTACTGTTTATACACAACATTCTATCTACTTTTGTTTAAAGTTTTTTTTATTGTATAAAATTTAAAAGCTTATATATTATAAATTATAGGATGTGTCTATGTTATTAGAAATTACTTACATGTAGTTTTCATGATGATTCTTGTATTTATTTACCTCTCTACTTTTGTGCATGTTGTGCATGACTTAAAAAGCTAATGAAGATGTGAACACTTTTTCTATAGAAGAGGACACACACACAAACTTTTTAAAAGGGGGCAGCATAAGGGTACATGGTAAGGAGCAACACGCTACAACTCATAGTAATTTTGAAGACCTAGAGTAAAGGATATTCTCAAAGAAATATGCTGGTTATGCATTGAGAGTGAGAGATAATCATTAGTTAATTTACCTGGTTCCACTGAAATCCTTCCAATGTTGAAAAGAAAGGAAGGAAGGCCCCCAAAAGGTAAACCTTTCATGGGGAATCTATGGAGGATGTTGATGACAGTTCACAGGCACAGATGTCAGGTATAGATGGATCATAATCCATGGGCTCATGGATCTGTTTGTTTGCTTGAGTTTTTGAATAGAACAAGCTATTCAGGCAAAGATTTGTGTTATCTTCAGCTGGCTAAGGTGGGTGGCAAAAACTCAGATCAGAGTATAGAGCTTTGTTGAAATGTTAGAAGGAAGAATCAGGGAGCCAAATCCTAGGGTTTATAGTTGTAAGAAGAAACATGGAGTTACAAGGCTTAGTAGTTCTTTGGTATGAAAAACATTTTCAAAAAACTTTATGACTGTTCCAAAGCAAATAATCTCAGTTCATTTAAAATTTCAGCATTCCCTAGTAGAAAGCATTATGGAAGGCATCATGCAAATTATGTGAAAATATTTCCATATTTTACTTATCAGGTTGTTATAACAACAAGAGAAAAGGTGAAACATATTTTAAAAGGTCAAAAATTATCATCAGTTCTGAACTGAAATCCAATGGAAGGTTTGATATTAAATTCATAATTTTACCGACAACTTAAGATAAAGCTTATTCAAAATGTTAATTTCTAATTATGTGTAAAACTATTTAGCATAAAAGACAACAGTTGTTACCCTGGTCAGACAGTATATTATACTTCCAGAGTTAAAGAAAATGAAGTATTTTCCCCAAAAATGTTTATTTTTTTGACGCTCCATATTTTGCTGGCCTGGTGACATGATTACTCCTCTTTTTGAAAAAATAAAGAAAATCTTGTGTATTGTATATGATGGGATGTGTCCATGTTATTAGAGATTGCTTACATGCAGTCCAATTTTCATAATCATTCTTATAGTGAACATGAGATCAGCATAACTTCTTAACTCAATTAATGTTGGATTTCTAAATTAACTTCGTATTTCAATCATGTTGATTATGAATAGTATACCCATGAGGTGAATTTGACCAAATCCTTATAACAAATTAGTGTGCTACCCAAAACATCTGGTAGGATGGAGGGAAACTGGCAGAACTACAGATTGGTAATAAGTTCAAAAATAGTTTCTATTTAAATCATTGCATTATTGCTTTCCTTGCAGAAGAGAAATGGGATACTGCTTAGACAAAATACTTTATACATTGTCATGCATGATTTCTATCAAATGATTTCACTTAATGTTCCTTGACAAAATATATATTTTAGGTTTGATGGGAGAAGCAAGGAATGACTGTGACACCAAGAAATAGAGATAGGGACTGAGTCTATTATTTCATTGGTATACAGGGGTGGGGAACTTGTGGCTATGTGAACCTCTATGTCCTCAAGTCTAGCCCTTTGACAGAGCCAAACTTCACAGAACAAATCACTTTATTAGGAGGATTTTTATCTCAGCTTTGGATTCTGTCATAGGGCCACAGTTGAAAACCTAGAGGGACACATGCAAGTTCTGGCAGCAGGTCCCCACCCCTGGGGAATTTTCAGGTGAGAAAATTCCTATGACAACACAGTTTGAAACATTATACTCTTAGAAAGTTGCCTATGGTACACCGGCTTGTTAACTCTCTTGACCAAGGTGGCATAGTAAGACTTTCCACTTTGAGGCTGGCTGTATATATAATATATAATACACTACACACTGTCTGTATAGTATATATACAAATACATGGTGCTTCTCAAAGATGAAAGACAAAATTTCATATTTCCATATTCTAAGTGATAGCTTAAAAAAGAAAGTCATGTATTACAGAGATGTAGTACAGAGATAACATGTCTAGTACAGTGTACAAGATGAATCTTATAGGGAACAGGGGACTAACATCTATTTTAACTCAATTAATGTTGGTAGATTTCTCATTAAAATTCATATTTCAACTATATTAATTATGAATAGTATACATGTTTGATGGATTTGAACTAGATTTCTGATTTATTTGTATTCTTTATCTTCTTGACTTTGCCATTACAAATTGATCATGCAAACTAAAAACAAACTGTCCATCTGACTAAATATAATGCTTCCATAGATCCAAAATCTCACCAACTCGATAAAAATATATTAAGTTCTTACTATGCTCTATGTTAAGACCTGGAAATATAAAGGGAAAATATGATATAGTCTCTGACCTAAAGGAGATTATAGTCTGTTAAATATATATACACAAGTAAGTAAATACAAGTAAGGAAAGAGCTCTGCAAACTCAAACTATCTGGTGAATCTTCATGAAGGAAGTCACACCGCAGACAAGCCTAAAATGAAGAGCAATCTTCTGGTAGGTAGGGATTAAGTTGTGCATTCTTGACATGTATAAAACAAGCACATTGAGGATGGAAGTTGATGAGAAAAAAAGTGTTGTTTAGATCTTTTTGGCTAAAAAAAGGAATTTTTAAACTATAGTTGTAGGGCTGCAAAGTTATATTGGAGACAAATTGTAAAGGGTTTTAATTACCCAGCTCAGTTATTTTTTCTTTGAGAAGACACATTGCCACTGATTAGACAGGTAAGCAACACTTCTGAACTTGCAGGTCTCACCCTTTTCGATTTTTAAACATGAGTCCATAAATATACTTTACTTTACCCATCTAAAGTAGTCAAGGCTTTCTTCTAGTGTTTTTTTAGTATTCAATTCAGACTTGTTCACCTTTTGTTAATAGCCCACTTTATTTTTTTCCATCATACCTTTCTTGCTATATTAATTCTTGTGTGAGAATCATCTTTGGTACATTGCAACCTACTAGTATCCATCATGCATCTCTCATTCATCAAACTGCCTTTTACTGGGTAGACTCTATTGGTAGTTTTTGGTAACTCTTCCTGTATCCATAATACTTATTACTGAAGAAAGGTGGCAGAGGAAATCACAAAAAAAAAAGATAAGTCTGAGCTCCACTAGTGAACTTCTACATCTCCTTTTCCTTTTCTTTCACACATCTCTAATACTCATCAAATTGAAATTCTCTTTCACTGAGACCTACCACAGCTTTGGTATAGATTTGATGAAAATGATCAGCAGTAAAATATAAGAAGAGCTGATTTAAAACTCAGTATGGTCATGATGGTTATCTGGAAGAGATGTTTTCCTAACCCAAACAAGACCAGATTTATGGAAAGATACACTGGAAATACTTTTGAGAAACAGTGTTTTTGATGTTCCTTGACTGCTTAGCCAACACCCTCCTGGATCCAAAACAAATGTGTCCTCTTAAATTTAGTAAACCGCTTAACATAGCCTAGCCATGTATAATTATTTTCACAAACATACTTGTAACTCTGAAATACAAAAAAAAAAAACACAAAAGAACAAAAAGAATGAATTTAGGAAAGATAGTATAGATTGCCATGTTGAATATTTAACTTAACAAGTAGACTGTAGATTGTTCCTAGTTAAGTGTGATATTTTTATAGCACATTTTTTAATGAAATTTTCATATCACCTCTTTTTTTAATGTTGGTTGTTTTATTGGCATGGTGTAAATAATAATTGAACTATTTATGTATATGATTTGAGCCCTAGTTTAAGTTTTATAAGTTATGGTGATTATATAGTAAAAGCAAATTGAATCAAATTGAAGAAACACTTTTTGAGTACCAGATGTGTAAGGGGGATTATGGTAGGTACTAAGGTGGATAAGAAAACATCTCTGCCTTCAAAGAGTTTGAACTCTAATTTTAGGCAGCAATTTAGTTCTAAAAAATGATACAAAAAAATTTGAATGGAAACAAAACAAGAGTACTATATTTTTTTGTTCTTGACATGAGTAATTGCATTTGGGGGGAACGGGGAGTTTCCTTTCAAGTGTCAAACTCTTGCATTTGCCTGCCTTTAAGCAAGCTTACTCAAAATACAAATAGAATATTCCTTGGTTTGCAATCCTGAAATCAGCAAAAGATTAGCAAATTGTAACATAACTACCTTCTCTCCCCTAAGACATCCCCTTAACTTAAAAATGTAATATTTTAAAAGGACATGATTTTCGAATTTTTAGGAATAATTTCCCTCCATGTAGACAGGCTGATCATTGGCTATTTAGAGGACAATTTAAAGATACATACACATGAACTGAGATTCAGAATGCAATAAAAATGCAGAGATTGCTTCTATAGTGTATACATAGTTAATTAGATGATCACACCCTCTTCAGATCTGAATCCTTCTCCTATGACCTATTCAATGTGTTTGTTTCAATGTCTTTCCTATTTTTAAAAATCATACTTAGGGAACTGTTTTTTTCTCTTATTTCTCCCCTTTCTCTTGTTTCCATTTGTAGCTTCCATAGCAGCCCTGATTTTATAAAGTTTTTAAAGCAAAATCCCAGGCACATAATCAATGAATTATATCTGTTGCTTTGAGTTTACATGATATAGATTTAATGATAATGTTGGAAAGGATTTATATTTAGAAGTTCATTTTCTCCATGAAGGCAAAATACTCTATGGGCCAGCTGTTGTTTCTCTCTTCCTTGGCTTAAAATAATGTATTTTTAAAAGTCTTTCACTAACATGTATACTAAATTGCAAACGTGACTTTTTTTGGGGGGGACTGTTTATTTTGTGCCAGGCAATGTGCTCTATAGATGCCAGGATTGCAAAGACAAAATAATGAGAGTCCTTGCTTTTTGGTGATATGGTTTATCTGGGGACAAAACATGTGGACATTGAAGAATATATTAAATACATACAAAGTAAGTACAAGCAACTGATGAAGTAGATCCTAACTTCTGGGGAGAACGGGTGATAGAAAGCCTCATGTAGGAGATCATGCTCAATCTGAAATTTTTTAGAAGTGATGGTTTTGAGAAGGGAGTGCATTTCAGGAATAGGGGACAGCCAAAAACAACAAAATGGAGAGATGAAGAATCATGTGTGAGAAACAGTAAGGACAGTATGACTAGAATATATACTACATCCTCCTCATCCTCCTCTTCTTCATCATCATCATCATCATCATCATCATATAGTACTTTAAAATTTGCAATATGTTTTACAAATATTATCTTTCTTCATTCTTAAAACAACCTAGGGAGGCAGGTATTGTAATAATCACCATTTTATCAATAAAGAAACTGAGACAAAAGAGAGGTTAAATGCCCAAAGTCACATAGCTAGTAAGATAGGATCAAATAGTTTGGTTTTCCTTTCTATTATTTCACTTAGCTGCCACTACAAAGGGAAGTAATATTTAATAAATCTGGGAAAGTAGATGGCAGTCAAGATTTAATGCAGTTTAAATGAAAAAATACAAGATTTGTAAATGATCTCATAGGAAATAGGGAGTTTCTAGAGTTTATTGATCTGGGGAGTAAATGTTCAAAATCTAAAGCATGATCTAAGAATATTTCTTTGGAAGCTATGGGGGAGTGGATTGGAGAAGGAAGATAAATCATGTGATCATTGCAAGAGGTCAAGTATTACTTGATGAGAGTCTGTGTAATCAGAGACAAGGAATTAGAGGAAAGATGTTGGGGGTGTAGAACTGAAGTCTGGCAACCATTTTTTATATGGGTCAGGTAGAAGGAGGGAAAGAATTTAATAATAATATCATATTTATGAACCTGAGTGACTGAAATAAAAAAAATTAGAAATGGAGGAAATGTTTCAGGCAAAAGATCATCATCGAACAAAGCATACAGAAAACCACAAGAATAGATGTAGGAAGACAATTGAGAGCAGTGTCACCAATAAGAGAGAGTACACTATGTGGATTGTTGTTGAGTCATTGCAGTCCTATGTGACCATTTGCAACCCCATTTGGTGTCTTCTTGGCAAGAATATTGGAGGAGTTTGCCATTTCCTTCTCTAGCTCATTTTTACAGATGAGGAAACTGAGACCCACTTGGTGTTTTCTTGGCAAAAATATTGGAGGAGTTTGCCATTTCCTTCTCTAGCTCATTTTTACAGATGAGGAAACTGAGGCAAACAGAGACAGTTAAGTGACTTGTCCAGGGTCATACAACTAGCAAGTGTTTGAAGCTGGATTTAAACTCCGGTCTTTCTGACTCCAAATCCTGACTCTATATACTACAGCACCTTGCTGCCCTATACTGTGTCTGTACATATATGTATATTGGATAAATAGAGATTTCTCTATCTATCTCTTTATCTCTATATCTATCTATCTATCTATAGTGATGTGTGTACATATGTATATAGAATAGTGAACAATATTGAATGATTCAGAGAGGTCCAGAAATACGAAGTTTGAGGAAAAGCCATGAGATTTGACAATTAACTGTTAAGTGATAACAGTTTTAGAAAGAGCAAAGTGATAGAAATGATAAGGAGAGGCACTCACTGTCAACACATTTCCTTTCTACAAATCTGACCACGAAAGAAAGGATAAGCATAGTACAATATATCGCAGGGCTAAACAGAGGGAGCTTTTTTTCACCCTTAGGTATGGAGGACAACTGAGTGTGTTCTTGTAGATAGCATAAAAGAAGCTAGTAAACAAGGAGCAATGTAAGGAAAGGGAGTGAGAGACAGAGATAGACACACACACAGAAAGAAAGAGACTGGGGCAGACAGAAAGAAGAGACGGAGACAGAGACAAACAGAAAGAAACAGACAAAAGCAGGCAGAGACAGAAAGGGAAAGAGATAGAGATCTAAGAGAATCAAAGGGTCATGGGGACAATCAATATAAACAATTTTCATATAAATTAATAGAAATTCACAGCCTTTCTTATTTATTAGCCAGTTCAACAAGACATTTTTCCCTATAAAATTTTGTTTATCATCTCTCAATATCACACCCTCTTGTTCTATAGTCTTAAATAAGCATCACATTTCTGGCTATGTACTTAATTAACCACATAACAAATAGTTATAGTTCGCTATTTCAGCAATGTTTTATAGTGGGAAATATCACAGATGAGTTAACTTCTAGCCTTTAAAGACAACTATTACTTCAGTTCTACAAATGGAGCCCCAACGTTCATACCTCAGTCTGATAATGTCTATCAAGAGTTTTCATGAAGACATTTCCTTCTCTCCCTTTGGATGAGTTCAACTCAGTTTTTAAGGAAACAGATTCTCTTTGTTCTTCGGCTTTGTCCTGTAATCATCCACCTCTAGCTGTCAAAGTCTCTTCAGAATGACACAAATTTCCACCCATCCAAAAATAATTCTTTTTGCTCCAAAGTTTATGAGAAGAAAAAAAATGCACATAAACTCTGTAGAAGGGATGATTGAACTTGGGTCAATTGAGATATTTTAGAGGCAGGATCAATAAGACAGTGACTAATTACACTTAAATGATAATGGGTAGAGTTTGTTAACAATTCAGTGTTTCGTGTGATAAAATAAGTAAAGATATTACTCAATACTGGTTTCCATTTTAAGAGGTCCTGTAATGAAGTTAAGTCAGTACCAATACTGGCTTATTTCTATGCCTTCACTATGTTTTTGCTAGTGTTCTACTCAAATACTTTATGGTGGCATAGACACAACGTGGGTGATTGAGTTATCTACCAACAGAAAATAAGCCCTAGTCATTCCTACCAAATTATAAACCCATTGACATAGTATTATTCTGCCTTATTATTGTAAAGGAACCGGATTCACAAAGTCGAAAGGGACTCATAATTATTATAGATGAAGGGTAACACATTTATTTGTTTGTTTTTTATCACAAAAATTGTCAAAGATCATCTATTGAAGTACAAAGGATTTGCAACTTACATAGTTTGAATAAATATTTCCCACTAATGAAATTACAAATCCTTGAAGTGTTCATATATTTATTGCTTAGACTTTAGAGCAATTGCTTCCCATAGCCTGGTAGCCTGGTAAATATATGTATATGTGTATATATATATATATATATATATATATATATATATATACACATATATATATATATATATATATATATACACACACATATATAAATCAATAAATTTAGTCATTACAGATTTATATGGAATGACTTTGGAGAAAAGTTGGGAGTAACTTAAGCAAGAGAATTTAAAAAAGTAAAGGAGAAATAAAGACATGATTTAAGAAAGATAAGTGAGTTCATCATAGGAAGTAAAGGAATTCTTTGTTTTTGCTCTTTGTGGTTAATAAGAATTTTGATGGTATGGAATCTGCCCAGTTAATTTGGGCTTTACAGGCTAAATTTCTTTGTTTCTTTTTTCTTTCTTTCTTTCTTTCTTTCTTTTTTCCTTCCTTCCTTTTTCCTCCCTTCCTTCCTCCTCCCCCTGCCTCTCTTTCAAAGACCAAACCTTAAACCCATTTCACTCTGGAGCTCATACACTGGGCCACAATAAATCTCTGCCCAAGCACCACTTAATGGCCATATTTAGGGCCTTCCTGGCTCAGAGTGAATGTCAGTAGCAGCTGTTTCTCTTTGACCAGCATCTCTGAGAATCTTCCCCTCCAAGTTTAATTTCTTTTTTTAATTAGAAGGGCCATCCTTTAACTCACTTCTTCAAGAGGTTTATTCACTGAATGGGCATTATCTCACTCAAACTGAGAACCTGAAAAGACCTTAGCCTAAAAGGGTCAGGGTCCCCCATTACATCCTGGACCATCTCCAGTCATCCTGATGAGTATCTGGCCACTGGACTCAGATGGCTCAGGTGGAGAAAGTGAGACTGGTGACCTTGCACAGCCCTCCCTCATTCAAATTAAAGTCACCTGTAAGTCTTGTCATCATTTCCCTGATGTCATAGTCTTCTTTGAAAACAAAGGACAAATACAATAACAACAAGAAAAAAAACAGAAGTGTAATGGAGAAAATCTAAGAGAATACATTCTGAGGGAGAGAAACAAACAAAAAAAACAAGAAAACAAAATATCAGCTGAGTAAGAAAACAAAAGGCAGTAAGGGACCCAGTTCCTGGTGGAACAGGATTCTTAGAATTAGAATGAAAAACAAAATTTAAAGACATGTTTGCGAGTTACTTAAACTGCAATTAATGTATGAAAAATAAATGATTTTTGCTATGAGAGTCAAAGGGCAATGTTGCCAGAAGTTAAGATAATGTTAATTATCTGTTAATAATAACAAAACATATATATCTGGTAGATTTTTTTAATACAATTTGGACAAGAGCGAAAGAGAAAGTGTATGAGGCCATACTTTTTCAACATCTTTGAATTTCCTTTTTTTTTTATCTTGAAGGGATATTTGGTCTTCTGTTTCCTTGCCATTTACTTATCATGTAAATTTCCAATTATGCTTCATATCTGGGTGACTACATCTTGAGAATAAATGAGGAGAGAACCTCGAGAAGTGTGGTGTTTGTAGAGATCACGAATATAAATCAGGCCAAAATTTTGATATTGTAAGACAAACCAACAGCCTGTATCAGACATATTGGCGTTGGGAGCTAAACCCACACTGTGGTGATCCAGAGCAGGAAGTGGTGAAACTACCTGGTGCTTTCCCTCTATTTTCTCTAATAGCTTGCCAAGCACCTCACAGACATGTCTAAAACTTGGAATCCCTTCCTTTATTTTTCTCTTGCTAGTTCAAGCTAGCTCTTACCAGTTAAAGGGAGGTGTTGGATAAGAGGAAGAGAGCTGATAAAGTTTCTTTAGTTTTCATGTTGCTTAGCTGAAACTCTTTTCCAGTTACTTCAATGTGTACACTAATTTTGTACACCAAAAAAATGTGATGTGTATGTACACTAAAAGGTCAATTATCTAAGTCTTAAGAATGACCTTAATCATGAAAATAGAGTTTTACAAAGTATGGGATGAACGTTCAAGAATGGAGATGATAAGTTTTTCTACTTTCAGTAACTATGGAGCATATCTGATTTATATATACATATATGTATATGTACATATATAAATAGATATACACATATTCACACAAACATATATCACATACATTTATGTATGCACACATATGTATATATGCATATACTGGTATGTATCCATGCAGGTCTGTGTGTGTGTGTGTGTGTGTGTGTGTCTGTGTGTAATATATAGAGTAAACACAGGGCTACTGAAAGAGGGTTATGACTTGAACAATCCTGGGGTAATTGGAAAGTAAAATGGTTTTTAAGGTTTATTCAATGGAGAAACTTCAGGTGAGCAGGGGAGTTATTGTGACATTCAGGAAAGTCAGAGCACTCACATTGAATAGTACTGATGAAACTATTGATTGACGGCCTAAGGATAATACTCGATGACCAAATTTTACACTATACTGTCTATAATTGGTCTGTAATTTCTTTGTACATTAGAGAAATCAGAAGTCATACAGTATTTGATAGCTGTTGCTTCTGTAATATCACAAAGAATAAACTTAAAAACAACACCATTTGTCACATTACTAAATTACTCACTTTAGATATTTTGGATTCTTTAACTCTTTCTTTTATTTTTTGATGTTTAAGAATAGAAGAGGTCTGTCTCGCTGACAAAGGAGTCATGACTGAAGATACCTTGGTATGATTGTAAATTTTGCATTGACTGTATGTTTTGGGTTTTTTTTCTGTTTGATAGAAATGCTTTTCCCCTTTTCATCTTTGAATTCATATTTCTGAAATATTTTCTTTTATTCAATGGAATAATAGTACAGAATTCAAATTTTTTTAAATTAAAATTTTATTTTCTTGTAGGAATTCTCTCTCTCTCATGATTGACCCATTCTGTTTCATAGAGTTACAAATGAATTTTGCTCATGTCTTCCATTTGTTATCAATGCATTGAAGCATGTATTTTGATAAGTTCTAGCTTATTTGCATACGGTACTGACAGCAGACATGGTTTGCCTATTAGTATGCTAATTGATGGTGCATGTTGTACAGAGATTATCTTCTGCAACTGCAGCTATAGGGTTCTGCCTATCTCCCTAAACAGCATTATTAATTTGCATATTTGTTTTGGCCTCTTATTGCTACATATTAAGTGCATTTGTCTAATGCTTTGTTATTTTGTTATGGTATGGTACCCTATGTTCAGTGTTTGATTTAGCATTATGAGCTTCCTGAATTCATTTTTTAAACTAAAACAAACAAAATGGAGGCTGAAATGTTGAGAGAGAACCAAGGAGCAGTTTGAAGTTTAAAAATACAAGCATTATAAGATCATTGAAAAGAATTATATGATATTTGGAGAGAGGTACAATGATTGATATAGTAGGGTTATAACAAAGGGACCACAGTACTTCTGAGTGTATTTGAGCATGAATTATGAGACACAGTTGATCACTCAAAAGTGGCTGATGTAGTGACAATAGATGAGAAAGGCTCAAAATTCATCACTAGAATGTACATAAGGAGAAGCTGATAAAAAAAAGGCAATTATTTTGAGTAATAGAAGCCTGCTAGGAAAAACTGATAGGTTTGCTTAATTTGAAAAAGATTCCTTGATTACCAATAATACATATAATATGTTGGAGGATTAAGCTAGAACTTTATTTGGAAAGGACCTAGGTCCCACTGGGAAAAACCTTTAAAACTGTGAATTGATCATGTGACTTCAGCACTACATTGTTGGCAAACAACTGATATATTTTAGATAAAAGGTAGCTAGGATGGTGGCTGGTTGTGCTGAATTCATTTATCAATAGTATCTGCAAGACTTGCAGTGGCATGCCATAGGTGGTGATGATGTAATGTATGTCCTATATGGGAAGAGCAATCTAGATTTCTTACAACTGTTCAGCCCAAAAGAGGACATTAAATATGGATGAATTGCTTACTTGGGGATGGAGATGGGGAAAGGTTGCTTGGTAGAGTTATATTTCAGCTCCAGGATTAGAATAAAGTCTGAGCAGTTAAAAAAATGGGGAGACAATGGTCTATGAAGACACAGGTCTCTGTCAGCACATTTTTAAGGCATTATGGAAATTAATATACAATTTACCTGTATTCAGAACTGCTTAAAAATAGAAAAAAAATGAAGACTTGTTTGGGAATGGAAAGAGTAAGAAAAATTCAGGAAAATTTAACTTCATCTATTTGAAGAATACATTTTAATGTATGGGCCACTAAATAAAGTCAGAATTCATCACTGGTTGTACATATTCAAAAATTAGAGTCTCTACAAAACTTGGAGAAAGAAAGAACTGAGGACAAAGTAAAAAGACAAAGGATCAAGGGAACAGAGGCCTATATTCTCATTTAACACCATGAGTACTAAACATGATGAGTCTCTTCTATTAACATTGTGGTTTAGAAGGACACATGAATGGTGGATATAGTCAAGAGAAAAATTCAGGATTATTGTACAAGAAATAGAATTTAAAGAATAGGATACATAGATAGTGTCAGGGATGGAGGTTAGCTTGGATTTTGAAAACTGGTAGCCTCATTTCATCAACAACTGTTTTATGGATTTATCCCATGTGCACCTACCATTAGACTATGCTGAAGTGACAGTGAAGATGGGAAGGTGGAAAACATACTGTTTCACTATGATACTGAACAGCACACCTCAAAAAATATTGTATCCACTTATGAGGCCTTTGAAGAAAATGACTTTCCAACCTATGAAAGGATGGAGAATTTGTGAATTGTATAACAAAGGCTATCCACATTTGAGTAAATAGACATATGACTGAATTTTCTTAAAGGCATTGATGGCATTTCTTGGTATGTCCATTCCCTCTAAATAAATATGTAAATATTGATTAGAACAACTTCATCCCATTTAAGGCAACAACATAATAATGCAAGCCAGAAGCTGAGTGCTAGTATTTTCACACGTTATCCAATGATGCAACATATACAGGAAGACAAAGGGAGTGATGACAGGAATATCACAAGAGCATTAGCTCTTTCAGTTCCAAAGTAAATCCTGAAAGGTTTGACTGTTAACTTTCCAATTCCTGAAGAATGGGAGGAATAGATGGAGAAGTTCAGTGGGAAGATAGACATCTTATCATTGTAAGAGTAAGATATGGGATGTGCATGATCAGTCCTTTCTGAATGGAGGAAGATGGAGGAAGATTCATTTATCTGTGATAGAAGCCCTCAGAAATTGTCTGACAACCATTAGTCACTGGTATCATCATAGCTGAAGAGTTCATATACGTTTAATCATAGTATGAGAAAGTAATTTTCTCAATTGAATAGGTTGTAAATGCTATATATATATATATATATATATATATATATATATATTAAACAAGAGAATTGACAAAATGTCAATTGAAATTGCAATCCAGGATATGTTTCCTTTACCATTAATATGACATAACAGAGTATATGTTGGTAAAATATTAAGATAAGAAAAGTCCGATTATTCAAGGTAGTGTCTGGTCAAGTTTCCTTGTCTTTTTTAGTACAGAAGAATGCTTTGGTCAGCTTCATCTGGTCTTGTAGTGTTGACACAGGAAGGGGTATTTTGAGTTCACTCAGAGAGCAAGTCATGTCTGTCATGCCAGAGTATTGCAAAGCATTATAGTAGATTAAGCTGAGAGTGGGCCACAATGCCTCTCCTGATTGACCAATCCAGGTTTTAGGCCTTTCTCAGGTTTGGGGGTTAAAAAGGTGTCTACAGAGTCCCCGATGAATAGAAGAAGAAAAGTGATGGAAAATGGCTATGCTCATTCACCAACCGCAAGGGAACTGCTGAAACCCAATATTAATTCTGAAAGCGTGTACTTAGCCAAAATGTCATTGTCTACCCTGACCCCCTCAGACTGAGGAGGACCTCAGTTCAAATGAAATGGTGCAGCTAAATCAGAGATAGATCTATTTCTGCCTAGTAATTTAGTTGCGGAGAATACTAAGAAGAAAACCCAATGTACTTGGGAATGCTCATATTCAGACAGTGTCATTTACATGTTTTACTTAGGAATGAAGACCTATGGTGGGAAGACCCGGATGACTATCAAGCCATACCATCAATTAGGTTAGATATAATTACAGAAAGACCAACAGGTCATAAAAATAATTTAAACTATTTGATCTGTGGCCAATGTAACATCAGTTTTTAGAAGAAATCCAGAGAAGATTTTATATGTTACTATTTGACCACAATATTGTTTATACCTGAAACTCAAGCTCTGTGTATAACTAACAATAATAAAAATAAAAATTAATATTTATATAGTACCTATGTGCCAGGCTAAGTTCTCAGTGCTTTGCAGTTATTATGTATTTTGATATTTACAACAATCCTGGGAAGTAGATGCTATTGTTATCCCAATTTAAGAGAAGTAGAAACTGAGGCAAACAGAGGTTAAGTGACTTGCCCAGGGTCATACAGTTATTAAGTGCCAGAGACTGAATTTAAACTCAGGTCTTCCTGACTGCAGGCCCAACATTCAATCCACTGTGTCACATGTTATATGTTGACATTTTTATCAATTACTTGCATATCTTCTGACATGTATGTCATTATTGCCTGTTGATATTTTTACAGGTTATAATTTCATGTTTATATTTCATTATTGCATTGTTAGCTATGTATTACAAGATATATATGATAGTGATATATGACCATATTTATTTTCATATGTATTAATGATTATCTCCATTCTATTTAACTAGTTCTAGTAGCATAGTTTCTTTTAGCTATGCATTTTTGGTTGTTATTTATGTATTGATTTTTGCTGTTTATGATTTTTTGCATATTGTATTTTAGGTATGGAGGCAGGTTATCATTGCTGCATGTGCATGTCATATGTTTTTTCATATGATTAAGGCATATGGTCATGGAAGCCATCTTTTAAGTAACACATTACATTTCCGGCATGTAATGTTATTGGGGGTCTGATATAAATCTTAGGGTGGCATGATTTTCTGTGATGTTGGTGTATTTTCTGATGATGTATTGAATGTTCATGCTAAATGTAATACTTATGGCATATATTTGTAAAATGTCAAGAAAACCTCAAATTTACTGTTAATGGGATTTATATAAACAGGCATTTCTAATGCTTCTCAGACATTGACTAGAAATATCAATCATTCAATCAATTAGCAAGCATTGATTGCAAAGTACCAACCATTCTACTACCTAGTGGCCATACAAACAAAGGGGAAAAATCCCTACCCTCAAGGTACTTGTATTCAAATGGAACAGATAACATGCAAACAGTTATGTATTGAAAAAAAAAAAAGAGGTTAATTTGGGGGTAATCTCCTGGAGAAAGCATTAACATTAAGGACTGAGAAAGGTTTCTTTTGGAAGGTAGGAGTTTTGAGATTGAAGTAAGCCAGAGAAGCCAGGAAGCAGAGATGAAGAGGGAAAGAATTAAGGCATGGGGAGATCAACCAGAAAAAATGCATGGAATTGAAACATGAAATGCATGAGAAACAGCAAGGAGATCATTGTCAGTAATTGTGCGATTATGTACTGTGATGATGGTTAATAACATGCCAACAGTTCTGCTAAGACAAATATTTTATATTCTTAGGAATAATATTTCCATGCATTGAAACGGCCAACATAAGAATTTTTGGAGATCCAAAAGTGACAAGAGCTTTCCCTGTGAATCCCTACTTGTAATATTGCTTATATCATTTTAAGTTCTCTTGATATTTTCATCACAAATGATTTTTTTTCAGAAGCTTGTAACAGTGAGAATTTTTGCTCTAGGCTAAAAGTTAGCATTGACCTGTTTAAATCATAATAGCTTTGAAGGAAACATTACTATTTATCTTGTCAATAGCCCAATGGACCAGGAACTACTGAAAGATCAACAGCACCTTCTGAATCGTTAGTGTAATGGAAGAACTTTAATGACTCCATTGAAATCACATTCAATTTCAATGTGTTTGTCTCTCAGACCAACTCCAGGAAATATTTGCTCTAGCAATAATTGTCTTCTATAAAAGGAACAGTGAATCTCAGGAAATTAAATATAAAAGCATGCAAGGGAATCCAAATATCTGAGACTCGGAAGCCTTTACTATCTAAAATAATGGCTAGGATTTTAGTGTTGATTGAGGTCTAAGAAAAATCAGCAGAACTCACTCAGAGCATAAATAACTCCCTGGGAGTTGAGCGAAGAGTTTCTACAGCTGCCGAAGTTCAGGCAAGGATGCAGCCATTTATCTCACAGCAGGAGGAATTTACTAAAAGGCAGTCCAGATAGCTAGGAGAGTCTCTGCACCTGCGTGACGCTCTAGTCATGTTATGGGCCTGGGTGGAAAAGCACAGTGGGTGTCACCAGGCTGATCTCATGATTTGGTGACACCAGGTCATTGGTTTGACCATCACTTACTACTCATAAATCCCCAGGAACTTTATTTTTTTAATTGTAGCTAAGATAAAATGCAAAGACTATATAAAGTACTTTGAAAACCTTAAAAGTGCTATGTAATTATTTTGAGTTCTGCTTGACATTTAAAGCCTTTCATAATATGCTTCTTGCCTACATTTCAATCAATCCAATCAATACATGTTTATTAAGTGCCTACTATGATCTCGGCACTGTGTTAATAAGCCCTAGAACCTTTGAAGATGATTGAAATACTATTCACCCATTCTTTAGTCCAATGTATGTATAGATAGATAGATATAGAGAGATAGAAAGATAGATAGATATGCATGTGTATGTACAGACACACACCTATCAACTGGCATTAATCATCCCACATGGCATCCCTTCTCTCTGAGCTATTTCACAATTTCGCCTGCATGCTTGTCATGTACTATCTTCTCACTTCTATCTCGTGAAATTGCTAGCTTCCATCAAAGCTCACCTCAAGAAGCACTTCTTCCATGAAATCTTTCCTGATTCTTCCCCACCCCCAATATACTAGTATTTCTCCTTTGAAATTACCAAATACTTATTTTGTTTGTTTATTTTTGAATATATATATGTATATATATATATATATATATATATATATATATATATACCTGTCATTCTGCTAAAATAATGTAAGCTCCTTGATGATAGGAACATTTTTATTAATAAAAATTAGTAACAGTTTTTGATCAATTGATTTTCATTGCTAGGACACACTGCAAGCCCATGTTCAAAACATATGAGCCAGTTTTTGGCAGCTATACTTGAATGAATGAATGCATGAGTAAATGAATGTATTGAATTAAAAAATATTAAGAGCTAACTGTGGGAGGCATAAGTGATTAAAATAGAAAAAAAAACTGGAAGCAGTCCTAGCCCTCAAGGACTAATTAGGGAAGGCATCATATATTGGAGATTTCGTCTACAAGTCAAATTGAAAGATTTCATGGTCCTTACGATATGGCAGCAAAGCATATGGTAATGCTTTTCTTTATGTCTTTTCCACAGATAAAACTACATCTTTTTCTGATGTAGAACCATTTGACAGTGACAAGGGCTTCAGTAGTATGATGTTTCCTTTTCATATCTTTAGTAACTATGTTTACTGGGGTGGCAAGAGTTGTAGCCCCTAAAAAAGTATTTTTCTATCCTATCTCCTTAGGGGGTGACTTCAAGGGATAATGACTTCCAAGGTTGTGCTGAAAGTGGAATGTGGTCACTTTCCAGAGTCTTGAGCTTTCTTGCCTATTGGTATTAGCTGGTTAGCCCAGAGTGTTGATGGGAATAAGTGTATTGCCAGGTAATATTCACAGCACCGAGGGCTACTATGAACATACCAGGGTAGTTCAGAATCGCAAAATGTAACAGACTCTCCATATAGAAAGCAGAAGAAAAATATTTATCCACACACCAAAAAGTCAGATCCCCAAACCAGAAGGCTAAATTCATCAAGCCAAGAAGTCAATACACATTATTATTGCAGGAGACAAAACCATTCCCAAACCTTCCCCTATGCTCGCTTTGATGCCTTCCCACAAACAGACACTCATGGGCCCAGCTGTCTGCTTGCCTGCATCCCCTCTCTCCCTCTGCCCTACCTGCTGCTATCACTCATTTCCTCTCAGTCCTGCTCCACCCTTCCTATTCTACCCCTTCAGCAAGTTCCTCTCATGACATGACTTAGGCTTTCATGTGATTTAATCAGGTAACATGAGCCTTATAATATATGGGAAAGATCTTCCCATTTAAATTACCATTACAGTAAGCAAGGTGAAGTTCTTTTACCTAGTGATTACATTCTTCAGCGATGACTGTGAGCCAAGGCTAGAATTGGAGTAGATGGTCTTTGGAGCACTGCCATTGCTAGGGGTCTTAGATTTGGAGTCCTGGGCTGCTGTCTTTGTGATTTAAAGGAAGGGGATGGTAGTTGGACTTACTTGGCATGTGCAGCTTCCTCTCGCTTCTTCAAGACTCTTTGCTCCCACCACTAGGCTGTCCAGGTGTCTCCATGTGGGTCAGCAGTCCATGAAAGCTTAGCTACAGATCCCATCCCACAGTCCTCAGCTGCTGGGCTTCATCTGGGAGGAGGTCAGGATTGTTTCTCACTATTGAGGTGTGGGCATTAGCATCTGAGAAAGGATGGAAAATTTAAGGAAACCAGCCATACTTAGCAGTTATTAGTGCCTTCCAACTCTCATAAAGCTACTTACCAATACTTCGCAAGTTCTCCTTTCTCCCCTATCTGGTTTCTTAGTCAGTTTTTAGGAATCTATATGCCTTCCTTGTAACCAAACCCTGCCTGTCTTCATGCCAACCTTCTACTTCTAATGGCCATTGCAAGTCATCACCAGAAAGAGGCTCAGTGGAAATCTTCCCCCCACAAAGAAGTTATGAAAACCCAGAGTGATGCTACGTGAGCTGGTGAACATCCATAGTTAATACCACTCCTGCTCTCACACTTCCTCTAGACCCATAATAAGAATACCCTTAAATGATTGGAAGGACGCCTGGTTGACCCACAGTGTTGTTCTTATGGCTTTTTATACCATTCAACATGCAATGCAATTTTATTTATCCACCAGATCTGATTCAATTAAATTCAAAAACATATATTAACTACAAGCTATAGGCAAGACTATGTGAAAGTTGTTTGAAATTCAAAGATCAAATTGAAAGTCTCTGTCCTCAATGTGCTTACATTCTGCTATAAAGTCAATGGTAGCTAAAACTGATTATAGATACGCAAGATTGACATTGCTAAATTTTTTTTTTTTTTTTTTTTTGATTTTTTTCCCAGCTTTTTTTTTTTTTTTTTTTTTTTTTTTTAAAAAAATTT
>CM053774.1:79116844-79237607 GCA_028658325.1 Potorous gilbertii
GAAATCTCCTTCACTATGTTTCTGCGCGGCTTCCACTGCTCCAGAATTTGTCAGGAGTTCTTTTTACAGGAAATCTATGGGCTGTGGGTTCGGACCTAGCATAGGTGAGTCTTTCTACTCCGCCATCTTGGCTCCGCCCCCCGACATTGCTAAATTTAAATTCATGGAACATCCAGTTGTACTTAGAACGGTAAGGGAATGGTCAGTATGATCCCTTGCTGGTATCGATCCTTTCTGTTGTTCAGTCTTTTTCAGTTGTGTTTGACTCTTGGTACATTCCCACATAATATAGTAGTAGACTTTCAAATAGGAACTATTGTTTTCTTTGACATTCTTGTATCCAGTTAAATAAGTCAGTGCCATGTATTATGTAGGAGATTTAAAATTATGGGTTATTTCCTTATTGCCTAATTGAGCTAAGTCATCTAACTAGACATAAGAGGAAAGGCCATGGAAATTAGGTTGTAACTATTAGAAATGCTGAACTATTTGGAATGAGCTGGTTTCCTGATAAGGGGCAATATCACAAGCCAAATTATATTAGGCTAAATGTAGTTTAAGAGATTTGGGGCATGGATAATTCACTTGGCCTCTAGGTTCAAATGCATGGTAGGTAAAAGGAAGTGAATGAAATACAGAGTAGAATGAAATGGTACCATCTAGTATGACTCTTACTAAGTAGGTAAATGAAATAGGTAGCATCATATATAATAATCAATGTTATATGGATTGTTAATACCTGTTAACGGATATGTGCTAAGATTGAGATCACTAATCTAGAATTGGGAGGGATCTAAAAAGTCATCCAACCACCTCACTATGCAAATAAGATAGTTCAAGATAAAAGTATAGTAGTTTTGTCAAGGAAACTCAGGCACAGGTGGAAGTAAAATCTAGCATAGAAAACCAAATTATCCATGTCAGGTTGTGAGGTAATATTTAGAGACACTGTTGGGGAATGAATATTAGCCAGTGCCCTGACTGGCTAGTGTTAGAGAAATTTCACAAGGCAGATCGAGATGACCTCTGGCAAATGATGAGTGGATTTGCTTTGTGCTGCTGTTGAGTTCCAGGAAGGTGCTGAATTTGTCCTTCGTAAGTGTTGCAAAATCTCCTGCTCTTATTGCCTAAGCTCATTCACGAGATGGACAGTTGACTCTGCAGTGATCTTATGATTTTTAAACAATAAATTTACTCTAAAAGAAATATAGTATAATTGTAAAAACAAAATCTCTTCATAGCTAAATGGAATGAAAAAGATAGAAAACACTTGAAGCAATCTTTGAGGCAGCATGGTGTGGCATATAGAAGTGGCCTCAACATCAGCAAGAGTTAATACATCCTGCCTGTGTGATCTTGGGCAACTAATATAGCCACTCAGGGCTTGAGTGTTTCAGAACTCTGGAAGGTGATAAGTTGCAGAAAAGATTTTGATATGAATTTGTTAAAATAATGAATCAGAGGTCTGGAGAAAAACCATCCATCTATCCTTCCATCTCTCTCTCTCTCTCTCTCTGTCTCTCCATCTATTTACACATACATATAAATGTACAAAACACATATGTAATCTAAGATATTTCCACTATAAGAATTTGTTAGAGTATATTTTGGAAGTCAGATTTTATATCTATATGTACATATGTTTTATCTATCTATACACACATACATATATATGAAACAACTAAGATACCTATTATAAGAATTAGTTAAAATATATTTTAGAAGTCTAATTTTGTTATACCTACATGTCTATATGTTTTAATTAGCTAGTTAGATGTCTTTTATTGATGAGAAGTTAGCTGGTACAGTGGATAAATTTCCAGGCCTGGAATCAGGAAGACTCATCATCCTGAGTTCCCATGTGTGACCCTGAGCAAGTCATTTACCCCGACTTACTTGAATTTCCTCATCTGTCAAATGAGCAGGAGAAGGAAACTGAAAACCACTCCAGGATCTTTGACAAGAAAATGCCAAATGGAATCACAAAGAGCCAGACATGAATGAAAGAACTGAGCAACAAAACATGTTATATATTATTTGTAATACACATTTCTTTATATTTAGTTATTTAGTTGTATATGATATAAAGAAGAAAAAATATATAAACATATATATTCAAAATAACTGTTTTGCTTCTTTTCTTATGCCAGTGATTAAAACAGTGCCTGGCACATAGTAGATGCTTAATAGATGCTCATTGATTAATTGAAGGAATGATTGATTGATTGATACATACAGTCAGAGTTCAAGTCAAAAATGTGTGTAGATAGACACACAGACAGATAGATAGACAGATAAATAGATGAATGGATGAATGGATGGCTGAATGCCTGGAATAAACACATGGACCCTTCAATGTTAGCCAGAGAAGAATGTTACCACCTTTATCTCTGCCTATCATCTCCATTTTAATTTCATTGTTATTTCTCAGTCTTTTGACATCAGCTTGCTTCCTGTTTGAGTTTTTTAACTAACTTCTCAGGTCATAGAGAAAAATCCAAATTTTAATTGTCCTTGTCTTTTTTTTTCAACTGAAAGTTGAAATTCCCTTTAAAACTAGACACTAACACTGAGCTTTGAGTGTGAATGGCTGTGAGTCATCTCATAAGAGAGATAATAGAGTCTGTTGTAACTGCTGTTCTGGTTTCTAGCTAGTATGCAAGTTCTTTGATTCAAAGGTATTCCACATGTTTACATCCATTTGAGAACCACATTCTCTGCAAATCCACATAAACCTTGCAATAAATACACATGGATTTCTGATAGAAAGCCAGTTTACCATCCTGCCCTTCAGTCTTCCTAGTCTCAGAAATCTCAAAGCATGTTGCCTCAGGTTTGAATACAGTTTATATATCAGGAAACAGAGAAATATAATTATTTACAATATATTTTCTCTAAGTATTGTCTCATTGCTATTTTATTTTGAGAAACTTTTCCTTCTTATGAAAATGAATATTAAAAACTAAAAATAAGCTAATATATGAACAAATAAATGAATATAAAAAAAAAAGAAAGAAAATTTTCCCTACAGAATGCATTTAGTTTCTTCCCTCTAGTATTTAGTTACCCTCTCAATGCCAATCTTCCCCCAGAGGACATGGTTCTTCAAGTTGAGAATAAGATTCCAAGTATGAATGAAAACACAAATTAAAGAATAGCTCTGAATTCCCAGCTCTGGTCAAATCTGACCTCAAAGATCACTCTACTGCTTTCTAAAATATATCTTCATAGATTTTTTTTTTGTCATTGATATTAGAATATAAGCCTCTTGAAGACTTTTGGTATTTTTTTGAACTTTTTCTTTTTTTCCCCCAGAGCTTAATACCTTTAAATGTCACATTATTAATTAAAAAGAGACTGTGTATGCAAGAAGGATTTTGTTATACTTTTAGAGTTGAATTTCTCAGGATCCATGGCCATGGCAATGTGTACTTTCCAGGTAGATAACAACTCCCAGAATAGCCCCAAGGATTCTAGATAGTAATTTTTAGAATCATATTGATAGGAGGTCCTACGGAGGCTGCTCTGGGAGATAAGTGGTGATACACTGTCATATTTACCAGGCTCGCACAGAATGACAATATCGCCAAAGTTAACCTGTGAGCTTAATGTTGGCAAGATGCTTCCTTTTTCTGTTGTCCTATAAAGCAAGTAGTTGCCCCTTTTCTCACTGTCCCTTGTGAGAAGGGTGACTAGGGAATGCTGTAGGACCCTTATTCTCCCATTGTTAGTAACCCTTCTGAGAAAACTAGACAAGAATAAAGTAAGATTATTAAGCCCTCCAAAGGTGTTTTCCTGTCTGACCAGATCAAGAGTGAATCTGGTAGAGGCTGGAGTCCTAAAACTCCAGCACCTCCTGTGTGTTATTTGTGAAACACTAATATATAATTATACATTTTTAAATTGCTTTCAATCTATTCATATTCTTAATCAGAAGACACCATGCTTTGATACAAGATGTGTTTTTTCTGACCTTGAACTTGAACCAGAGCACCTAGAAACACTAGAAGTCATTTCTTGACCTTCCACAGCCAAATTGCCCTTGGTAGGCTGATCATCAAAGGAGCTACATAATCATCCCCATGCTCATTAGCCTTTTGTTAAGTGCTTACTATTTTTTTTTTTACTGTTGCTTATTGGGTAGGAGTATAAGGAACATATATATATGTGTGTATATATATATATATATATATATATATATATATATATATATATATGCATATATACACATATATACACACACATACACACACACACACACACACACACACACACACAATCCATTCCCTCAAAAGGCTTTTGTTCCATGGAGACAAAATAATATGTGCACGTATAAATAAAAAAGAATGGCATGAAGTACATTGTAGCTTGTTTAGGGGAGGGGATGAATTTATTTAAATCTTACTGGTACAATTTTATATGAGCTACACTCAGCGCCTTTTATCTTAGTAGGATCTGCCAAAGCTTCTATTCTCTGGGTTCCAATCCCGTCCCAAATGCTTTTGAACCATGTGACCCATGGTAAATCACTTAACATTTTTTGCCTCAGTTTTCACATCAGTAAAATAAGCTGGAGAAAGAAATGTGAAAATAGCTCAGCATCTTTGGCAAGAAAAACCCAAATGAAACAATAACTTAGAGACAAAGGAAAGGATAATGATGAAATGGATAAAATTTTAAAAAATCTGAACTATGGGAAAAGAGTACTGGGATAGGAAGGAAATTTTCATTTTATGCCTTATAAGAATATCTGTTATTTTTTACATGTATAGCCATTCAGAGATACTGTTCAATTTTTATCAACTGTGTTCCAAAATATCCACAAACTTCAAACTTTCTGGTTGGGAAACTAGAAAATGTGAAAAATTTGTCCCACATGATGTTTCATTTTTTCTGAAGTTTAGTGTTTTCAAAGAAAAATGGCAAAATAAGCAACTTATAAATGAGGTCCTCACTTCCTGAGCAAGTAAAGTATTTGAAGAGCACACTGTATTCTTGAGTTTATCAGAAGGTTGAAGCATAAAGAATATTGGGACAAATAATTTTTCCCCTTTCAAACCTTTAAAGAGACACTGTCGTAAGTGATCAGACAATCCATCTCGTATAAGAAGGGTTTAGGTTCAAAAGCTGTCTCTCAGAAATATTAGCTGTGTGACCTTTGGCAAATAACGTAACCTCTCAGATCCTCAGACAACTAGATAAGATTATATATCATAGGACATATGTCAATATGCATTGGTAGTTTTCTCACCGCAATATTTCTGCATCACTAAAATCACAGGTTCAGACCAACTGCCTCCAATGGCCTCCTTGATAGAAAAAAAAAAAGAAATAGAAAATTAAAATGAATTCACTGAACATTTAAAAATGTTTTTGGGGCTTTTGGTTTCTAATCTCCAGAGCCAAATTTTTTAAAAAAAGAAGATAAATATCCCTGAAGCGTGAGTTTTTGAAGATTTTGTTCATTTTTGGGGGGGAGAAATAAATAATCCATTTAGTAGAGATTTGGAATTACCATTTTAAAGAAATTTATAGGTTTAAGCCATCAGTGGTTGGTTGGTTGTTCTTCGTTCTCAAAGAGGCCCAAAATGACATCACCATGATAAAGGGAAGTTTCAGTGTGTCCAACTGTGGCTGATCAGACCAATCCAAGCTTGGGATTCTCTACCACAGATTGGGCACAGACAGTCCGTGTGAATATTTGAGGTGGTAACTCCAAATTTGTACATCCTACGTTTTCTTTGTACTGTCTCAATTCTGTTTTGCTTATAGAGCACAGCACCTTTTCTGAAGTGGGCATGCCATTCTGAGCAGTCCTGTGCCAGTGTCTCCCATGTCACACAGTCAAATCCAAAGTTCTTGAGAGTGTCCTTGTATCCCTTCTTTTGACCTCCATGTGATTGCCTGGTTCATGTGAGTTCTTCATAAAATAATCTTTTTGGCAAGCGTGCATTTTGCATTCGAACAGTGTGGCCAGTCCATCAGACTTGTACTCTCTGAAACATAGTTTGAATTCTTGGCAGTTTAGCTCAAGCAAATACTTCGGTGTCTGGTACCTTACCCTTCAAGATGATCCTCAGAATCTTCCTAAGCCAGTTCAAATAGAAGCTGTTCAGTTTCCTGGCACGGCTCTGGTAGACTGTTCATGTTTCACATGAACACAACAATGAGATCAGCACAACAAATAATCCATTTAATAGAGATTTAGAATTACTATATTTTAAGAAATTTAAAAGTTTAACCCATCAATATTATTTAAGTGTATCATTTGGTAGATGTTTATCAAGGATAATTCTACTATACTATAGTTATAGGTATGGTTAAATAAATTCAGAGAGAGATACATGAAATAGTGTTTCTCAAACTAACTTATTTAGACTATATTTTGGATTTTGAAATACACTGACAAAATCTTGAAACTAACTGTGAGCTTGGAGATCTAAGAGTATGGCATACTCCATATTCAGAAAACAGAAAATAATTCACAGCAATATGGCTGGGGCAGGGGGAGAGTAAGGCTAATTTCTTGAAGAAAATCACATTAAGTATTTTGATCCACAGACAGCTTCATATTATTCATATATACATATTGATATTATTCATACAAAGTAGAGAAGCTTGCTTGCCTTGATGAGCTATGCTGTGCAGGGTTACCAAAGACAGACAGATCATAGTAGAGCATTCTGACAAAAGGCAATCCACTGGACAAGGGAATGATGAATCACTCCAACATCTGTTCCAAGAAGACCCCATGAAGCATTGACTTGCTATGGTCCACAGGATAACAAAGAGTTGGACAAGACTGAATGATTGAACACCAAGAAAAATAGTATCATGTCATTGTTTTAGAAATAATATTGGTAGCATTTAAATTTTCTCACAGATCTTTAGCTATATCATGTGGAATACCAGACTTCTGCAGAGATCAGTTTGGGAGATACAGGCATAGTACATATGTATTCATACTTATATTCTTAAGTGCATGGTTTATTTAGCATTTCCTTAAGAACCTTTAGTTCTTTTATTAAAACAAATATATTTTAAAAACTCAGTAATTTCTTTGGGAAAAAATAGTAAGCCACAATCCCAGTTTCTTTTTCTTCCTTTTCTGAGGGTTCACTAAATTGTGAAGGTGACCTAAGGTTTGGGAGAAATGTGCTCACTCTAAAGAAAGAAATACACATTTTGTGAAGCCCGGAAAGCTCCATTTTATTTTAGCCAATTATTCTACATTCCTAGTGAATGAGTTCCTCCCAAATGGAGAGTCGGCCTGCTCAGACAAATGTAATGCCTTTAATGCTGTTGTCAATTTGAATTTCCCCTCTTTCTCTCCATTGGCTAGATGCAACCTCCTTAACCACTCACTTTATGTTCTTCTCCTTGATAGGTTTCCCCTCAAACAACTCATTAAGTATGTGTAAAAGGTTTTGACCTTTTACCTGATCAGAAGCCTGGTTCTGCTAGGTCACAACTGTGATTAGGACCAGTCACCTCTGACTTACATTCTATCACTCAAGCTGTGATCAAGTAGGGCTTGGCTTGGGACCTATTGTTGACTAATCAAAAAGAATTCGAATGCTTTGGGGTTAAGGCTGGTCTTTAAGAAAGAAAAAAATAAAGGGTTTCAGAGATTAAATTTTACATTCTCTTTGAACAGAGTGCTGGCAGGTAAAAAGGAAGGAAGGAAAGAAAGAAGGAAGGAAGGAAGAAAGATTTAGCTGAGTTTGGATAGGAAGATCATTGCCATAAGGTTGGCCACTAGGTGATGTTTTTCCCCTCACAGCAATGTGTCTGCTCTGGGTGGGATGAATAGATATCTGTATCAGTGAAAAAAATTTCTTTAGGAATGTACTCATGTATGGAAGCATATGTTCATATAGCTCTATAATAATATTAATAACTTGCATTTTTAAAGTGTTTTATAGTTTGCTACATTCTTTCTTCTAAACAAACCTGAGATAATATGAGAGTGTTCTTATATATGTAGAAACTGAGGTTCAGAAGTTATGACTTAGCTACTGTCCCATGACAAGAAAGGGGCAAAGCTAAGCTTCAACTCAGGTCTTTTCACCCCAAATTCAGTGATCTTTTTGTTATACCATAACTTTTTTTTTTTTACAGTAATTCACAGTCTCACAGACACATATATAGGATTACAGGAGTTTTCAAAAGTTCCAAACTGTCTGTACATCTGTACGCTATTGGCGTTTGCAGAGGGGGATTATAAGCCTTCTTTGAAACTCAAAGAACTACAAGGTCATTCATTTATTATATGTCATTAGTCATTCAGAATCTAGTAAACAACACTGATAGTAGTAGAGAAATAAAGAAGTTCCATTATATTTACTTGATTTCTTTGGCTCAAGACTTAGGGTCTATACTTGTGTTCATGGCTCATGAATATAACATTGTTATATGTCATGATATATATCATGCTTATTCAGAGTATGATTATTGAATGTATAGCTAATTTCCTATTGCTTTACTTCTTATATTTCCCATTTTCCTTTAATTCTAAGCAATAATCACAGAACTACAGAATTTCAGCACTGAGAGGGAACACTAAAGTTCAATTTCAATCTGAACAGGAATGCCCTTGACTACATACCTCAAAAATAATTAGGCAGCCACCAAGTGAACACTCAAAGTTATGGGCAAATGAAAAACCTCCCCAAACTGTCATTCCAATTGTGGGCAGCATTTTATTAGAAAGTATTTCTTCACATCAAGTCTAAATCTGTCTTTCTGTAACTTCTTGCTTTTCTTCCTCATTCTGTACCCTGGGGCCAAACGGAACAAGAATAATTTCTCATCCATATGACAACATTTAATATATTTGAAGGTAACATTCCTGTGTTCCCTAGACTTTTCTTCTCCAGGTAAAACATCCTTAGTTTCTCAAATAGCACCTTGTAGGATTTCAAATTCCTTTATCATATGTCACCCTTCTTTTGAATCAGTCTGACTTTACCCTTCCTAAAATTAGGGGTTCAGAACTAATCAGGATACTCAAATGTAGTTGTACTAAGGTTGGTCTCATTAAGGGTATTCTCTTAGTATCAGTGGAAATACTGATGACTTTAGCTGGGTTTTTTGTTTGTTTGTGTGTGTGTGTGTGTGTGTGTGTGTGTGTGTGTGTGTGTGTATGTGACCACATCACAGTGGTAACTTACATTGAAGTTGCAAGTGCACTAAGACAGCTTCCTTCATGTGAACCAGGCTTATCTACTCAATCCTATACATGCGTGTGTGTGTGTGTGTGTGTGTATATATATATATATATGCATATATGAGATGCTTTTACTATTCTCATTCCAATTAGAATATGAGACCCACATGCTCCTTCCCCCATATCTCTTATATTAATGAACATCAAAAAAAATCGAGGGGAGAATAAAATATGCACATCTAGAGGCATATACATTTAATGGAGAGACATGGAAGGATTTGTCCACTCTCATTTTGAATGAGTTGGAGATGACGAAAATAGGAGAATCAGTTGAAGGAATAGGAGTTACCCTTTGATTATTTGTTAGAAGAACTTCAGGGTTTTCTTTAACAATTTTAATAGTCTTTTTTTTCCTTGCCCTGCCATTTGGATTGACTTCTTAAAAAACTTCCTAGTAGGACTGGATCCTACTCCCATCTTTAGCTCCCTAGCCCCTGCCATATGTGAGTACTTTGGGTTGGGTCTAAGGGTTCATAATTAATAAACCAAAGGGAGAAATCTTGGCCAGAGTAAGAACTTGAAGTTGGGAAATATCAATAACTGTTTTGTTCCCAAGTCATTTACATTTTGATTCAAGTTGAATTTTGCAAACTCTTTCTCCCCAGATTGATGTAGCTCCTCTATTTAATATGCATGAGGCCAACACAATGTACAGACTTCTGATTTTCAGGCACCACTTCATCTAGTTTTATAAACTCAGCATATTCTAAACAGGTTGTTAAGTAGATTCAAGGATTTCACAGTGAACACCAGAGCTTCAGCCATCATTAAAATGAAGTGCTGATACTGAAATCAGGCCACACAGACATGTTTACCCAGTACTGTACTTGAATTACAGTTCTTCCTTAACTGTACATGGAACCTTTGCAGCATCTGATCTATGTCTCACCATTAATGTGACATGAAATCCAAATGTTAAAATGTGCATACATTCTAGTCTAAACATATCATCTGGGTGATCGGGAAGAGGAGCTGTATCATCACAGATTTCATGGTGTGATGAATGGTATTCTAGTGGTCTAGGTACATTGTCTATGTTGAAATTGATCTCAGAGAAATACACAATTTTGTGAACTGGAAGTTTTGTTCCAAATTAGCTGGATGGAAGACCTAACTTCTTGTAGATACCTGAGCAGAAACCAGATATATCAAATATAATAATAATAGCTCTGTAGTGGAGCTATTCCAATAAGCTTGAAAATAGAATAGCTGAAAAAAAATAATGCAGTCAAGGAGACCTTTGTAAATGGGCAAATTGTTTGTCTAGGGATTATTCCACGAGAAGGACAGTCTACATAAATGATAAAGGTTCCTCAACTAAATCATTGAATTTTAAATAATATCAAATACTAACATAAAAACTCTATAGTGAATGACATGTTGAAATAAGAGAAATAGAAAAATGTCAATACACAAAAGGCGATAAGTTTAATCACATAAATCAATTTGCATGTTATTGTTTGAACGCACCCTCCTGCCTGTCTCCCCATGCACAATCGACAAGAAATACAATTCTTGCCACTGAAATGTCTGGCATTGTTGAATGGCTCAACAGCAAAAACAGATGGTACTGGTATTAGTAATGGCATTAAAGTAGTTGTACTACCATTTACTTTGCTTCTGCACTCCAAGACCCAACAGGCTTTCTAGCCATCTGCCTTAAATCTGAAACCTATGTCATCTCCTGCATTAGAATGCCCACTATTTGAGATTAGAGGCCATTTTGCTTTCTATTAAATCCTTACTTGCACACTGTACATACACATATATAGCACAGATATACCTATGCTTGCACATGTATATACATATGCACAGACAAGTGCACAATGCATATATGTATTACATGTCTATAAAGATGTATGCACACACTTGCATGAACATGCATATTTATGTGTGCATGTGTATGCAAGTATACACATGTACATGTATTTAGAAATGTGTACATGCATACATATAGATCTATATATAAACATATGCATACACACCTTCATTTATTCAAGAGAGGAATACATGTTTATTGTCTGTTCTTGTTTATCCTTTGTATAGAGGACCAGTGATATGACAGGTGATATCTTCACTTAGCCACAAATGATTTAGATGAGGCAGAATTGCACAAAGTCATCATCCTCACTTTCTCTTTCAGAGTCATCAGAATACAGTGACAAGACAAAAGGCAGGATAACTTTTGATGGCCTGGGATGCAGTGCATGATGTTGCCCTCTTCAATGTCTGACCAAACTCTAAGCCCCCTACAGTGCCTACTTCAGCCATCTTCATGGCCACTGAAATAAATTGTTCTCATCTGTCCACTGATTCTGGAGAAGTCTTCAGCTGTTTGGGGCAGATAACCGCCCTCCCACCCCCACCCCCCAATCCAATTCACTGATGGATTCAAGACCTAATAATTACCTAGTATAGTCAATCTGGCAAGGTGGTTTACTGGAGTGAGGACGCTGCTCTCGCTATAGCTTCTTGGAGCCAAAAATGAGAAGAAGGTGAATCAGGTGGACACCAAAATCAGATGAGCAGCCCTGAAAAGGGTTCAGCATGCCCTCACACCAGTCTTCCCCAAACATCAGCAATCCCTTAAAACAGTCAAAAGAAAATTGAATAATAATAAAAAAGAGAATAAGCTTGAAAAATAAGGTATAACATTTTAACTGAACCTTTTAGCCCTTATGTCAAATTCAAGCAAATAAAACTTTTCTTTTTTGTCTTCTTCTAGGCCCCCTTTGATTCTTGTCACTTTGAGTTTTCTTTTCTTCTTTCAATTTCTGCCCCGCCCCTCCTTTGCCTTCCTCATTCTCTTTATATGTGTATATATGTGTATGTGTGTGTGTATGTGCCTATAGATAGACAGATTGTTGTGTTTGTCCTTTTTTGCTGAAGAAAACCATGCCATGAAAGAAATGATGACATGGCCGGCACTTGACTTTGTTCTGAGTGAGGGAGGCTGTGCAGGTCACCAGTCTCACTTCTCCTCCAGAGCCATCTGAATCCAGTGACCAGATATTCATCAGGATGACTAGAGATGACCCAGGATGCACTGGGGAACCTTGGGTCCTTTAGGCCCAGGTCTTTGCAAGTACTCAGGGAACTGGACTTCACAACCAGAGAATAAATGTATGTGTGTGTGTGTATGTGTATGTGTGCACACAGATATGCATGCACATATATGCACAGTTTTCTAACTTCAAATCAAATAGATTTTCTATCATACCCTCCTCTTTCTCTTCCTCTGAGGCACAGGGCGTGTATCTCCATCTGTCTTCTCTTATTTGGATCCCCAGTGCTTAGTATAGTACCTGGAATATAGTAGGAACCTAATAAATTTGTATTGAATTGTATTTCATTGATTATCTAGTATTCTTACAATTTTGCTACAGAAACTGAATATTGTTGTTTATTTGTTTTTAATTTGGATTATAAGAGACTGGTCAAGATTTTGCCTTGTGGATTGTGTTATGATTCTTTGGTACAAGCCACTGGGAGAGGCACTTGAAAAGATGTTTCTAAATGCCCAGCCTCAAATCCCCCCAAGGAACACAGAGACATTACTAGAACTGAGGATATAAGCAAATGGGTAGATTGTACCCCATCCAATTAACTAAAGATAGGCAAGATGTTGCATCTGTTTTTCCTTTTTTAAAATCTACTCTCACTTCTGTACTTTGAACTGTGAAATGTAATTCTCTCTCTGGAATTTCCAATGAGGGGCCTCTGAAGAGCACAGAATTCCAGCCCCAGGAGCAATTTTGCTGCAGCAGCAGAAATAGTAACTGCTTACACATGGCAAATAGAGCACATGGGGGAATGTAGAAGAGTCTCTAATTCTGATACTTTTTGTGTTCCTTTGTTTCTTTTCTCCAGCATAGGAAGGCAGTGAAGGCTGAGCTTTAGCAGCACCTGGAGCCCTGCTGCCTAATATCAGAGGCCAAGAGGTAGCCCAGGTGGAGAGAAAAATTTTACGTAGAGTGGTAGTCAAGCCTGACATAATCCAGGGACATCAAAGTGTTTAGCCAACTGAAGAACTATCCTAGCACTGGGGAAAAAGAGTTCAGGTTCACCAGTAGTAGGAATTTTGGCAAAAGGATGCCAGATTGGTTTCCAGTTGTAGTAGTAGCTAAGTAGAAGAGTATGTGATGGTAGGTGCAGTGGTAAAAAATAAGGCTTCGGCAGCCCACTGGTTACTTTGATGTATAACTGTTTTGTCCCTACACATTGCTTCTCCTACAACAACCAGTGATTATTTTGTAACTCCTTGCCAGAGAAGAATTAGGGGACCCAGGGGTCAGGGAATTGTTGGGAGGTAGATTTCTTTGTCAACAAAAGGAGTTTGAGAGTATCTAACTCCCACAGTAGGAAGGAAGGGCATGCCTCAGGGCACAAAGATTTTTGGTAAGGGACAGTCCTAATGTCCTGGCTGGTAGTCCAGGGAACATTAACTAGCATTATAGGGCGATTCGTGACCTACGACGAAAATCAATGACTGTACAGGAAATGTCAGGACCTTTTCTGTGATGCTGATATTCTGGTTGTGTCCATGGTTATTAAGAAAAAATGGGGGAAAAAAACCCATTTCATTTAGAGATTGAGCATGAACTGCAAATATTTGGCACTGTGGTGACATGGATTTGTTTTAGACTAGAGATCTGGTCCTTTCTTTGATTCTTCCAAATCCAGGCAGTACTTCAGGAAGCTATTCCATTGTTTTATTTTTACTATGTTTCTGTTTTAGTTTCTATTTTCCTTTCCTAGTGCTACTTGTGAGAGTTTAGTAATAACTAAAAAAAGGCATTTAATTGAAGTAATTTCTTCTTGGATACCTTAAGGACGTTACCTCCAAGGGGTACAAGTATGGTAGGAGCAATATCCTAGTCCCCGTCTCTTACGCAAGTCAAGGTTCACATTTTTTAATCTGTGGTTTTTATTATTATAATTAAAAGATATTGAGAACTTCCTTGAGAACTAGTTGACTAAAGAGGAGTAAAGGCTGAGGCTGCTGACTTCACTTCTTTATCACCCAAATGCAAAGAAGCTACAAGGAGATCCAGATACACACTGATGCTTGATTGATCATACATAACTTAATAAACATTTATTAAGCACTTACTATGCTCCAGCATTGTCCAAAGAAGCAAAAGTCAGTCTCTACTCTCAAAGAGCTCACAACACAATGGAGAAGGTAACAGACAAGCCATCTGCAGGATAAAAAGGAAAGAATTAAAAATGGGAAGACATCAGAGGGGTTGGGAAAGGATTCCTAGAGAAGATGGAATTTCAGTGAGGGCTTAAAGGAAGCCAGAAAAGCCAGTAGTAGAGTGGAGAAGGGAGAACATTCCTGAAATGGGTGTCGGCCAGAGAAAACACTCAGAGATGAGAGATGGATTGTCTTGTTCCTGAAAAAGCCAGCAGGCCAGTGTCACTGTATTGAAGAATATGTGTTAAGTAGTAAGGTGTAAGAAGATCGGAAATGTAGAAAGGGTAAGAGTATGAATGACTTTAAATGCCGAAAAGAACCTTTTGTATTTGATTCCATAAACCATCTGTCTTGGTCCTTTGTTTTTTGAAGAAGACCATGACATCAGAGAAATAATGACATGACTTGCACTTGATTTTGTTTTGATGAGGAAGGATCTGTGCAAGATCAGCAGCCACACTTTCTCCACCTGAACCATGCGGATCCAGTGACCAGATATTCATCAGGATGAGTGAAGATGGCCCAGGATGCAATGGGAGATCTTGGACTATTCAGGTACTCACTTAGAGTGAGGTAATGCCCATTCAGTGAATAGAATTCTTTAAAAAGTAATCATGGAATGGCCCCTTTAATGAGCCAAAGGAAAAAAAATAAGTAAATCAAGCTGGGAGGGAAAGAGGAACAGTTACTATTGACAATCAGTCTGAAAACATATGAAGAGAGACAGGGAGTGAGAGAGAGAGAGAGAGACAAAGAAAGCAAGAAATAAAGGAAGAAGGAAAGGAAGGAAGGAAAGAAGGAAGGAAGAAAGAAAGAAAGAAAGAAAGAAAGAAAGAAAGAAAGAAAGAAAAAAGAAAGAAAGATGGTCCTCTGGCCATCCAAATTTACCTTCCTTTGGAGAGGAGAAGGAAGGTGGGCGGTGGGAGTAGGGGGGGATGGAGAGAAGAAATCTGATGAGCTGAGTTACCCAGCTAGCTGGGTCTCCATTCAGGATGCTCAATCTACTCACAAGTTGTGTTTGTCCTTTGTTTTCAAGGAAGACCATAACATCAGAAAATGATGACATGACTTGTACTTGACTTCTTAAAGAGGCCTATTCACAGAATAAATGTTACCTCATTCTGAGGACCTGAGTAGGCTAAGGTCTCCCATTGCATCCTGGGCCATCTCCACATCCTGATGAAGAGCTGGATCCAGATGACTCAGGAAGGGAAAGTGAGGCTAGTGACCTTGCACAGCCTTCCCTTACTCAAAACAAAGTCAAATGCAAGTCATATCATCATTTCTCTGATGTCATGGTCTTCTTGGAAAACAAAGGATGAACACAGACCTGTGAATAGGCAAGCTGTCTGGAAACAATGAGCCACTGGAATTTATAAATTAGGATGATATGATTTGAGTGATACTTTAGGGAAATAATTGATCTCTAAATGAATGAGAAATCAGAGTGGAGACAGGCAGTTCCACCAGCAGGCTATTGCGATAATTCAGGCATGAAGGGATGAGGATGAGGATGAGGGCCTATGGTGGAATGGTGGCAGTGTCAGAAAAGAGAAAAGGACATATATGAGAGATATGCAACGATGAAATCAACAAGTCTTGGCAAGAGCTTGGACATGCAAGGGGAAAGTGAGGAACCCAAAATGTCTCTTAAGTTGTGAACCGAGGAACTAGAGGAATGGTGTTGCTCTGCATAGTAATAAGGAGAGTAGGAGGTGAGAGGGGTTTAGAGGAAAGATAATGAATTATATTTTATATATATGTATATGTATTATATACATATACATGTATAATATATATATTATATACACATTGAATTTGAGATGTCTACTGGATATCTACCCTGAGATGTCTGAAAGGCAGTTGAAGATTTGAGACAAGATGTTAGCTAAGAGGTTAGGATAACTAGAGTTGAGAATCATCAGCAAAAAATAATTAAACCCAGGGTAATTAATCAGATTATAGAGTGAAGTCAGGTTGAAGGAGAAGACAAGAGGGTCCAGGACAAAATCCTGAGTTACTCCAGTAATTCAGGTAAAGGATCTATGCTCAGAATCAACCTGAGGTGTCTTCAGTGCTTATCCTTGTTGAAAATCATTCTCCATGAGAAAATAAATCTCTTTTGGTTAACTATTGGATGATTTACAAGTGTCTCACTTTGTTCAAATATTGAACCTATATCAGAGAACTAGTCTGATTAAGGCTCTGACGTTCATTCCCTTTTTAATCTGTTGGCCAAATGATCTTGGGAAAAAATCACTTAATTCCTTCAGGCCACTAACATGTTTGTTTCCTATTTGCTAATGTCTTTTTCCAGTGCTAACATTGTACAACTCTAGGATTAAAAAAGGCTTAAACAGACCTCACTGGGGAACATGTCATGCTATTTATTTTTCAGGCCAGTAGTCAACTGGGTAAAATACAGAATTCCTAGCCTTACTCCAACCAACCTTTGTTTGTTGATTTTGGCATTTTATGTAATTTAATAAGAGGGAAATAGGACATTACACATTACAGAATGGAAATAGTATCTACTTGCTACAAGATTGAGCATGGCTCCCCTTTCAGGTCTTCTACCTTACAAAGTACCAAGGAAGCTGAGGTACACTGAATTCAGCTATTTATTTTCTCCTTTTATGCATCATTGTGGGTCAGAGAAGGGAAGGGATTCACTGAATGGATCAATAGGATACCTCCCTTCTCCCACTACATCAAAGTCCCTTCCCAGAGTAGATAGATAATTTAGTTAAGCTCTGCATTTCCTAAACTGCCTTTTGATCAATAGTTCATTATCTGTTACTTTTGCCAATAAGTAAAACTTTTAAGACACTTGCCATAATTAAATGAAAAACTGATATTTGCATAAATGATACAGAGGTTTTGAGATTCAAAAAGCAATTATATTAGATGTCTAATCACATTGTCAAATTTTCTATTAAGAATATGCAATTTTAGGCATTTATTTTGAGAGGGTATAACCTGCAAATGAATTATTCTAAGCTTTTATTTACGTCAATATTTAAATTATTTATGACACTTCTGGTTTCTTAGAACCAATGTGTTTTCTGTCAGGTATGAGAATGAGAGGATGAGTGTGGTGGAGGGGATAGGGAGTAAGTCTTAGACTCAGGAATACTTGTATTCAAATATTGCCTCTGAAACATACTAGCTGTATCATCAAAAACACTTAAACCCATTGATCCCCATTCAAGCCTCTGTGTTTTATTTATTAAGTGGAAAATTTATGATCTATCCCACCTATTCAAGTGTGAATCCTTGACTTGGCATTTCAGAAAAATCAAATTTCAGGTAACTCAACAGAAGAAAATATTATCCACAGCATTTTGCCCAAATAGTGGTATAAAAGCTCATGACGTTGATGTCACCTGGGGATCTGAGCTCTTTTTACGGTAGGCTAAGGAGAGTACATTGTTGCGTCATTGTTTCTCACCCCTTGTACTCCTTCTGTAGATAAGGGCCATGCCTGTGAATTAAATACACTGAAAGCTCCATTTTTCAGGTGGTGCCATGCCGGGGAAACAGCTAGGCTTGAACTTTTAGTGGAAAACCAGATAAAAATGCTTCGTGTTTTGTCATCATGGTCATCACCGTCGATGTTTCCTAACTCCATCCAGAGTCATAAAATATTTTGAGACCTAAACTTTCTCTGCATGAGGGCTTGAGGATTTTTAAGACTGAGAGGCACTCCCCAGTCATTCAAAAGGGTTTTTTTTTAAAACAAAAGACGTTGCTCTAGACTTCCTCCTGTATAATCAGAGATGTGTTCATACCATCTTCGGGAGAAAGAACTGGCAGTCAATTCATATGTTCACTTTGAGATACTCCAGAGGGATTACTTCGGTGTCGTAGTGGCAAAAACCTGAAAAGTAAGGTGGGTATTCATCAGTCGAGGAGCGGTTGAAGAAGTTATGGTTTATGAATTTCGTGGACTAATCTGGTGATATAAAACAATGAAGAAATGTATGATTTCAAAAAGACCTAAAGAAAGAAATGCGAATTTAATCTGTTACAAAACTCCACGGACCTTTGTTAACTCCTCAGGACCTGTCAATTCCGCTGCTATCGGTGATTTCTGTACTGCATTCGCCCTCCACCGCCGCCTTGCTTCGCTCCCGTGCTTGATCTTTACCCAAACTCCAGGCGAAGTGGTGAATTCTTTTCAACCCCACCCCACTTCCCACTCCCACCGTGACGCAGCTGCATTCTACGTGAGTGGTGATCAACTGCACAATGACTCCTGGATTGATAGGGATGCCCGAGTGAGTAATTGTCGCAAACACAAAGATGAACGCAAAGATCGAGAAACCAACAAGAAAAGCACAAGGGCAAGGAAAAAGAACGGCAAAGGTCCAGGCACAGCGATAGTGCGTGCAAAAATTGGTCAGAGAAGAAACAAAGGGAAAAGGAGAAAACCAGCCACAAAGACATGCACAAAGACAGAGACAAGGAGAAACAAAAGGAAGAAAAAGGGAAAACCATCTGGAGATACAAAAATAAAGGACAAAGAAAATGGTTTGTCTAGCCCAGGTGATGTTAAAGATGAATCAGATGATGATGGTTATTCTACTTTACCTAAAGGAAATAGAAAGTCTTTAAAGAGACCTCGAGAGGATTATGATGATGATTATAAACCCAAGAAAAGAAAAACAGAAAATATCAAGATAAAGAAGCAGAAACTAGAGAAAAGGGAGTACAACAAAGGAAAAATAATCAAGAACAAAGATAAGAAACGTCTTGAACCAGATAGCAAATGGAAGAAGAAAAAGAAAGGAAAGAGGCAAAAATGGAAGTGGTGGGAGGAAGAGTGCCATCCTGAAGGCATCAAGTGGAAATTCTTAGAACATAGAGGTCCTGTGTTTGCTCTGCCTTACCAGCCTTTGCCAAAGCATGTCAAGTTCTACTATGGTGGTAAAGTCATGAAGCTGAGTCCCAGAGCAGAAGAAGTAGCTACATTCTTTGCAAAAATGCTTGGCCATGAATACACCACTAAGAATATCTTTAGAAAAAATTTCTTCAAGGACTGGAGAAAGGAAATGACCAAAAAAGAGAGAAGCAATATCATTAGTCTTAAAAGATGTGACTTCAACCAGATAAGCCAGTATTTCAAAGACCAATTAGAAGCAAAGAAGCAGATGAGCAAGGAAGAGAAGCTGAAGATCAAAGAGAAAAATGAAAGGCTATCAAAAGAATATGGTTTTTGTGTGATGGACAATCACAGAGAGAAAATTGCCAACTTCAAGATTGAGCCGCCAGGTCTTTTCCAGGGTCGTGGTGACCATCCCAAGATGGGAATGTTGAAAAGACGAATTATGCCTGAAGATATAGTTATCAACTGTAGCAAAGATGCCAAAGTTCCTCTTCCTCCCCCTGGACATAAATGGAAAGAAGTTCGACATGACAACAAGGTTACCTGGCTAGTGTCCTGGACTGAGAATATCCAAGGATCCAACAAGTACATTATGCTGAACCCCAGCTCACGAATAAAGGGGGAAAAGGATTTGCAGAAGTTTGAGACAGCCCGCAGATTGAAGAGTTGTGTAGACAAGATCCGGAAACAATACCAAGAAGACTGGAAGTCCAAGGAAATGAAAGTTCGACAGAGGGCTGTAGCATTATATTTCATTGACAAACTTGCTCTGAGAGCTGGTAATGAGAAAGAAGAAGGGAAGACAGCTGATACTGTGGGCTGCTGCTCCCTTCGAATAGAGCACATTAACTTATATCCTGAGATAGATGGCCAGAAATACATGGTCGAGTTTGATTTCCCCGGGAAGGATTCCATCCAATACCACAACATGGTCCCTGTTGAGAAAAGGGTTTTTGAGAACCTTCAGCTGTTTATGAAGAACAAGCAGCCGGAGGATAATCTTTTTGACAGGCTAAATACCAGTATCCTCAACAAATACCTTCAAGATCTCATGGAGGGCTTGACAACCAAAGTCTTCCGTACATATAATGCCTCCATTACACTACAGCAGCAACTAAAGACATTCACTACCAGGAATGAAAACATCCAAGCAAAGATCTTTTCTTATAAATGTGCCAACAGAGCTGTTGCGATTCTGTGTAACCATCAAAGGGCACCACCGAAGACTTTTGAGAAGTCCATACTGAACCTGCAGACTAAGATTGATGCTAAGAAGCACCAGCTGGTTGATGCCCAAAGAGATCTGAAAAATGCCAAAGCTGAAGTCAAAGCCCAAAAGGATGTCAAATCTAAAAAGTTGGTAGAGACTACAAAGCAAACGGTGTGGAGACTGGAGGAACAGTTGATGAAATTGGAGATTCAGGCCACAGACAAAAAGGAGAACAAACAAATTTTCTTGGAAACCTCCAAACTCAACTATTTAGATCCCAGGATCTCAGTTGCTTGGTGTAAGAAGTGGGGGGTCCCAATTGAGAAAATCTATAACAAAACCCAGCAAGAGAAGTTTGCCTGGGCCATTGATATGGCTGATAAAGACTATGAATTTTAGCTGTTTTTACAGGTTGAGGTTTTATGGGAAGGAAACAGGCATGAGGAATGTTAAGAAACTGTGAGTCTTACTTGCCCTGTACTTGGAGGACATGAGGGCCAAGGGATAGCAAGTGGCAAAGAAGCATTAACAAGCCAACATCTTGGAGATGAAGAAAACCTGGAAATACTCTGAGAGCTGAGCCGGTTGTCTTATGGACAACTTATTTAAAAACATTTCAAACATCAACACTCTAGCTGTGTGTGTGTGTATGTGTGTCTTTCATTTTTGTTTTGTTTAAGAGTCTGAATACATGGGAATTTGTCACTCTTCCGTCAGACAAACTTGGTATTTCACCAAAGAGTTTGGGTTCTTTAGCTACAGTATAGAAAGTCTGATTATATTGGGATGTTTTTACAGTTAGGGTTTGTAATAACTTCTATATTTTAAGAGCAAATGAAGTCCAAACCCTCCTCCCTCCTGCTCCTCCTCTCCCATTTCAGGAATTTAAAATTAAGTAAAACAGAAATGCAGTGCACCTGCTAGAGCTGTCACTGTCATCATGGGAACTGAATTTCATTTAAATTAAAGCAGTTATGGCATTGACAGTGCATCAGTTCAGATATCTGTTCACTGCAGCGTATGAAGGCAAAGTACTTCCTGATTTGAGTGTTCCTTTTTAAATGTGAATTTTTATTTCCTTTTATTATTTTAAAATATTTAAACTTTTTCCTTGAACTTAAAGATCATGTGGATGTGATTAGAAGGGATGAGGGATGAGTGAGTTTGAGGATAATGCAGTAATCAATGACAAACCATTTTCCCATCATCCTTTGTCCTAAGCATATTCTGTATACTTCTAAAATACCCATCTCTCTCTTTTTCTTTTTAAATCTCAATGGTTTTACTTGAGAGTCTGTTGTGTGAAAAGTTTCATAGGCCAACAAATTTCGAGGAGGGTTAGTATTTGGTTCCACTAGGAAAAATAACCAAGATTTTAGAGATTTTCTTTTTCTTTTGTAATTGTGTAAAAAAATTTTAAAAAGCATAAAAAGTAAAAAAAAAAAAGACATAGATATATATCTACCAATGCAATGTTAAGTGAAGGCAATCAAAAGAATGATTTATCCTATAAAAGCATGATTATAAGGAATGGTTTTGAAGGTTTTTATGAACTGATATATAATGAGATGAGCGCAATCAACAGAGCAGTTGGTACAACAATAATACTATAGAAACAAATAACATTTAAAACTTTGAGGATTATGAGCATTGATGGTTTCATAGGGCTAATCATGAAAGTATAAAGAATTAATGGATTTAAGGTATGGAATTAGCTATAGCTAATTTTACATATAGCCATTAAGGGAATTTGTTTGTATGTGTATTGTGTATTGATTAACATACAATTGTTTTTCTTTTTTTTTCTTTCTTGTTCAATGGGATTGGGTGAGAGGGAGTAATATTTTTTTTTTAAACAATGAGTTGTGAGTTTGCTATAAGTGTGAAATTCTACATTCACTTTTAGATGAAATCAGTGTGATAATAGTTTTACTTGACAGTTTTGTTTTGTTCAAAAGACTTCTTGGTAATTGTCAGCAATCTGCATATGTTTGCAACCTAAAAAGAAAATATTAATTAAGATTATTAAAACATGAGCCCTGACCCAGAAGTGACAGGATTCTTATTTTAATCCCACCTCGGATGTGCATTAACTTTTTGAGTTGACCAAGTCACTGAAATTTCCTGATCTTTATTTTCCTTACCTCTAAAATGAGGGAGTTGGACAATATGCCCTGAGGAGTCCCTTCCAGCTCCATACACACACACACACACACACACACACACACACATATATGTATGTATTGTAAGCATCCCCTTCTGACCTAACTTTGTCCTTCTAGTACTTGACATTTGGGAGGGCCACATTATACATCTGGAAGTACCTTAAGGCCAGGCTGACACAAATAAATCATTCTACCCAGCACCTATCTGGTCTTCTTAAATAGCTGCTCTTTGTCAGGGAATTCTTAGCCTTGTTTTTGCAAGTTTCAACTCAATCCAGGTTGCTTGGGATGGTATGCAGGTCTGCAGAGGAAAGGGCTAGGTTATCCGGCTTACTCTTCCGAAATAAATCCTCAGCCTCAAACAGCCAGACAGGTTGGAGCTCATCCTTTTTTCGCCATTTTCAAGATCACCTAATAAACCAACAAACATCTATTAAATTCTCATTTCTACATGTACCCAACACTCTAATAGGCTCTGGTGATCCAAAGCAAAAATGAAATACTCCTTTCCTTCAAGGACATAATGAGCTATTATCCTCAAAGATGCTTCTAGATTAGAAGTCATCTAGGCTAATAAGGGTTTCTTTGTCTTCTTCTTTCTTCTGCCTCTCCATCCTTGAAACATTTGACATGGCAAATGATCTGGCTGCATTCATCTACCTAAAAAGGGGACAGTTTTAGAATTCTTCTGAGGTTCTAGTAACCATGATAAGAACAGAGGAGTTAAACTATAAGCCTCCTTCACTGCTGAGAATGAAAAGCTTCTTGGCTCTTCATGCCTCGAGATGCCTACATCTCTTAATTCTTATCTTTCTTATTTGCGTCTGGAATGCTTTGGTCATCCAGTGAGGGCATTCTTGTTTTAGTTAATATTTTATTTTTTCCAATTACATGTAAAAAGAATTTTAACATGTATTCTCTTTTAAATTTTGAGTTCCAAATTCTCTCCCTCCCTCCCTCCCTCTTCTTTGAGAAGGCAAACAATTTGATGTAGGTTGTACATGTGCCATCATCCCAAACATATTTCCATATTAGTCATATAGTGAAGGAAATTATAAACAAATTAAGAAAACAGAAAAAATCAATATAAGAGTGTGTTTCCATTTGCATTCAGATGTCTTCATTTCTTTCTCTGGAGGGGGATAGCATTTTTTATCCCAAGTTCTTGGGAATTGAATTGGATCATTGTATTACTGAGAATAACTAAGTCATTCACAGCTGGTCTTTGTATAACATTGCTGCTATTATGTACCAAATTCTCCACTTTCTTATTATGTTAAAACACTTTTTCTTTGATTATTTTTTGAAATATGGTGACTAGGCTCTTTTTTCTTTCATTACCACATCTTTCAGATAGTCCATTAATTCTTAAATTATCTTTCCTTGATCCATTTTCCAGGTCAGTTTTTTGTTCAAATGAGATATTTGACAGCTTCTTCTATTTTTTTATTCTTTTGATTTTGTTTATTTTTTCTTGAGGGGTATATAGGGTGTTCAGGGAGAATTTACATCTTGACATGAGGGCTTTCCAAGCCCTTTTCAAGGCTACTCATACCAGGTATCTTCCTGGTACACAGCTCTCACCTGTGGTTCCAAGAAGCTATAGCATCCACATTGCTCTCACCCCAGTAAATCGTCTCAGGTTGAAGGTAATGAATGGGCCTCAAACCCATGAGATAGGGGGCTGTCTACCCCAGGTACATGAAGACTATCCCCAGAAGAATAGGCAAATAAGAACAGTTTGTTCCAATTGCCACAAAGGTGGCCAAAACAGACACTGTGGAGTGCTTAGAGCTTGGTTAGACAGGGCATCTTAGACCATCATCAGTCCTCTTGGATTTTGTCTTGCCATTAGACTTTGATGACTCTGAAGGACAGAGTGAGGTTGACTACTTTGTACAACTCTGCTTATGTAAATGAAAGCAAATTATTCAAGAAATCTGTGCCTAATTTTACTTGTAAAATGAGGAGATTGAATTATATGGATTCTAAGATCTCTAGCAGATCTAAATCTACGTATGATATGTAAAAGTGTGATGATTTTAGAGAAAAGATCTCTATAGTCAAAAAGGGAGAAAGAATGAATTATCCGAAGTCACACCACTAATTTCTTGTGTAACCAGGACGAGACCAGAAGTGTAATGCCCATTTGGTTTAGTGTTCTTTGGATATCAGTGTCCCTCAAGATACATTGTCTTTTTTTTTTGGAGCTCTAAAAGGATATTTCTTAGCTTCCTTCCAGAGTGCCATGTTTATGTGGGAGTCTCACAATATTTAGGTGTGCTATGTTTCAAAAGGATTTAGTGTTGAAGTTTGGAGAACTGACTTCTTAATAGTGAACCTTTCTCAGAATCTCCTAGTTCTGCTTGAAGTAAATTCTTGTTTGTGGGGTAAGTTCTAGTCTGTGAAGGAGTAGCTAGGGATAGCTGAGTTTGATTTCCCTCAAACAAGTGACTTTTTGTGAAGTGACCTCTTGGCAAACATTAAAGAAGTTTGAAAATATAGTTATCTGTCTGAAGTGAGCTGCTTCGGGGCTGGCAGCCACTTCAAACATCCTCTCCTTTACTGCTTCTCTGTTATAGTGTTGACACTCACTGTGTAACCCAGGTCTTCATAAAGAAACTAGTGCATTCCTGGAGGCTTTGTAGTTTGTAATCCTAAAACGAGCAGCAAAGTCAGAAACTGCCTTTGAATCTTGTTCTTGCATGCCCTGGGCTGAATTTATTTTTCATATTTTAAAGATGACAGTGTGAGGGCTTTCAGTAAAAGGGTCTTCAGTTGGGTGTAGATGCCATATGGCTTTATTTGTGAATAATAGGGTGGGGTGGGAGAGGAACAGGTCTTCTCTGGTTGTACTGGTTGTAGTTTTTTTTTTTTTTTTTTTTTTTTATTAAATTTTTATTTTATTTATAAATGTTCTACAATCACTTCCTTAAAATTAAGATTTTATACCCCCACACCGGTTGTAGTTTTTTTCAATAAAGAAAAGAAGTGTGTAGGCTTGTGATATGTCTCACCAAGTCCTTTCATTCATCTTGCCACCAAAAGAATATTCTATCATACAATCTTATTTTTGAATCTGGGCTTAGGAGCAAGATTTCTGAAACTTGACTTGAGTAAATTATGAGCCCAACACAGAACTTTCAGTGTTATGAGTATGTGCCAGATGGAGTTGATGAGCATGTCAGAGGGGATTGCTCTTCCTTTGCACATGTTTGAGGTGTTGTGCTGTCATTATGTTTCTCATCTGGAATTTTCCGATACTATTTTATGACTTTTCTTTTCATTTTATTCCCATGAAAATACATTGACCCTGTGTCTCATCTGCTGGTGTCTTCTTCCCATGTCCCCTTTTTAGCATGTCTTAGATAAATTGAACTCTGGCCACTAACTGGAACAAGCTGAAGTTTAGAATGGATCAAGAAATGGGTAAGACAAACACCTTTTGGGAGAACAATTTCATTTATTAAAGTCAAAAAGATTCCTCATATTAATACCTCAATTCACTATCTATAGGGGACTTTCACACAAATAACCTGCTATAACATGAATATGAGATCCTCATGATATTAGACTGTCTCATTCAGTATCATCAGGAGGCATCTTTCCCACAATTGTTTGTCTTTCTGGAAACTCCCCTAGAGAAAAATTCTATCAATGCCCAATAACTGCTTTGTGTCTTACAGTCTTAGAGAGTAACCCGTGACACTGAAAAGTTAAGTGACTCATCCAGGGGCACACAGTATGTTTTAGATGGGAGACTGGAACCAAGATCTTCCTGATTTCAAAATAGTTCACTATCCATTGTGCACCCCTGACTGCCTTTCTGAAAGTTATTTTTAAAAATATCAATAATACAAAGCAATGCTGGACATTGGAAAATGTCATATAACATGGAAATATATTGATCCTGTTAGTGGTATAAGACCAGGGGGTTCTGATGACCAATGATGGTAACGCTGCAAAAGGAGATGTTAGAAAGAAATTTAATTTCCACTTGTCTACTACTGTTCAAGGGAGAGAAAATAGATCAGTAAGACAAAATTGTTTAATCTCTGGAGAGATTAATCCTCCTTTAGATAAATGTGATCAGATGAAAACAACTAGATTACCAAGGTTCTAGTTTTTATTTTAACATGTAACAGCTATGTGTCTATGAGTGGGTCATTCAAATTTGCCTGTCATCAATTTCTTCATCTGTAAAATGAGAGCTGGGCTTGATAAACTTTAAGGTCATTTCAAGCCTAACATTCTGTATAATATAAGGGTTTGGAATAGGGGACTTACAATATGAACTTTCCAGAAATGGATTGAACTATTTTAAAAAGAAAGACATTTCAATTCTTTAGAATTATTTTATTTAAGTGAAGGCTTATTGACCACTTGTTGGTTTAGTTATAGGGAAAATACTTGGTGGAATTGTGTTGTAGTAGATGACCCCTTGGCTCTACCTAACTCTGACATTGTGTTACCCTGTGAGTATATGCTCCCACTTGCACAATTTCTCAAGATTATCTAATTCCCCTTCATCCTGAATCCAGGCTCAACAAATGACTTTCTGAGTATTCCCACCACTAAATACTTAAATACTACAAAGGGATCCGTACAATAAATACATGTATTTCAGTCACTAGAAAAGCATGTTTCCATTAAAATTGATAAAAGGCAAATCAGTCTCATAGAAGTTTGGATCATATGAAAAATGTTATTTAATGAACATTGATTGAATTGACCCTAAACATAAAGCATTAACTGATCAGGTACTGAACTATAGATTCCCCTTGTGAAGTAACTTTGAATAATATTTTTACATTACCTACAAACAAATTTATGTCTTTAAGATTTATAAAATACTTTTCATTCACTTTCTGATGTTCATAAGGTTCACAACAACCTTATGAGAAACTGGTATTGCAAATAATGTTATCTTTACTTCACAGATAAGTAATAAATGCTCAAAATCATGTACCTAGTAAGTGGCTGAATCTTTTGAAAATCTGATTCTAGGTCTTCTTATTCAAGGTCCCGTGTTCTGTGTTTTGTTTATCTATCTATCTATTTATCTATGTATATATATGTATGTATGTATATATGTGTATATGTGTATATATAGATATATACTGTGCTACATTTCTAAACTATAAACACTGAACAATGTTTATAACTTGAAGAACAGTTTAGGGAATAATTGAATCATCATACCAAAGTGTATACTCTTCATGACTTTGAAGTCTAAAATTTCCTGATATAATCATAATTTCCTGTCTCTTCCTCTGTCTTTTCTTTCTTTTTTAAAAAAATGTTTTTTTATTTATTTTTAGTTTTCAACATTCATTTGCAAAAAATTTTGAGTTCTAAATTTTCTCCCTGTCTCTCCCCTCCCTCCACCCCATAACACCTTGCATTCTGATTACCCCTTCCCTCAATATGCCCTCCCTTCTATCCCATCTTTCCACCTATCCCCTTCTCTCTTTTCTTGTAGGGCATGAAGGGTTTCTGTACCTGTATTTCTTATTTCCCATTTGTATGCAAAAACAGTTCTCAGCATTCATTCCTAATACTATGAATTCCAACTTCTCTCCCTTACTCCCTCCTCACTCATACCCACTGAGAAGGCAAGTAATTCAATCTAGGCTGTTTATGTGTAGTTTTGCAAAAGACTTCTATAGTAGTCATGATGTTGTGTAAGACTGACTATATTTCTTTCCATTCCATCCTGCCCCTCCCCATTTATTATATTCTCTCTTTTGACCTTATCCCTCACCAAAAGTGTTTACATATGACTACTCCCTTCTCCCATTTGCCCTCCCTTCTATCTTACCCCTCACCACACTTGTCCCCTTCTACCCTACCCTTCTGTAGTGCAAGATATACTTTCATACCAAACTGAGTGAGCATGTCACTCCCTCAAGCCAAATGTGAGAAGAGTAAGCTTCAATTTTTTGTTCTTGCATCCTCCCTTTTCTCTTCCACTGAAGAAGCTTTTCCTTGTCTCCTTGATGAGTAATAATTTACCTTATTCCATTTCTCCTTTTCTCCTCCCAATATATTTCTCTCTCATCCCTCAATTTTATTTCATTTTTTTTAGGTATCATCCCTTCTTATTCAACTCACTCTGTGTTCTCTGCCTATATACATATGTGTGTGTGTGTGTGTGTGTGTGTGTGTGTGTGTGTAATCCCTCCAACTACCCAAATACTGAGAAAAGTCTCAAGTTACAAATATTATTTTTCCATGTAGCAATATAAACAATTCAACTTTAGAAGCTCCTTTATGTTTTCTTTTTCTTGTTTACCTTTTCATGCTTCTCTTGATTCTTGTGTTTGAAAATCAAATTTTCTATTCAGCTCTGGTCTTTTCATCAGGAATGCTTGAAAATTCTTTATTGCACTGAATCCCCATTTTTTCCCCTGAAGTATTATACCCAATTTTGCTAGGTAGGTGATTCTTGGTTTTAATCTCAGTTCCTTTGACTTCTGGAATATCATATTCCAAGCCCTTCTGTCCCTTAATGTAAAAGCTGCCAGATCCTGTATTATCTTGATGGTATTTCCACAATACTCAAACTGTTTCTTTGTGGCTGCTTGCAATATTTTCCCTTTGACCTGGGAACTCTGGAATTTGGCTACAATATTCCTAGGAGTCTTTTTTTTTTTGGATTTTTTTCAAGAGGAGATCTGTGGATTCTTTCAATATTTATTTTGCCCTTTGGTTCTAGAATATCAGCACAATTTTCCTTGATAATTTCATAAAAGATGATGTCTAAGGTCTCTTTTTAATATAACTTTCAGGTAGTCTTACATTTTTTAAATTGTATCTCCTGTATGTATTTTCTAGGTCAGTTATTTTTCCAATGAGATATTTCACATTACCGTCTATTTTTTCATTCTTTTGGTTTTGTTTTGTAATTTCTTGGTTTCTCATAAAATCATTAACTTTCATCTGTTACACTCTAATTTTAAAAGAACTATTTTCTTCAGTGAGCTTTTGAACCTCCTTTTCCATTTGGCTAATTCTGATTTTTAAAACATTCTTCTCCTCATTGGTTTTTTGGCCCTCTTTTGCCAATTCAGTTAGCCTGTTTTTAAGGGTGTTATTTTCTTCAGCATTTTTTTTGGGAGGGGGGGGGGTCTCCTTTAGCAAGCTATTGACTTGCTTTTCATGATTTTCTTGCATCACTCTCATTTCTCTTCCTTTTCCTCTTCCTCTCTTACTTGATTTTCAAAATCCTTTTTGAGCTCTTCCATGACCTAAGACTATTGCATATTTATTTTGGAGGTTTTAGATGCAGAAGCCTTGACTTCCTCTGATGTTATGATTTGTTCTTCCTCATACGAAAGGATGTAAGAAAATACCTGTTCACCAAGAAAGTAACCTCCTATAGTCTTATTTTTTCTCCCTTTTTTGGGCATTATCCCAGTCAGTTATTTGATTTTTAAGACCTTTGTTGGGGGGAGGTTGTATTCTGGGGACCTGTAAGTTCTCAGTTCCTCCAAGGTGGCACAATCAAGGGAAAGGTGTTTACTCCTCTCCTGATCTGCACACTGATCTGGGAGGAACCAGAAACTTTTCTGCTCAGAATCTGCAATTGAATTCCCTCACCACAATTGCCTCCAGCTCCAGTGCGTGTGCTCCTCATCACCCCTGGGTGGAGCTCAGGGCTGAGAATCACATCATTGCCTTAATTTCCCCAGGGGCTTTAGGTGGAAGTCTCCCAGGGCTGCCATGAAGGGCTGAGAATTGATCAGCCCTTTAATTCCCCCAGGGGCTCTAAGTGGAGGGCTCCAAAAATTGCAGCTGCTGCTATGATGCCTGATACTGGAGGACAAGATCATGCTCCCTTCTCCTGTGTGAAGGAGCCCTCCCTTTGACCTTTGAAGCTGTCTGTGGTGTTTGTGGTTTGAGGAATCTGGGAACTGTTGTTGGTGGTGCCCTGATTACTCTTCTGTATCTTTCCCTGCTGCTCTGCACTATTATGCACTCCATGTGCTGGACTGGCCTGTGCTCCACACTCTGGGCTGGTCTACTGTCTTACTTTTCTTAAATCTATTCTTCCCAGTTATTTTGATCTCCTAGAAGTACACTGTTCTTTTTCCCTATATCATCACTATTCTCACTATGCTTTCTTTCCTTCATAAACTTGACCTAATTTATAATTTCACTTTAGATCATGATCCCTAAAATGACTGTTCCATTTTTCTCTTCAAGGCCCCATGGTATCCCAATAAGTATAAGCAGATTTTGTTTCCTATTTTACTTGAAGAATTGATTACCTCTATGATAAGTGCCATCATTATGCTACTCCATCTAGCCTCTCTTCCTTTGCTGAAGGAGGTGGCTCTCTTTTGAAGAAATGGGCCTTCTCATTGATAAGGATAACCTCTTTATTTCTCTCCCTGATCCTATTCTCCTCCACTAAATAAGCTTCCTCCAAGAATTTGTACCATCCATTATTCTCTACTTTCATCATCTCTACTCTCTCCCTATTCCTTCTCCATTACCTAAGAACATGCTAAGGTCACCTATTGATCTTAAATCCATACATAATATACATAAAATATACACATAAACATTTATGTGTATATATATATATATATATATATATATATATATATACAAATATACAAATAAATACAATATACAAATTGAACACATATGCACACACATACACATCAAAAATAAACAAAAAACAGCAGCAGCAACTGCAAAAACATGGCATTCACCCAGGGTATTATTCTGTTTTTCCCTGTTTTTCACTGTCAGTGTCCTAGACTCTTCCACAATTGCTTCCTTCATTTTTTCAATACTAAGTTTTGTCATTCTACAGTTCCACTGAAAGTGTTTCCCAAATGTTTAATGGTGTTCTTTTGATTGCCAAATTTATTTTTTCCTCTCATTTCTTATATACTTTGGTTTCTCTGCACTTTTTAAAAATACTGTTTACAAACTGAGCCACTTGGATAACTGCTTCTCCACTTTATCCATGTTTTCAATGTTTATGTCACAGTATGAAATATGATAACATTGCATTCCATCCTTCCCTCAGAAACACTTGTTTCCTATTATTTCTCTAGATATTCTTGACTTTGTTTTCTTCCAAACAAATATTATTTTTATTTTGTCTATTTTTTATTAAATGACTTATTGGGATTTTTATTGAGATGTGCTAAATCTTTAAATCAGTTCAGACAAGACATATTTTTATTTATATTAGCACAGTCCAATTAACTATACTCATTAATCCATTAACTTTTAGTTTTTAGAAATTCATATTTTCACCTCAAATAACATCAAAACATATAAAAGTATGGCTTTTCAACATACAGAGAAAAGGATTGTATATGAAGCAATGTACCACTATCCTACATAATGAATTTTAATATACATTAAATTTCACATGATAGCATTAAAACTTCTATTTGTAAACTTCCTTTAGCTCTCTTCTATTATATTTTCTTGGTGAAGAAGCTAAGACTTGTTTCTTCACTTGCATACTTTAGAGATGATTAAGTGCAGATCCTTAACTTTTTCGTTTAAAAATTGTCAGTGTTTTTTAGACACTTGTGTTGTGTGTGTGCGTGTGTGTGTATACGTGGATGTGTTTTATGAATGGCATTGATTCCAGGAAAACCTGGAATATTACAACCTTCCTTAATAAGATCTGTAATCTCTGAAAAGGAGTAAGCCCAGTGATACACACAAGAAAATCCAATTTGATGAAAAATGAATAGGGCCCAAATGAAGAGGTACAAGTGAATTTGTAATTAATATATCAATGTCAATATCTATTAATCCTGAATAGATTATGTGGATGCATACTGAACTGACTCTAATCAAGGTTGGTAGTGATTAAGGAAGTTGTTAAAAGTAGCTGGGACTTTTTAAATACTTCAGTCTATGTAGAAAGCCTATAGTTTATCATCTGTGGCTGAAAGGAATGTGAGATGTGCTCATGGTCCAATCTTACAGAATATATGCCTTTGACAGAGAAAAATTCTAAATGGGGAATTTAGGAAGAATGAAACTCCATAGCTATCAGGCCTATTCAAGCTTGATAGCTTTTGCTGGTACATTGCTTTCCTGCTGTTACCCCATCACATCTATGTGGATGACTTTCTACTGGGTCAATTGATAAGGAAATTGTAGAACTGTGTCTATATTTTTTATATTTTCTTTTCCTGATCTTTGTTGAATAGCACATGAATATCCTCAATATTTTCTTAGCTTTGCTTTTTTGGTAGAGTCACAATTTTCCTTCTCTATTCTGTGAATAATAGCATTCTGGAACCAGAAGAACATGATTCCATTATAACAAACTATAACATTTGTGGATTCCTGTTAGGGACCCGGGAGTCCGGGCCTGATCTCTCAGGCCCACAGGCCTTATCTGATCAGCAGAGGCCTGCAGGCCTTGGGGGAGTGTAGCTGTAAGCAATGGCCAAGGCAGGAGACAAGATAGTAAGAACTCCATTTATTCAAACTGTGAGTGGTGCTTTTATCTCTTTTCTGACACCAGTGCCCTAAGTGTACCTATCAGCAATTAGTTTTCACTTATAAGGAAGCAATATATATACCTTTGACCAGGACTGCCCAGGGTGGACACGTAGCCCCTAGAAAGAAAAACATTTTTGGCCTTCTTTGTTCTCTGAAAAGCCTGGGAAAATAGCCTTGAGCAAAACAGGGGCTGAACCCTTCCTCCCAGCACAATCTTGTTCATGCCTTACCAGTCTCCCCTCAGTTTACTTGAGTTGTGACCAGTGAATGCCATCCAAGAGACTGGGGGTTGGCAATTCCCTTACAGATTCCCTCTCACTTAATCAATTTTCATTTCTCTGTCCAGCTGCTGAATGAGGCAGCTTTTACATACAAATTTCCTATAAAAATATATCCCTAAATCAAAAGGATTAAATCAGTCCATCGAATGAGGTTATGCTGCCCATAGTTGAAAATTCTCTGCACTCATATCTTTCCCTGTTGACTTCTTGTCCTTTACCTGTATTCCATGACAATCGTGTTAAGTATGGAACTGTCATGCTAAGAACAACAGTACTGAAATGCTGTTAACACCAAAGGGCATAATTGAGCTCTGAGTCACAATTCCTACCTAGATTTAGATTCTTTTATTGTACTGTAGTGTCACTAATATGTCTTCATGATCATTTTAAAGAAATCACTTGGAAAAAAAAATCAGTGGAAGATAAGACTGTCTCCTTTCTAATGTAGTAAAGACGATTTGCCTCTCTTGGATCCTCCTATTTGGGACCAAAGGGAAACTTTCAAATGTAGTTTAATTTTCATGTCTTATTGAGAGTAAGTTCCTTCCATTATTTGTTAAACACTGCCATCCTTATCCTCTTCATAAGAGTTTAAGATGGCAGAATTAATCCTGTAATAGTACTAAGCCTCCAAAGTACAAGCTACAAGCTTATCACTGTAGAATTTATTCATTAAAAAGAAAAAACAAGAGAACCTTATTTCAATTTAAAAATGAACATTCCACCCTCTTTCCTCCTCTTCCTACTTCCCTCACTGCCCCACTTTTTTGATCTCTTAGTTATATTCAGAGTCATCTCTTTGGAGTAAGTACCTAGGGCAAATTACACTGCGGGTTTCTCCATATGCCATGAATATCTTTCTGTAGATGCAAACAGGTTCAAATGAGCATCATAGTTCATAATCCAGGGGAAAAGAAACCATAGCAAGACAGTCTAAAGAGCAGATGTAATGGAGGAAGCTCATTTCCTCCCACTTTGTTTCTTAATTAAAGTTTATGGGCTGATATATTGTTCAAGTCTTGAGTCTTTTTATTTGCACCAACTGGTAAAGCCAGTTCTCACTGAAATTTGTAAGCCTTCTCTTTCAGACAAAAATCATTAGCTTCTTTGTAATAGAATAATACCATATAGTTCATTTAAATTCACCATAAGCTTAACCCAGTGATGGACAAGCTCAGTACTTATGTTTCCCATACAATGAAATAAAACTGGGTGGCAGAAATTGGGTAGAACTAGACCAAGTCAAACATGAGACTCAAGACTTAAGATGAAAGGAAAACTATATTTGATTATTGAGAAGCAGTGGAGGTGGAATGAAATGAGAATAGGGAAAGATACTTATTTTCAACATGTTAATCTATTCTTTCGAAAAACTTTTATATGTGACATGTTTATGAATATATTTTTGGCTATTTTTTCTTTCAAAATATTTCTTTCTTTCTTCGGTTGTGAAAGTTATCAATATCTCAATAAATAGTCAGCCTATCAAAATAATATAGTATAATGATGCCTGGCACATAGTAGATGCTTAATAAATGATAATTCAGTTCCCTTCATTCAGTATATCATAAAGCAATTAATAATGTAATTTATAAAATCAATTATGCTAGAAACTGAGAAACAAAGTTCTAGAAATGCCCTCAAATGATTTTATAGTGATTTAAGATACATACAGAGATAGCTATAATACAAAATATGTCATGGTAAGTCCATGACATATTTACAAAATGTGGTGTCAATGATCTGGGAGACAATCATGGAAGTCCTTTGAGAGGTGGAGACAACTAAATAGCTCAGAGGGAGTTGGAAAGACAGACAGTTATATAGACTTAGAAAATAGAGTACTCAAAGGCATGGTAGTGCAGAAATTGCTAAGGTGAAATCTGATTTAGTTTGAGAATGTAGAAACAAAAATGATATGCCAAAGCTGGAAAGATGGAATGATGCCATAATATGAAACGCCTAGATACCAAACTTAAATATTTCTCTGGTATCATCTCCCTTCTTTTTTTTTAATCAGTAAAGCAGTTCATCAACCTTGACACTGGTTGATACATCTGTGTATCTTACTAACTGAATCTTATTATACCTCTTCCTGTCTACTTGGAAGGCCTGTCACAGACTTTTCCCAATGTATGAGTACCATGGGCTAATCCAAAGTCTGTATTCTTCTCTGGTCTCTTTGCTATTGATGTTCCTATGGACACTGAAGTCTCACCACCTGCTGATGTGCTAACCCTCTTTTGGGCAAAAGGTTTGAGGGCAAATACTGGTATTTCTTGGCTAGGGCAAACTAACATATAAACTTCAGCCATGTATTTTAATGAAATATTAGCTAAGGGCAGCTTTTTGAAGAAAGAGTATTAAGACAGTATTCTTTTGTTGGTTTGTGAATATGTAGGGGGTCCCCCAGTTGGGAAATGGTAAGTACTTTCAGGATAAGTTGTTGGTACAACATCAAAATGATATATAAAATCATTAATGGTGCTGGTATGTGAAAGTAGCAAAAGCTCTGGTTCTGGAATCAGGAGGCCTCTGTGGGACCGTAGGCAAATCAAGACTTTCCTGGTCTTCAGTTTCTTTAATTGTTAAATAAGTAAATTTAACTAGAGGCTGCTGAAGTTCTTTCTGGTTCTAGACCCATGATTCCATGATTATGGCAATAAGGACAATCTGAAGATAGACTTTAAACATTTTCTTAAGGTGTCAGGGAATATAGATTAATGCCAACAGGACTCTGTGGGTGGTAGCTATACAATTCTTTGAAATGGAGATAGGAATGCATGGAAAACAGCTTTTCAGGCATGGTTTAGATTTTATGAACACTTGATTATATCATTTAAATTAAATGATGTTCCATCTACCTTCCTTGATTAATATGACCTTGCTCGCATGTTGTATGTGCCGATTAGATAATGTGTGCTTGTTGTTGCTAAATAGTAGTAGTTTGATAAAATATGGCTTCCACATTCTGGAGAGCATATTGGGGCTATAGGACTATTGTATATATAAAGGGCTATAAAACCATGCATATCCTTTGACCAAGCAATGCCACTAATCTAAAAGAAATAAAAAATGAAAAGGAAAAAGACATACGTCTACAAAACATTTATAGCTATTCTTTTAGTGGTGGCAAATAATTGAAAATTGAAAGCAAGTCCATCAACTGGGGAATGACTGAACACATTGTATATGATAGTGATGGAATACTTTTGTGCTATGAGAAATGATGAGCAGGATGCTTTCAGAAAAACCTTATATAAACCGATGCAAAGTGAAAATAGCAGAACCAGAAGAACATTGTATACAGTAATAGCAATAGTATGAAGATCAATGGTGAATAACTTAACTTTTCTCAGCATACAGTGGTCCAAGACAATTCTTAAGGTCTTATGATGAAAATTGTTATCCATCTCCAGAGAAAAAACTGATAGGGTCTGAATGCAGATCAAAGAATACTCTTTTATTTTAAACTCATTTTTCTTGGGTTTTTTGGTTGTATTTTCTTTCATAGCATGGCTTACATGGAAATATGATTTGCATGACTACACATGTATAATCTGTGTCAAGTTGTTTGTCTTCTCCATGAGGAGAGGAAAGGATTAAGTGAGGAAGAGAATTTCGAACTCAAAATTTTTTGGGAAAAAAAAATTGCTATTTTTACATATGAAATAGCTTGCTCTCTAATGTCCCTTTCATCTCTCTAGTCTGAAATAAAAAAAAAAAACAACAACAGAGGTTTCTATATAACAGACTATGTCCTCTTTTATTGTGAATCATCCTATAGCAATTAACACAGAATTAAAAACATAATATTTAGTGAAAATTAATTGTTTGATTGTCCATTGTAAATTTTTATTTATGAACTTAGCATAAAGTATGTGCTAAATACCTGGTGTATTCTATGTGGTTAATAAATATTGGGTGATTGTTGATTAATTTCACCAAGAGATAGAAGGAAACCAAACTTTCCAACAAAATGTGGATCCATTTTATAGCCTAAAGTAAAAAACTTAAAAAAATAAAAGATGCTTTCAGCATGTTTATGTCTCAAGGATATTGGAACACTCAGGAATTCATGAAGGTGGGAATGTGAAGGCAAAATTGATGCTGGATGACCAGTCATGATAAGGTCAGGATACTCTTGAGAGCATCATACTGTGAAGTGGTTAATCACTATGAAATCCAGTTATTACTTAATAAGAATTTGGCTTCAGTAAAGTCTGCCCCCCTCACCTTGATTAGAAATTAATATTCCCATTGTCTTGTCTTTAGTCAGTTCCTTAAAAATGTTTAATATTCTATTTTGGTTATTTTGACATAACTGTGTCTTTTATGAGGTAGCTTGGGACCGGAGAAAAGTCCCAAAAGACTTGTGAAGACAATGAAAATGTCTTGCTTTTATTTGTTAAGGTCAGATAAATTTTATTTCTACTATGAAGCTAATTACAGAGTATATAATTGTGATTCTGATTAGTATTTTAGAAGCTATCTTTGTGAGAACAATGAGGAAGTCAGTTTCATTAAATAAGCCGGTCACTGATAATGAAACTCTCTCTGGAATAGTGTGATAAGTTCTGCGGAGGTACTGGCATGATGTATTCCTCATCTGTAGGAAGAAAAAATGCATTTCCACTAGTTATATAGTGACTCTGTCTCACAAATTTGAATTAGACCTTTATTTTTAGTAGATAGGTTTTTAGTGTAGACTTCTTTTTTGAGAAACTTAGGTTAAAAAATCATCTTACTTGGGGAAGGCATACAGCTAGAGAGAATTTCCTGTGAAATGATTAGTGAGCATTTGTTAAATACCTATTATGTTTACCAGATACTTGGTATATAAAGCCTTATTTATGGAGTACATGTATTGAGGGAAACATGTACATGTTTAAGGGGACCTATTCCCTTAGCTGGGAATGAGTCAGTAGAAATGGTTACCATAAAGGATGTATGTGAGCTCATTTAGTGAGGTATTATGTGTATTCATCCTTCGTTGCTGTAGAAGACCATACCATCAGAGAAATAATGACATGACTTGCACTTGACTTTGTTTTGAGTGAGGGAGGGCCATGCAGGTCACCAGCCTCACTTCTCCTCCACAGCAATCTGAATCCAGTGACCAGATATTCCTCAGGATGACTGGAGATGACCCAATATGAGGCAATTGGGGTTAGGTAACTTGCCCAAGGTCACATAGTTAGTGAATATCAAGTGTCTGAGGTGAGATTTGAACCCAGGTTCTCCTGACTCCTGCACTGGTGCTCTATCCACTGCACCATGTAGCTGCTAGTGAGATATTATATTCAGAACAAAAGAAGTGAGAATTCTGTGGTACCTTTCTCTGGTCAGATCACATCTGGTGTATTATGTTTCAGTCCTAATGATATATTTTAGGAAGGATGTTGTTAATCTAGGACAAATAAGAGCTCAAACTAATCAGTCACGCCAGGGTAAGCTTCTGGCTTTCTGTGGTCCAACCACTGGGCCTGCTAAACATAGGCACAGCTTCTAATTTCTAGAGTCCTTCAAGGGCACAATAGGAGGTAAGTAGGGGTGGGAAATGGATCCATGTATACCATGATAACCTTCAGTCAACCTCTTTCATGCATTGTAGCCTACATGATATTCCTGAAATTCCTCATTAGAGTTAAAAGATCCAACGAAAGGAGGTGTAGGGGCATTTCTACCTTTATAGAGGAAGAAGCCCTTGCATCTCACCTTCTCTTTTTCATTAGCTCATAGAAATGTGATAAATTGGCAAAGTACCTGAATTTGGAGTCAGTGTGTTCAAGTGAAAAGACTACAGATCTGAAAACAAAAGATTGGGGTTCAAATCTTGTCTCTTAATCTTGGTCAAGTCATTCAACCTCACTTTGGGCTTCAGTTTCCTCATAGTTAAAGTGTGTCAGTGAGACTAGGTGACCTCAGAAGCCACTTCCAATTCTAGACCAATGATTTTCTCATCCTCTTAATCACTCAGGATTATAACCTGTGAAATGTCTTACATTCATCCCTTTCTTTCATCCCACATCCCTACCCAATCTGTTGCCAAGCTCTGTCAACTATCCATTTGCATCTTTCACATCCATCCCTTTCTCTTCTCTGATATTTCAAACCATGATGGTGTAGACCTTTATCCCCTCATTCTTAGACTATTGAAATGGTCTGCTGGTTTTCCTACTTTCCTCAGTTCTTTCTTTGCTCCTGTCCATCCTCCTCAGCTATCAAAGCCATCTAGTTAAAGGGAACGTGTAACCATATTATTACTCATTTCTTTTATTTTTCACCGTATTCATTTTATTCTGAAATTAAGAAATAAAACAAACATTTCCATAACAAGTTAGAATAGAGAAATGTGAATATACATTAAACTATAAAACTTTCTATTCCAAAATATAACAAAGGTATCATGTAACTTTCTGTTTTTTTTTCTTTTTTCTCCTCTCCTTTCTCCCTCCCTAGAGATGGCTACTTTAGGCACAAATATACACACATATGTATATATACATATATATATATATATATATATATATATATATATATATATATATATACATATATATGCATAAAACCATTTTGTACATATTTGTTTTTATCCACTCTTTCTCTGGATGCAGAGGTTCTTTGTAGTTAATTTGAACATTTATAAGTCAAAATGACTTAATAACTCAAAGTTGTTTTTAAAACAATATTGTTGCTTCTGTATGCAACATTCTCTTGGTTCTGTTCATTTCACTCTTCATTTCATGCAAGTCTGTATTTTTCAGAGATCATTGAGCTCATCCTTTCTTATAGCACAATCATATTCCATCACAATTATGTACCACAACTTGTTCCACTATTTCCCAATTGGCTGGCATTCTCACAATTTATGATTATTTGCCACCAAAAAGAGAGCTGCTATAAATATTTCAGAACATACGGGTTCTTTTTCTGTTTCCATACTCATCTTAGGAAACTGATCTAGTAGTGGTATTGCTGGGTCAAAGGATATAGGCAATTTAATAACTTTTTGGCATAATTCCAGATTGTGCTTCAAAGTGGTTGGATCAGTTCACTGTTCCACCAACAGTGAATTAGTATCCCAATTTTTTACATTCTCTAGTTCCCTATTTTTCTCCAGTATCAACTATAAAATCAACTGTTTGGTTTGAAAATCCCTTTATGACCTGACCCTCTCCTATGTTTCCAGTCTTTTTATACCTGATTCTCCTCTATGTCCTCTACCATCCAGTGACACTAGCTTTCTTGCTATACTTCAGACGCCATACTCCATCTCCTAGCTACATCAATTTCGGTGGCTGAATGGAGAATTCTGTACTTAGAATTTTCTCTGTCTTCTCATTTTCTTCTCCTGATTTCCCTGGCTTCTTGAGAATCTCAACTAAACTTTCTGAAGAAACCTGTTTTGGTTCTCTCTTAATACTAGTACCTTTCATCTGTGATTATGTCCAATTTTTATTGCATATATGTGTATATATATTTGTTTGGACAAAGTTGTTTGTATGTCATATGCTATTTTCCCCATTAGGCTGTAAATTCTTCAACAACAAGGACTTTTAGTAACTTTCCTTGTAATCTCAAGTGCTTAGCTCCTGACTTGCAGTATAAGCTTGTTAAATCCTTGTGGAGACATGAATATGAAGCCTGCTTCTGTTGTATATGATCAGTATAATGTCAAGTAAGCCAGTCTCTTTGGGCATCATTTGCTCATCTGTAAAATGAAAGGGTTAGATGAGATGCTGTCTAAGTCCATTCAAGGTTTAATTGCCATGATATTATTCACCAAAGTGATAAAGGAATTAGAAACAATGCCATATAAGTATTGATTAAAAATATTGAACGTAAAGAAGGGGAGTCCCTGGGGGACAACAAACTTCTAGTGTTAAAGGGCTATCATATAGCAAAACAATTAATCTTATTTTGCTTAGTGACCTCAGAGGACAGAATTAATAATAACTGATAACTATAACAAAATTATAAGGGGGCATATTTCCAGTCAATATGAAGATAATTTCCAAACATGATATCGGTTGCCCAACAAGTTAGTAGATGTCCAATCACTGATCCTTGAAATAGAGAGCAGACAAAGTCTCTTCAGTATATTACAGAGGTAACTCCTGTTTAGGTACAGATTAGATGAGTTGAATGCTGATTCCTTCTTAGTCTGAGATGATAAATTGAATAAAACTTTAAAAGCAGAGAGTACTTCCGAGAAAAATTAAACAAATTTGATATGTGGAACTAGAGCAATATGGATCAAATAGAATGTATATATCCTGAGAGAACATTTTCGGCTGGGCCTCAGGGAGTGTCTGTGTACTAAGTCATCATAGATCTCATGATGTGGCCCGCAACTTTGCAGGTTTAGACACGCAATTCTATCAGTTCATCAAGATTGTTTAATTAAGCCCTGATGAGCTGATATGTATTAACCAAAATCATAAGAGAAAATACATTAAATATAATCATTGAGAAGACTGGAATTCAGTTAGTCTTCTGTTTTTTTTTTTAATTCACAATTCTTCTCACTCCAAGAGTCCTCTGTTCAAAACTATCTCACATTAACATCTATCCATTTAAAAAAAATTGGCATTCATTTTCATCTGTAGAATCTGTAGAATGAGGAAAGATAGATGATTCTATGGAGGCCCCCCTAACTATAAATATTTGATCCTCATTCAGTTTTTATTCTGTTTACCTTCAAGTAACCAGGAAGTGAGAAAGTGAGTTTGGGAGAAGGAAACAATTCTATCAACTACTTAAAAAAAATCTTGAGTTTGATTGACAGAAAACCAGCCCTTGTAAACAAGGTCACCATCAGTGACTCCTAACCTCCACCTAAAGAAGAGAAATGGGGCACTTCTCTGGTGATCTTTTAGGCTTACAAAGTGCTTTTTGCCAAAAAAACCTTTTAATAAAAATAGTCCCCGTGTTGGTCTCATTTTACAGATGAGGAAAAAAGTAGTTCAGAGGGATATAATGGACTTCCCTTCAGTCATAAAGTAGGCTAAAGTGACTCTCTTCTTCCCTGTCTTCCATACATAACACTCACGGTGCCCATTAGTGAATTTGATCTCCTACTTTTAAGTTGTCCTTGATTTCACTTAAAGATAGGCAGTGGAACAAAGAAGACAATAAGGACAATAGTGTCTGAATGGAGAATGTGATGATCTCTTAACCCAAATATGTCAGATCTAGGAAAACACAAAACAAAAACAAAACACCTTACAGGTATTGAAGTTGATCTCATTTACAACTGAGGGTAATGAGATCCATAGAGAGGAAATAGAAGAAATGACCTGATGAAAATCACATGAACTCACACATATAAACAGACACATATACCAACAGTAATTTTCAGACCAGAATTCATGATTTCTAGCACTATGCATAAGTTTTTTTTCCCCACAATAAGATGCTATAATATTTTTATTTTGTTGTCTCTTGTTAATTTTCATCAAAAAAAAAATCACCACTGGAAAAGTGTAAGTATAGACATGCATGCATGAATGAATACATATTTGCATGTATTACATGTTATATGTGTGTATATACATATATATGTATATGTGCACATGCATATATAGAGAAAAAGAGAATTAGAGCTGATGCTTATAGAGTATTTTACAATAGACCAGTCACATATAATTTATGAATGGAATGATTTTTAAAATCTTTACTTCCTACAAGAGAATTGTGTCCAAAATTCTGTGACTTTGTGATCTTATTAATATAGACTTTTTCTTCAATAATACATATTTCAAACTATCCATATCTGACATTGATATGTGCTTAATATACTTGTCATCCCATAAATTCTCTATTACTTGTCCATCCAGTGTACTAAGGGAATCCCCACTATTCTTTTAACGTTGTAACACTATTGATAGAGTACTGGGCTTTCATTGGTTATCATTTACTCTCAAAAACAAAGCGAAACAAAACAAAAATAACTGGGGGGAGGGGGGTAGAGCCAAGCTACCATAGTAAAAACAGGGACTTCACTGAGCTGTCCCCCAAAGCCTTCCAAATACCTTCAAAAATGACTCAACAAATTCTAGAGATACAGAACCCACAGAATGACAGAGTGAAACAAATCCCCAGCCCAAGACAACCTGAAAAGCCAACAAAAATTGTCTTTTACACCAAGCAGAGCGTAAAGTGCAGTCTGATGTGGGCCACCCTGGTACAGACAGGTCAAAGCAGATCTCAGGGGACTGAATCATTGGCAGCTGTGGCAGTTTCCACACTTCTTAACCCACAGATGCCAAAGGAGTCAGTCGGAAAACTCTGTGGGGTTTGAGTGAAAGAGAAACAAGTGGTCTGGCCAGTTCCAGGGCAGTGGGGATGGTGGCACCATTGGCAGGAAGCAACACAAGCAGAGGCTGCTTCCAGAGCTCTAGGTCCACAAATGGTGGAGGTTCAAGCAGTTGATACAAAATCTCTGAAGCCTGGGACAGTACGTCCTCATCCCTACCCAAGCCCCCATTAGAAACGGAGTTCTACCTTGACAACGAGTTCGGAAGTCAAGTGTTTGGCTGGGAATATGAGTAACCACCATAAAAGAACCCAGATTACAGAATCTCACTTTGGTGACAAGGACTATCAGGGGATGCAACCAGAGGAGGAAAGCAGAGTAAAAACTCTTACATCAAAAGTCTCCAAGAGGAATATGAATTGGTCTCAGGACATTGAAGGGCTCCAAAAGGATTTTGAAAAATCCTTCTCTTACTTGAAAATCAAGTAAGAGAAATAGAGGAAATTTTGGGAAGAGAAATGAAAGTGATGCAAGAAAATAATGAAAACAGCTTGCTAAAGGAGATGCCCCAAAATAAAATAAAACCTTAAAAATAGACTAACCCAAATGGAAAAAAAAGTCCAAAAAGCCAATGAGGAAAAGAAGGCCTTTTAAAAGCACAATTGGACAAAGGGAAAGGAAGTCCAAAAGCTCATTGAGAAAATAATTCCTTCAAAATTAGAGTGGAGCAAGTAGAAGCTATTAAGCATTAGAAATCAAGAAATTATAAAACAGAACCAAAAGAATGAAAAAAGTAGAAGACAATATGGAATATATCATTGGAAGAAAAAAAAAACAACTCTGACCTGGAAAATATATCCAGGGGAGATACTTTAAAAATTATTGGATTACCTGAGAGTCATAATCCAAAATAGAACCTAGACATCATCTTTGAAGAAATTATGAAGGAAAATTTCCCTGATATTCTAGAACCAGAGGATAAAATAGAAATTGAAAGAATCCACTTATTTCCTCTGGAAAGAGATGCTAAAAGGAAAATTCCTAAGAATATTGTAGCCAAATTCCAGAGTTCCCAGGTCAGGGAGAAAGTATTGAAAACTGACAGAGAGAAATACTTCGAGTATTGTGGAAATATAATCAGGATAAAACAAGATCTAGCAGCTTCTACATTAAGAGATTTAAGGGCTTGGAATATGATATTCTGATTTTCAAAGGAGTTAAGATTAAAACCAAGAATTACCTATCCGGTAACACTGAGTACAATTCTTCAAGAGAAAAATGGATATTCAATGAAATAGAGGACATTGAACTATTCTTGATGAAAAGATCAGAGCTAAGTAGAAAATTTAACTTTCCCATGCAAGAATCAAGAGAATCAGCAAAAGGTAAAGAGGAAAGAGAAATCATAAGAGAATTATTAAAGTTGAACTGTTTATATTCCTGCATGGAAAGATGATATTTGTAACTCATGACACCTTTCTCCGTATTAGAGTAGTTGGAGAAAATAGATAGATAGATAGACAGATAGGAAGATAAATAGATAGATAGATAGATAGACCCATAGACAAAGGGTACAGGATGAACTGAGTATATAGAGATGATATATAAAAAATTAAATTTAATTGGTGAGAGAGGGATGTATTGGGAAATGGAGAAAGGAGATAGAATGGGTAAAGTATCTCACAAAAGAGAGACAAGAAAAAGGTTTACAATGAGGGGAAGAGAGGGAAAGTGAGAAGGAATGAATGAACCCTGCTTTCCTTGAAATTGGCTTAAGGCTAATGTACATCATACTGAATTGGGTAGGGGGAAAGGGGATAAAAGGAGGGGATGACAGAAGGGAGAGCAGGAAAAGTGACAAGGTCAAAGGAGAAAACAGAATAATTAGGGGGTGGGATAGGATAGAGGGGAGTATAGTTGGTATTTCACAACATGACTATTATGGAGGTGTTTTGCATAACCACACATGTATAGCCTATATTATATTGCTTGCCTTCTCAATGGGGATGGGTGGGGAGGGAAGAAGGGAGAGAATTTGAAACTCAAAATTTTTAAAACAAATGTTAAAAAATTGTTTTTATGTGCCAATGGGAAATAAGATATACAGGCAATGGGGTATAGAAATCTATCTTGCCCTTCAAGAAAGTAAAGGGGAAAGGGTATAGCCCCAGTGCAATATTCACAGTGCCCACAGCAACCATGAATATCACTGCCCAGTTCCGAATTGTGAAATACCACGGACTCTCCATGTAAAAGCAGAACCAAAACATGTATTCAGACTCAAATTCACCACCACAACAAAAATCTATACACAATAACAATGCAGAGGACAACACTATCCCCAAGCCTTCCTGCTGTTAGGCTTCCCACAGACTAATTCCATTACACTCATCACAATCAAGCTTTCTTAAAATCACAAACAATCACAAAATCACTCACACTACCAGAAGTCTGCATCCTCCCTGATCTGACTGCTCTTAAGACTAACTTTCCCTCAGCTCTACTCTAGCTCAGCCTCTTCCTGCTCCATTCACTCAACAAGCCCCTCCCACCATAGGCTCCATGTGACTTATTGGGCCCATTCATGAATAGGAAATATTTTACAATTCAAATTCTCATTGCAAGGAGATAGGAGGGTAGGAGTATGTGATAAAAGAGAGGGCAGTCTGAAGAAAGGGATAATCTGAATGCATGCCATCTGGAGTAGGGGGGAGGGGAAAATAGAAAGAACATTTACAACCCAAAATCTTGTGGAAATGAATGTTGGAAACTAAAAATAAATAAATTTAAATCTTTTAAAAAAACTGATTTTTTTTTCTTTCAAGCACCCATTTCTTTGATTACATCATTTACATTACTTCTTCCATGGAGTACCATGTGTAACTTATATCAGCCCTTATGAGCCACTTTGTTTTTACTTTTCACATAAAATATATTGAGGAACTATATGGATCCCAGGACCTTTACAGTCATTTTATCATTATGGAGTCCCATTTGGCCCATATACTATAGCCTCTGAAAGGGGTCAATGGAGTCCTGCCAGCAAAGAAGAATTCAAAATCTGCTTAGATATATCCTCCAGTTACCTGAGACTCATGAGACCTGAGTTACCAGAGGCTTAGTTCATCATCATAGGTACCCACTTCAAAGTTGCTAGTAGAAGCTCTTCTTGGTTCTGAGAAGTTTGTCTGACTTGAGGTCTGCAGGGCATGTTGGAGACCCTGGTTTAAGAGTTCATTAATAATGGAATTACCTGACTGATCACTGGTGAACACTGGAGAGGTAACTTAGGAGTGGCTCTAGGTACCAGGGGTTAGAGCTATGAGAGCTGCTCTCCCAGGGGCTGACTATGTCCAACTCACCCTGTGTGATGTGCAAGAGCAGAGATGCTGAGTGTGAGCTAAATGTGCTACTGGAGGGTGTGGACCTCATACTTGAATGAAAGTATTCTTCAAAATTAGAGACTCCTTCCAATAAGAACCTGTCTGGCATGCTCCTGTAGGAACTAGAATGCTGCTTGAAAGAGGAGGTATGTGCTGCAAGTGAAGTATTAGATGGCATTGATTAGAGCTGGGTGAACTGGAATCAGCTATCCAGGATGTTGGGATGAACAAAGATGGAGGAGGTTCTTCTCCTAAATCACCCCGAGTAAAATAGGATCATTGCTGAGACCAGAAGTGGCCACAGTAATTTGATCCATTGATTTTTTACTCCCAAGCTTTATAAAGACTGAATTTCTGTAAGGAGGATGGCAATGCAATGAAATGTGCAAGATCCAGAGTTCCTTCATGGGACCCACCTTGTCCACAGGTTCTGCTTTCTGATCTGGCTCAGGTCATAATGTTTCACAGAACATGGACTATGGGTCCATGTTGACTGTCATAGAAATCAAGGATGTGGTCATGCTTTAACGTTCCACCACATTATTTTAGATAAATAAGCTCCCGATCTGGGTATGACTCTAGCATTTTGTCAGTGATGAGGTGCTTTAAAAAATTATATATTGCAGACCCCAAAGGAATGTTCACCTAATTCTATCTCTAGTAACTGGAGAATGAATTTTGAATTGCATATAGCCTTCTTGAGGACAGAGACTATGTCATCTTTGTGATTATATGCCATAACAGCCACATAGTAGACATCAGCCACTCTAGCCCTGAATTCTTTCATCCTAGAATTGAGGAAAAAAGAAAGCAAGGGAGGGAGTCTGGCAGTTACCTAATTTAAATATATATTAAAACAACAATAGTAATTTGTTTCAAACCATTCTTGTATAAAAACCAGGTTTCCTCACCCCTAAGGCTTTTATTGATGCAATTAGTGATTCTAAAGCACTGTTAATATTATCATACCTTGATAATAGCAACAACAATTATATCAACAAATTTATGCACATGTAAGATGTTCTGATGATTCTTTAGTGCCTCAGGGATAACATACAAATTCCACTCTTTGGCATTTAAAACATTTCACAATGTGACTTCTAGGACTGGGACTTCTGCCTTCCAAGGCTCATTACTGATGTATCTGGATCCCTCTTCTTGGTAGATTCCATCTTCTTGCCCAAATGACCTTGTATACTTTTTGGAATTACATATTTGTGTACATGATCTCCCACCCTTTATGAATGTAAACTTTTTGAAGACAAATCTGTTAGTTTTTTCTTTTCTTTTTGTCTTTAACACCTCACATAGCACCATACAAACACCTAATAAAGCTTGTTGAATGAATGAAAATGAATGTACGAACACTACTTTTAAGTTTACAAGGCATCATCTTTTCAGTAACTCTGGGAGGTTAGCAGTGTCAAGTTAAATAAGTTTCCTTAATTTCAGTTAGTGCCAGAGCTAGGATTTGAACTTTGGTGTCTTGACTCCAAGTCCAGGGCCTTTTCCACAATTAAAGAAATAAATAACATAAATGAAGAAGCTGGGGAAAAGGAAATAGGGTTGGAATAATTTCATTCTTTTAAAGATGCACAACCAGTAAGTAAACATATTGTAGTATTAAAGAGAAAAAAATACAGAAAGTCTTTTATAACCCAGAATGATGTAACTAAGTAGCTCTTACTGCCTGTATTTTTGCTTTAGCTTTTTGTGAAAAAAGAAACAAACAAACAAAAACCAGAGTGAACCTAGCTAATCCAGGATCCTAGAGAATCTGTTATTTATTTAATGCTAAAAGCTTAGGCAAGATAAACACTGCTTGCGGTTGTAATGGGAAAGAGTAAAGACAGTTGACTAAAGCTACCTACAGGGGTTTTGCTATAATTCTTTCCTAAATATCCTGAAGCTATGTAACAGCTCCAGAAGAGATTTATCTCCAAGTTAAGATTCAGGATGAATTGGAAAAAAGAAGAATAGTTACATGAGTGGATAAAATCAAGGTTGGGACAACTGAACAATTAATTCTTAATTGGAAAAGTAGCAAGTTGAACCTTAGATGTGCACTTCAGAATTTTCTTTTCGTATATAGATATCATCATTAAACTTCCTTTATGTTATTACTGGTTTTGCTGATGTTTTATGTTATGTGTTATCTTCAAATTAGGAAATCAATGACTGGTATAGAAACTCCTTTTGCTGATTTCAATGTTGTTGAACTCTTTATAGATGATGTATATATAGAAGTAGAAAAATAGATAAAGACAAAGGTAATAACATATGCATATATACATCTACACACCATACACTCACACACATACATCTTTCTCATTCTCTCTGTATCTGTCTTTATCTCTCTGTCTCTGTCTCCATCTCTATCTCTCTGTCTCTCTTTCTGTCTCTATCTCTTTCGAGTCCCAACTAAAACCTTTCCCAAAAATCACTCTTAAGTCCAGTGTTTTACCTCTTTTTAATTATATCTTTTTTCATCCTGCATATAGCTTGTTTTGTAGAAAATTGTTGGCTTGTGATTTCCCTCATTAGACTGTAAGATCCTTGAGGACAGGGACTGTCTTTTACCTCTTTTTGTATCCCCAGAGTTTATCACAGTGCCTGGCATATAATGGGTACTTACTAAATATTGATTGAATGATTGATGTATGTATATGTGTGTATTAAAGTTTTGGAGGGATCTCAGGTGAAACTGAGAGATTAACATGTCTTATCCAGATTCATAAAGCTTAGATTTTCTTGACTCTGTAACTAGCCCTGTCTTCTATATCACAATGTCTTCACACACATTTTATGTACGTATTTATATGCATATTCATTTTAAGTACACACATGTAACTATTCCTATACATACCCCGCTCCCCATCACCCCATCACTCAATATAAGCAGGTAGTAAATTATTTAAAAACACACTGCTGATCTCAGATAAGTTATATACTCTAGCATTTGGACTGCATAAATAAGGTCAAGGTGCCTGCTGCCACTTGGTAGTAGTGAATTCTATTTTAAAATGACCTCCTCTGGGACAAAAATTGAGCCATTCAGAGTGGTATCTGACCAAATACATATTTACATGCACACATACAGACACAAATATATATGTACATATATACACATACACCCACACCTACTCCCCATAGATATATATATATATATATATATATATATATATGCACATTCACATGTAGGGTTATGTATTTATATATATTTATGTGTATATGTATATTTTTATTTATCTATCTATCTATCTATCTATCTAATTATACTGGAAAATAGAGTGCTTTGCCATTTTCTTCTCCAGATCATTTTTACAGATGAAGAGCTAAGGCAACAGGGTTAAGTAACTTGCCCAGGGTCACATAGCTAGTAATTATCCAAGGTCAGATTGGAAATCAGGAAGATGAGTCTTCCTGGCTCTAGACCTGCCACTCTATCCACTATGCTACCTAGCTACCCTTAAAATAATAACAAAAGCAGCAAAATAATATACACATAAAAACCATCGAGTGAATAAATAAGTAAATAAATAAACACATAACTTGATGAAAATTTCACACAATCCCTATTATCTTGGGATCTACAGTGGTTCTGCTAGTAAAAGAAAAAAGCAGAATTTCAGTTGAGGTCTCTAATGACTGGGAGTCCAGTTCTTGTTTCCCCACACCTCTGAATTCAGTGACTACAAGTCTGATATTATTTCCATTATACCCCTGTACTTCCTTTAACAAAGAGTATTACTTTGATAGGCCAAGTAGAAATATCTAAATAAATAAATTCTTTGCCTAAATGTATCAGTAATCACACATTTTAAGTAGATCTAAGGAAGTTGTCTCACCAGTAACATCCTATACTATAATGGAGAAAGTGTATCTTCAGTGCTGGCTTATGCAGTAGCCTAAATAGAGAGGCTTGTAAGTGTTAACTTTAAACTAAAACCCTGAAAATATACACACTTAAAATATGTGAGGTACTGCCCCATTAATAGGTGCATAGTTTGGTTGTTGGAAGAGACAGATAAAGCATACCTGTGTAAGGATCAGATAAAATGTTAAGCAGAGACACGGTTTGTTCTGAGGACCATAGAGAAAAATTCTCTTTTAAGTCACCTCAATCAGTATTTTATTAAGTACTTACTATGTACTTAATGTATTCAATCAGTATTTTATTAAGTACTTACTATGTGCTATCACTGGGCTAAATCAATGGGTACAAAGAACAGCAAAAAACCTGCCCCTATCCTCAAGGAGCTCACAGACTTAAAAAGGGTTACTCAAGTTCCTGAGATTGAGAATGAATAGTTATCTATATATCATAGCTCTATCTGGAACTTCCATATATAACAGGATAAGGTTATATTCAGGGAAGTATTCAAAAAATTAACAGTGGGATCCAAAATACTAGGACTACAGATTAAAACATATTTTTGAAAATTTGATTCTTTTGGTAACTTTAGCAATTTACTATTCAAACATGAGGGAAGGTAGACAGAGTTTTGTCTTACTTGATTCATGCTGCATATGAGACAGCCCTTACAAATGCTGTTGTTTACTAACAGAAAAAATATTTGGAATTATTCTGTATTTGACTGTTATTCATTACATTCATACCACTGGAGCAGTAAATGTATAAAATCATTCCCTTAAAGTCCCATTGCATAAAATGTATTAGTCATTTTGAATATTCATGAGGTAACTTTGTCTTTCTCTTTCACATCTCATTTTCTCCAATATTTGAATATTCTGTGTTTTTGTTGACCTTTCTATCTTCCTCTCTCCTCTTTCCTTAGAAGCCATCAGTTTTTAAAGTCTGTCTATTCTGTCAGTTATGTCTTTTTATCCATCCCTTCCTCTCCCATAGTAGTCACCATCCTACTTTAGACCCTGATTACAACAGCTCTGAACTATTATAGTAACCTGCTAATTAATTTTCCTATTTCTATTTTCCAATCAATTTATTCTTCATATTCTTGCCATATTAATCTTGCTTATGGACAGACCTGATGACATAATTCATTGTTCTGTTTAGAACCTTTTTGGACTCCCCATTGGTTACTAAATGAAGTTTAATCACCTTAGTTTTTCCTCCAAGATCCATCAAAATTTGTCATTCACATTAATAAAATAAGAGCTGATTTTTTCATTGCTTTAAGTTTTGCAAAGTGCTTAATGTGCATTATCTCCTTTGACCCTTAAAACATTCCTATAAGTTAGGTCCTCTTATTTTCTTCATTTTACATACAAGAATATGAAACTTTACAAGGTTAAATGAATTACCTAGGGTCATTCATCCAAGAAGTGCCTGAAGAATGATTTAAATCTTGATTTTTATTAAATTCTAATTTTCTATCCTTTGTCTATACTTCTTTTCACTTTTCCGTTGACCTAGCCAAATTCAAATATTTGACTGGCATTCACTATATGTGTAGTGTGATTTCCCATTTCCATATCTTCATTCATGCTTCTTTCTCTGTCTGGGATGGTTTCTCCACCTGTTTCTAGCTGTTGAAATCTTGACCTTCCCATAAAGCCCATTCCCTAAACCCTTCCACCCATGAATTCTTCAATAACAAATGTCCCTCTTCCGTATCACTAATGAACTTGTATTTCTTGATTCACTTATACATCAATTTCAATTATAGTTTTATATATATGTATATAACTACATTTATATTATATATAATTACATTTGTTCATACCATATTCCCATAAAAAACCTTCATAAAATCTATGTTGACAAGGATTGAAATTTGTTTAATCATTGTTTCTTAACAACTTTTTTAAATGTCTAATGAAACTAAAATTTCTTTCAGAGCAATCAAATATTCATAGCTATACAGATGAAAAGGGTAGGAAAAATACTTAGATGTCAATGTTTCGTATGAAAGCTTTTTACCTTTTCCCAAACTGGGTCCACTCAGTACAGTTCAATAGAAAGTTGTTTTTTTTTTTAACATACTTCACATTTGGAGAACACAGGAGAACAGTGCATGTAATTGAAAACTTCTTTCCTATCCTAGTGATTCCTGTCCACAGTTATCTATTCTTCAGAGATAAAGATCAATAGTAGACAGGATTTGGTCCAACTGAAGCTGGAATTTTCAGTATTAGGAGGTAACAATATCATCTCCCAGGAGAAAAGGGGACAAAATTCACAAAATCTTCCCAATTCATAAAGGTTATCTCCTTTCTTAAGGATTTTATTATCTTGCAAGTTCCATTTAATTCAAAGTGACATGGAGAATATCCTTTTAAATAGAAATCTTGTGTGTAGTTGACTCAACTCAACACATTTTAGATCAGTAAATAGTTATTGATTAGCTGATATGTGCAAGGTATTGTGCCAAACATTATGAGGAATACCAAGAAGTGGAAAACTTTTTATATTTATCTTATTTGCCCAATTCCATGTTCCATATTGTTGACAAGATGAATGGCTCCCTTGTGAAGACACTACACTCCATCTTCCACAATGAAAAGTGGAAGTAAAGTGGAAGCAAACAAGCATCTGGTATCTTAACCTCAACATGTCCAACGTTATCATTTCCCAAACCAATCCCTCTTTTAACTTCCCCATTCTGTCAATGGTTCCACCATCCTTCTAGTCACCTAGTTTTATTGCCAGAAAGTGATCTATTAACATTAATTTTGCTCATTAGCCTGCAAGGTCTTGTTTTCTTTTCCCTACAACATCTCTTGCATTTATGGCACTCCCTCCATTTACATGGCCACCCTCATTATCTTTTGCCTTGTTTATTACAGAGCTTCCAAATTAAAAATTTTAAAGCATGTATCTGACCATAGCATTTCTCTCTTTAAGAATATGACTCATCTTTGACTCTAGGACAAATCATAAACTCCTGCTTGTCATTTAAAGTCTTTTCATAATCTATTTCCAATCTATCTGTCAAAGTTAATCACATTATTCACTTCACAAAGTTTGTACTTTAACCTAACTGACTTTGTATTCTTTGTACGTAATCTTCCATTTCTTGTCTCTAAATTATTTCCCATGGCTAGAATGCTTTACCTCCTCACTCCAGGTTGTAAGTCACTATCTTCCAGGCTCAGCTGAAATGCTGTCTCCTATAGGAGGCCCTTTCTTATTCCAAGATTTACCTTTTGAAGTTCACCAAGAGACCACTGAAATTACTTTGAATTTGATTTGTAGTTTACATTAATATGTGTGTGACTTTATAAATTCCATTCTTTTGGAATAAAACAAAATTCTCATAAGATTCCCCTTAGTAAACTCTATTGAATACCTATGACCTTGGATATTTAGTTTCTATAACTAGGAAATGAGGGCTTGAGATAGTTTATTAATACCCTAAGCTTTCAAATAAATACGCTGTTATTTAATACATTCAATTTCTACAGGATTGAAACAGGGACTGATACTTCTAATCTTGATTATCACTAATAATTTTATTTTAAATTGGGGGTAAAGTTTCTTTATGAATCACCTTTGGGAATTATAAAACCTAAAAAGACAACCTCTCAGACCAAATTTTCTTTGTTAGTTTTGTGCTCTTTGCCATCAAGTGAAAATAAATTACAGGATTTCTTTCATGGTAGTAATTTTAGTTTTTCCTTCAGTGCATTTGAGCTCTGGTGATGCAGGAAAATACATGGACTTCCTCTTAATGAGACCTCTCAGCCTCTGACTCCATAACAGCTTGCATGCAAAGATTAGGGAGAATGCATTCACAAGCTCCAGGTTCAGATCCAGTGACTGCAAATATTACTTTTCTTTGCCCCCCTAACATTAAGAAGTTACACTTTCATCATTTTTTTAATCAGAGGGAGGTAGTAAACAGAGAAGTAAGTACAGTAACAGTTCTGGGGTCTGGAAGACTTGAGTTCATATCTGAACTATGTAGGTAACTGAACATTTTCCTTAACTTCTATTTGCCTCAGTTTCCTCAAATACAAAATTAGAATAGTAACAATATATTCCTGGTAAGTTGTTCTGAGGATCAAATGAGATATTATTAGTAAAAGTCATAGCACAATGCCTTGCAGATATTAGGTGCCATATAAAATCTTATTCCCTTGTCACCCCAACTAATCACTTTCACTGTTTCAAGAGTTGATGCAACACTTCTCTTGCTCCCCAATGAATTCTCTTGGAATCTTCCAATACTACAAATCATAGGACCATGCTAATAGCAGACTATGCTTATTTCCATTCCTTAGATGAACTCTATCCATCTCCCCAAGTTACTTAGTGGAAAAGAAAAGATGGTAAGATCCCACCAGCTCATGTAATATGCAATAATGTGATGTCTTTTTAACAATTCTGAATAGGGACAGAAAATTTCCAAGGCTAACATTTTTAAAAAGACAGAATTAAAAATTTTAGCCATATCTCTTAGCATAGTAAAAATCTACTTTAATGTTAAATGTAGCAGTAACACTTTCAAATACCTTTTTCTCAATGCTCATTTGTCACTCAACTACAAGGCATTGTTAAGGAACAATTCTACTGACATTAAAAAATTGGTCTTGTTGCTAGGAGTCACTTCTAGAATTGAGAGCTGGAAGAGGCATTATAGTTCAGTTACCCCAGCTTCTCATTTTACAGATCATGAAACTTAGAACAACAGGAGTTGGTAGGCTTGTTTGTCTGAGGACACAAAGTTCCCAGAAGTAGCATTAAGATACAAACTCAAGCCTTTTCCTTCCAGAGAAACGTTTTTTTTTAATTCCACTAATCTATGATTTTATTCATTTATTTATAGCATAATATGGAAGCATTATACTCAACTTTGATTCTAATTATCTTTTCATGAAAGATTCAGGGTTTATCAGGAAACTGTAAAGTGACTTTATGTGATTACTCACCCCAAATTCCAGTAATTAGACAAATTTATAACAGTGGAAGGAGCTTCACAAAAGATGATTAAAGAGTTAGAAAATATAGCCCAGGGGAAAATTCTCAGAAAATTGTATAGGCTTCCAAAGAGCAGACTGAAAGATGACTTAATAAAAATATTCAGGCTGTGACTAGCTGCTTCCTTTGCTTCCCATTTTGGGCAGGACAGGATTAATTGGTAGTTTGAAAAATAGAATTGGCTTGTTCTAGCAGGTAAAGAGACTACATGAAACTTATAAACCTGAATTAGATATTTCTACACTGAAACAGGGAGTCAGAGTTTCATAGAGGGATAGATGACCACATGTTGCTTATGACACATAAGACATTCAGACGCTACACTGGATGATATCTGACCTTTTCAAATCTCAGATCTTGAGATTCTATGAATTATAAATCAGCAAGCACCTGACAGCAAGCATTTACTAGACACTTACTCTAATATGGCATTTTCCTTTTTCAAATTGTTAATTGACAAAAAATGTTGTTTCAGAATTTTCAGTGGAAATCTTAGAAAATATATAAGATTCTCATATATCTGGGACAGTTATGTGTAAATATTAATAACGAATAGAATTTATGAACACTTTCAAGTTTGCAATGCACTTAACTGTATTGTCTCATTTGAGCCTTAAAACTTTGTGGTACGTCCTATAGGTATAATGTAAGTTGACTGAGTGTTGGAGATCCTTGTCTTTTTGTCTTTGTATCTTCAGGGATTATCTCAATATTTCATACAAAGTAGATAGTTAATGAATGTTCATTAGATTGAATTTTCATTTTATAGATCAGAAAATTGCTGTCAATGAAGCTAAGATGTTCCTATGGTCACATAATTGGTGAGTATCAGAGTTTGGGTTTGAATGCAGGTTTCCATGACAAGTGTGAAACTAACTGACACTGTGACCTTTTATAATGGTAGGGGAAGAGAGCAAATCACAAGTCTCTCATTCACCCCTATATGTAATGAATGCTCCTATAGACCTAAAAGGAAGCCATATGACGGAAAGTGGGTAGGGAGTTACTGATATAAGATACTGGTAATATTGATTAATATATGATTGTTCTGGTAGCTAAGAGGGACAGAAAATTATGTTTCTCTATGTATAAAACTGCCATGTGTAAAAAAGAGAGTTTTCCAATAAGATGTGAGGAGTTTAATTCCTAGAAGGGGCAGAAAATGAACTTTTATATAAATAAAAAAGGACAAAATCACTTTCTTCAGGATGTAAAGTGATAACCCTTTCAAAGGTTACTGGTCTGATGACTGAAAGAGGCAAAAAAAAAGAGAGAAAACATGTATTTACTAGCAACTTAAAGGATGAAAGTGTTAATAAACAGTTTTCAGAAGCAGAGAAGGTTTAGGTCTCATTTGAAGTCTTAGAAATGGTTAAAACTGAAAGGCATGATGGTCCCTCTGTCCGCACTGGTGCCTCCGTCTTGTGAAACAAGTAAGCAACTGATAGACATTTACTATACACTCTAATAAGTTATTATTTTATTTTGATTTTTGGTTGCTTATGGCTATGTTCCAGAATTAGTTGACAAGAAATGTTATGGAATTTTCAACGGAAATAGGATTCTCATGAGGGTTCCCATAAGCATTCATTTGTATGGAGTTATTTTTTTTCCCTCAAGTTTAAGAGATCAAAACTTACAAAATGATAAATCAGATAGCTGTTTGAAGACTAGGGAATAATTAAATAAAGACAGTTGGCTTTTACAACTAATGGAGTTATATGAGTTTTTACTTTATAAGGGAAAGATGAGTCACTGTGACTAAGATACTCTGATTTGAGTCCCTGAAACAAACAAATTTGATGGAATGGTGAAAAAAGCTGAAAAGCAGTAAAAAAACAACAGGAGAAGCAAGAATTCTGCAGAGGATAGGAAAGGATCTTTGAATTATCCATATGAATACAGCAGCCAGAGAGGAGTCAGATAACAAGAAGATATCAATTCAGATTAACTAGATAACGTCTAAAGCTTATTGAGAAGACCTGATATCTCCATTATTTTCAGTTAATCCTTTTCAATGACAGTTACAGTTGGAGTGTGGAAAGTAGACTTGTCTGTTGCTTTCTGTTTTGAGAGGGGGAAAAACTTTTGCTTTATATTGTAAGCTTGTGGTATGTTGATTACTTTCATTTTTACCTTATTGTGAAGTGAACGAATATGTTGAAGATTTAATACAGTCATTGTGAGTGGTTGGTTTTGTGTAAATGGGAATCCCATTGATGAGGGACACAGAATCATAGCAGTGAATAGGGGGAGTGTGCTCCTTTAAAACAAGATTACCTTAATGATCCTAATGAAGCATGAATAGTCACATAGTAATGTTCCTACTCTGGGATCCCAGACATGCCAATTTGAGGACGTTAGGGTATGTGAGCCTGTTTAAAGAGTGAGTATGGGTAATTAATGGACATATTAAAATATAATGTGCAGTTTGACCCTGGGAATAAAGAGATTGTTGGATAATGGGGAGAGAATACTTAAAGTGATAACATGTAGAAAGCCAGCATTCTACTTTCATCCATTGAAATGCCAGCAAACTCAATGAACCATGTATGGTAGTGGCTTACAGCAAACATTTGCCCCTCACCCTTGTCTTTTTATTACTAATCAACATTCTTTTCTTTTTAAATCCTGAGTTCCAGAATCTTGCCCCCTCTTACCACTTACCTTCTACACCCACTGAGAAGGCAAACAATATATTATTTATATACATGAACTTTAAAATATATTTCCATATTAGTCATATCACAAATTTTAAAAAAACCTAAAAATAAAGCAAGAAAATTATGCTTCAGTGTGCACTCAGAGTTTGTAATTTCTCTTTCTAGAGATGGATAGCATTTTTTTTTCATTCTGAGTCCTTTGGAATTATCTTAATCACTGAATTGACCAGAGCAGCTAAATCATTCACAGTTTGTCATCTTACAATGTTGCTGTTACTTTGCTCAGTGATCTGGTATTTTCTCTTCACTTTCCATTAGTTCATATTGGTCTTGAAATCTTTTTTTTTTTTTTCTAAAATTACCCTCCTCATCTTTTCTTATAGCACAATAGTGCCCCATCAGAATCAAATGCCAAAACTTGTTCAACCATTCCTCAACTGATGAGCATTCCCTCAATTTCCAATTCGTGGCCACCTGAAAAGAGCTGCTATAAATGTTTTTGTGCATATAGATCATTTTCCTTTTTCTTTTTTTTTGGGGGGGTGTAGATTTAGTAGTGGTATTGCTGGCTATGCACAATTTTATGATCTTTTTGTCATAGTTTCAGAATTTTTTCCAGACCAGTTCACTATTCCACCAACAGATCATTAATGCACCCATTTTCCCTCATCTGCTCCAGTATTTGTCATTTCTGATAGGTATTAAGTAGTACCTCAGAGTTGCTTTAAAATGCCTTTCTCTGATCAATAGTGACTTAAAGCTTTTTTCATATTTCTTTTTCTGGAAACTGCCTGTTCATATCTTTTATCAGTTGGAGAATGGCTTTTCTTCTCATAAAATTGACTCAGTTACACACATATACACATACACACAAACACACAGAGACATGTTTATGAGAAATGAAGAAAGACTTTATTAAGGAAGCTTGTTGGGAAAATCTTGTATTACTCATTATCTATGATATTTTTGCAATATCTAGTTTCCCTCATATATCTTTCAGTGAGATCTGGTTTAACTTTTGCTTTTTCTGACATAATAATTGAGATCCATTTTCCCTTCACTTCAGCTGAAACATAATAGACTGTGCTCCAGCCCTTCATTTCAAATCTATGTGTGTCCTTCTGTCCTAAATATGTCTCTTGTATACAATACAAAAGTTGGAGTTTGGTGTGCAAATCATTCTGCTATCCACTTCTGTAATCAGGGTCAACTCATCTCATTCACATTTAAATTTATTTTCCTTACTGTTAATTTCCCTCCACCAAATTTTCCTCTATCTGTGCTCCTCTCTTTTTATCCTATCTCCTCTCAAAAATCTGTCGCTTCTGACCACTGCCTCCCCAAAACTGTTTCATTTTTATCATTGTCTCCCTCCCTATATCTTTAGTCTCTTTGACTCCTATATCTCTATAGGGTAAGATATATTCCCAAGTGTACATGCACACTTATGTATATACACATGTACACACATGTATATAAGTTTGTGTGTATATATGCATGTGTGTGCATGTATGTGTGTTTGTGTATACATACACACAAACATGCACATACATATGCATAAATACACATATGTATGCACACATCCACATTCACCTCCACATCTACATCCACATCTACATCTACACAAACACATACATATAATACATACATGCATACACACATATACATATATACGTATACACACACATATATATTTCTCAAAGCTGTGAAGGCAGAGGAAGAAAATACTGTATCAAAGATGCCAGCATCATCCACTGCACCGTGGACCATCATGAGTTTTCTTGACTTTTATCCTACTGCTGGACTTTGATGATTCTGGAAAGAGAGAGTGATTGATGACTTTCCACAGCTGTGACTCTCTTAAATCCATTTCACATGTGATTCAATATATCATACAACATCCACTACTTTGTCCAACATTGTGAAGTTCTCTTCGAAAACAAAGGACAAATAACGTATATCCTTACCTCTTTGAACCAATTCCTATGAGAATGAGATTCAGTCATTAGCCACCACTCTTCAGCTAGTAAAGCTCTTCCTTGTGTGCCTTTTTCAAGTGAGAAAATTTGCCCCAGTCTCTCTCCCTTCCCCCCTCTCCCAGTACATTCTTTTACTCTCTCATACATTATTTTTTCAGAGATTATTTCAACATAATCAACTCACACACATATTCCCTCTGTCTGTTCAGACTCCTTCTAACTGCCTAATAATGATAGAGTTTCTAGGAGTTATATGTATCATTTTCCCATGTAGGCATATAAACAGTTTATCTCCAGTGAGTCCTATATAACTGCTCTTTCATGTTTAACATTCTATGATTCTCTTGAGTCTTCTTTTTGAGTGTTGATTTTTTTTTCTTCAGCTCTGGTCTTTCCTTCAGGAGTATTTGAAAGCCCTCTATTTCATTATATAAACATTTTTCCCCCTGAAGGGTTGTATTCAGTTTTACTGGGTAGATTGTAATGCTAGCTCCTTTGCCCTCTAGACTATCATATTCCAGTCCTCTACTTCTTTAGATGAATGCTGCTAAGTCTTGTGTGTTCTGGAATGTTGAACATGATATTTGTATTATTTCTTTCTGACTACTTTCAACCTTTTCAACCTTCACCTGGATATCTAGAATTTGACTATAATATTCCTGTGAGTTTTTAGTTTGGAATCTTTCAGGAGGTAAGAGGTGGAATTTTTCAATTTTTATTTTACCCTCAAGGCAGTTATCCTTTATCATTTCTTGACATATGATATCTAGGCTCATTTTTTGATCATGGCTTTCAGATAACCCAATCATTTTGATATTCTCTCTCTTCAATGTATTTTCTAGGTCATAGTTTTTTTCAATGAGATATTTCACACTTTCTTCTTTTTTTCTCATTCTTTTGACTTTATTTTATTGTTCCTTGATGTCTCAGTGTCATTAGCTTCCATTTGCCCAGTTCCAATTTTCAAGGAATAATTTGCTTTGATGAACACTTCTACATCTGTTTCAATTTGGTCAGTTGTGATTTAAAACCAGTTCTTTGCTTTCAATGATTTTTTTGTGCTTTTTTTAAACCATTAGGCAAATTCTGTTTTTTAGTTTTATTTTCTTCAGTTTTTTGTACCTCTTTAACCAAGCTGTTAATTCTCTTTTCATAATTTTCTTGCATTCCTCACATTTCCTTTCCCATTTCTTTCTTTACCACTGTTATCTCTTTCTGTAACTCTTCCAGAAATTCTTACTCCCCTTGCATCCATTTTTTTTTTTGAAGATTTTTGCTTGTAGCTGTTTTCCCTTTATTGTTATGCAAGTTTATATTTTGGTCTTCCCTGATACTGAAGTAACTTTTTACAGTCTAGTTCATTTTTGTTATTTGCTCATTTTCTCATCTTATTTCTTCACTTTCAACTTTATGTTGAAGTTGGGCTCTGTTCACCCTAAAGTGAGGTGGAACTGTACCAAGCTTTAGACTTTCTCATGCTGCTCTTTTCAGAACTAGAGTAGGGGTCCATAAGTTTTTGTTGCTTCCAAGATGGTGGTATCCTGGGAGAGGTGTGCTTATTGTTTCCCTGGCTTGCACTCTGACCTTTAAGCAGAAAGGGTCTCTGCTCACCTGGAGTCACAAGTAGCTAGTAATTTTTTGGCCCTGTAAGAGTGACTAGAGCTCCTGCTCCCTTCTGACCAATCACAAACTTTTCTCTTTATCATGACACTTTGACCTAAGTTGCTTATGCCCAATAGAGTGGCTATACAGTGCCATCTGCAATCAGTGCCAGTAAAGTGTCCTCCGTGATCTCTTTCTAAGCAGTGTCTGGTCCCCTCACTGTTTCTTTGCTGAGACCTCCCAAAGCTACTGCAGCAGTACAGATTGCCTCTGATGCTCTAGTTGTACTACAGGCCGGTACCCCCTCTAGCATTACAGACTTCTCCTGTGGGCTTACTAAATTGTCTTAATTTGGAAAAAAATGTCTCTCTCTGACCTTTTGTTACTTCTGCTCCTCCAAAATTTGATTTAAACCATTTTGAAAAAGTTGTTTTGGAAGGAATATTGGGAGAATTCAGGTGGTTCCAAGAGTCATCTTGGCTCTACAGTTGACATTCAAACAATTAGTCAATTATGATTTATTTGGCATTTAGTATGTGCCAAATACTGTGGGGGGGATGGGGCTAGAAAGCCAGAAATTTAAAAACTTTTACCTTCAAAGGGCTTATATGCTATCATCCCAATAAACACATATCTCTCCTTTACTTTTGGGATAGCCTATACTTTTCTGTGTCTTTCCCTGATGGTAAACATTATTATTCCTCATCTGAAAGGATGGGAAAAGATATCTGTTCACCAAGAAAGCAACCTTCTATAGTCTTATTTTTTTTCCCCCTTTTCTGGGCATTTTCCCAACCAGTTACTTGACTTTCGAGTCCTTTGTCAAGGGTAGGGTATACTCTGGGGATCTGTAAGATCTCAGTTCCTCTAAGGTGGCACAATCAAGTATGTGCACTGGTCTAGGAGTAGAGAGAGATTTTTGTGCCCAGAATCTAAGCAGAGTTTCCTCTTCACAACCACCTGGCCTGCAGTTCTGCTAAGCCAGCATTGGGGGCTGAGATTCAGATAAGCTGCAGGGGCAGGGACACCATTCAGTGGGAGATAAAGATCAGCTGCCCCAGGACCTCGACACAGGGCTGAGGTAAGAACCAGCTGCTCAGTGCCCCCAGGGGTTTTACAATTCAACAATGGATGCAGGCTACTGTAAAGGCTGCTGTGGGAACTGCTGCCACCTGCCCCATGTGGCCTCTATGGCTGCTGGCTGAGAACAGAGCTATGGGAAGGGCCTTCTCCCTTCCTGGCCAGCTGAAAAAAAACCGTCACTGACCTTTGGCACCTGTGGGTTGAGGGATCTGAGATTCTGCCCCTGATGTCTGCTCCCATCCTCCCAAAGTCGAGCAGTGCTGCAGCCAAGGCTGGGCTGGGCTGTCCTCCGAGTCTGGTGAGACACATGTTTCTCGTTGACCTTTCAGGTCACCCTGGGCTGGAAATCTCCTCCACTCTGTTGTTCTGTGACTTCTGCTGCTCTAGAATTTGTTGAGAGCTTTTCTTTACAGGTATTTTATGGGCTGTGGGGGGAGAGCTAGTATATGTGTGTCCTTCTACTCGGCCATCTTGGCTCCGGCCCAGGCTATCCTTTTCTGAGCTCTTTTTCTGTCTTCATTTCCTCTGACAGTTTGGTACTTGGAGATTTGTCTACTTTGGCAAGATTTGTCTACTTTCTTCATTTTCAAGGCATTTTTTTTTAGTCTCATAATTTTAGAACTGCAAGTTCATTGAAAAGCACACTGTTGAAAATTGAGTATTTATTATGAATTTACAAATATGTGAAAAGTGCAGAATTTTACATTTTAAAAAAAAAATCTCATTAACTTCCTGAGAAGGTTCAAATTTCTTAGAGTGCTCATGTTTCCTTAGGAAACATGATCTTAATATTCCAATAAAGTGATAAATGGCAAGTAAATTCCCTGTGCAATAGAAATTGTAAGATGATTAGCAGCAAACCATAACCTAATAAGTTATGCTATTTCTCACCTAGATGAATCACCAAAATGCAAAGACAAAAGAAACATTCGGAAGTAAAGATTTAGTAGCTCCCTTGCTGAAACTGTGATTAGCATGAGCACTGATTTGTGTGTTCTGTGGCTTCCCTCTCATTAAAACTACTCTGAGCTACCCAACTCCTATTACATTATTTACCAAAGTGAAATCAGATAAGGTCACACTAGTTTATTACTTGTTCAGAGTGAATTTAATTTACTGTTGGATGCTGTATGGCAAGACATTTCTGGATGAGGAAGTGTCATGATCTATCAATTTCTATTCATTTTTTTTCTTCTGAGATTTGGAATATGATGGATAGTAACAAGTCTGGCCAAAAATTATCATAACATGGCTTCAATAAAAATAAATATAATCCTGACTTTGTGGCTTTTCCCTGGAAGAAAATCGTAGATTCTTAGAGTTGTAAAAGACCTCAGAGTTTCTCTCCTCTAAGCTTCTATCCCATAGTGTAATATCCTTGACAGATGGGACTTTAGCTTTTGCTTAAGCATTTTCAGTGGTGGAAAGCTGACTAGCTCATGAGACAGCCATTTGAGATAGGTTCAATTATTATAGCATACTCAATTTTAGCAGGCCATTCATGGTCACCTGTGATCATGGTGATCAAGTATAATTACTTTCCAGCATAAGAACCCTTGAACAGTGTGCATGTATACACACACATATGTATGTCCGTGTGTGTATATATATGTATGTATACATGTCATATATAAATCATAATTCGATCTATTCCATAAATGTATATATGTGTGTGTATACATGCAAATATCCATTGATTCATCTTTCTATAGGTAGTATGAATTAGTGGATAGACAATCTGACAGCTGACCTCAGTGTCAAAGAAACCTAGTTGTAAGTCTTACCTGTGCAGAACCTACTGGTTCTGTTACTGTGGGCAAGTCCCTTATCTCTCATATAGCTAAACAAATCTCTAAGGTTATAAATTTTAGAGAAGGTGCTAATCTAAATGGATAGAGGGTATCCTCACTGAAAAACCCCACACAAAGAAACAAAAATACACACACATATACATACTTATAACTTCATTAATAATATTATAATTTATTATCAGACATTCAATTAATGTTTTTGTCATCATGTTTTTCCAATTTAATGATACTTATTATGCAAATATCATGTGAACAAGAAACAAGAATTTTTTTTTTCCTTTTTGTCTGTTGAAAATTGATGTTTGTAATCAAAAAGTTTGAAAACCAGCACACTAGACAATAGTAAGCTATTCAATATCTTCTTAGAGTATGTGCCTGGAACCAAAAATACCACTACAGCTGTAGTCCAATAAGTGCAAAACACAGGGGTAGCATTGATTCTTTGATCTGAACATTTTACTTCTTTAATGCAGCATAAGTATTCATTAGCTTTCTTGGCAACCACCTCAGGCGATTTATTCACTCATAGTGAACCTGAAGTCAATTAAAACTGCTAGTGTTCTTTTCTTTCTTCCCCTTCTCCCCACATATGAACTTTTCCAACTGGTTTCAACCCATCCAATGCTTGTCATGCTGATTTTCTGAAAACAGTCTCTATTAAATTTCTTTTAATTAGTTTGGCTCAGTGTGCTTTCCTGTTGAAATATTTTTGAATCCTGTTTCTTTCAAGCCAGTTTATTTATTACTCAGCCCAGGTTTGTGGCATTGGCATATTTGATAAATGTACCATCTGTGCTTTTATCTAATTCATTGATAAATATGTTAAATAGGAAAAAAGCCATGGTCATACTCCAGAGGATGGACCTAGGGGTTAGAATAGAATCTAATCTCAATAGAATGAAAAGTTCTTAAAGTGTGTATGTCTGTGTGTGTGTGTGTGTGTGTGTGTGTGTGTGTGTGTGTGTGTGTGTGTGTGATGCAATCTTTTGGCAGTCTGGTAACAGAGGCCTTCTCAAACTACATTCTTATATTCATAAAATAAAATAAACATGATACAGAGGAAACCAATTATATCAAAATAGTTTTCAAAATATATATTTAAAAATGTAACTTCCATGTTAAGAACTTCTGGACTAACTGATCTCTGAGGTCCTTTTCAACTCTGAGAGTTTATGACTTCATGGGTTATTCCATATTAAAATATAGAGAGCATATTTTTATTCAGAATTTCCTCTTAGATCAGCATTTCCCCAAATGTTTTCTCTTTATTTCACATCGGAGTCCTACAGAAGAATTGAATGAGATTTTAAAAGGCAGCCAACGAAATTCATATATTTAGAAATGACTACAAATGCCTTTTCCTTCCCCTTTTCCTTTTCAGGCTCCTTTTGTAGGTTTTCTTCCCAATCTGAAATTATGGTACTTGAGGGGTAGGGCTGTCTTTTCAGCATGCATTTGTATCTTTAACACAGCAAACTGCAACATAGTTAACACTTAACAAATTGTTTTGATTGATTTGAAAATAAGAACAATTTAACAGAAAAAAGAAATATTCATTTAGAAGGAAGTAGAAAGAATCATGGAGATTTTAACATGGTATTAGAAGTTCTTATAATCCAAGAAATGCTTATGAAAAATTACTCAAGAGAATTCTGAGTAGATAAGTGGAAACTTCATCTAAGATTACCTCTACCTCTCCCTCAGCATCCAAACATACAAAAAGCATCAACAAATTATGGAAATAGAGTAAAACAGAAATCTGAGAAGATATAAATAAGAGAATATATACCAGATAATACAGAATGAAAGATGTCTTCCACTGGGAGTAAGTAACAGCTCAAATGATAAAGGATTTTCGATCTCATCCAAGGGGAAACTTCTTGGTCTTTAGAGGAACAAACTAGGAATGCAGATATGATTAAGTTTACTGGCTCCTCATGTCTTCTCAGAAACTTTTCCTTCAGCAACCTGAACTAGGATTGATCTCTACCATCTCCTTTCTCAAAGCAGGAAGGAAACTTATTGCTCCTTGGAAACTTGAAGCTTGACCTGTCACAAAATAGGCACTGATCTTTGGAGAGACTCAGTAGGGACTCTCACTTGTAGAGTCATGAAAGGTACTAATAAAGAGTGAAGTTCTTTCCTCTTTCACCAATTCTTCCCCTGCTTCTCACTCATGGAAGGACAATCACTTCCAGAAATTAGGAGAGTCCCATACTAAAGAACTTTGGGATAGGGGTTTCTCTGATAGGAGTATGTTATCAGAAAAATATTTGGTGACCAGTGCTGTAGAGGAAATTAAAACTAACATGACAGAAATGGTACATTGCATGTGGTTTTGAGACTCAAACTCAAAATACATTATTTAGACATAAACATTTAAAACCTGTTTTCAATAAGTTGTTATTTCTGAGATTAGCCTTTATATCCTTCCCAATGATTCAGAAAAAGTATGTATTTGATTTGTATATTATAGCAGAATAATAAAGAGTACACTTCTGCCAGTATGGGATTCCCTCCCCCCATTAAAGTTTAAAATAAACTTTAAAATAATCCCACATTGGTTGGGTCCACATGCAGATTTCACCTCAAAATCTAAGACAATGCTGATCAAGAGGCTGGTAGATGACTGACAACTCTTTGAGCAGTTTTTCTACTCCCTGACTGTTCACCAGTGGTAAAAGTTAAAGTTTGTCTTTTTCTTTCATTTATTAGCCTTCTCTGTTGCATTTTCCATTTCCTAAGGGAAGGGAAGATTGATCTTTATTTCAAAATTTCAAACAACTCTTTTATTTCAATGAGAGCTGGAAGAAATAAAAACAGAACATCTACGGAAATAATGAAAATCAAGAAAACAACCAAATACAGGTAAAGTAAGACAAGTTCATGGTTGATAAATTAGAAACAAGATCATTTAGTATAGTCCTACAGGGTAATCCATTTTTAGCATGCTTTGTCTCTTCAAATTATTTTGTATGTTCTGTTGCATTCACTTATTTCTGGACATGTAGTATTGCCCCAGTAGACTGAGGAAAAACACTAATTTTTGTTTTTTTTATCTTTGTTTTTGTGTTTTGTTTTCTACGTCTGGCACAGCATTGCATGCATTACTAAGAAGTTAATCAATGTTAATAGAATTGAAATATACTAAAATCCCATAGGTCTCTACAAATTCCTTTGGTGTACAAGAAATTTATACAGAGACCAGATGATGAGATTCTGAATCTTACTGAAAGATTTAGCTATTAAAGCCCTTTAAAAATCTGTATACAATATAATTTCTTTCTATCATGTCAGTCAGGGAGAAGAAGAGGAAATTCCCTGATGACAGAAGAGGCAGAAAATCTCTCTGGTCTTCTTTTCTCAAATTTCTTCTTAGAACTAAAATGACATCTCACTTACTAGGTGGTAGATTCACATTTCATTTGCCATGGAGAAATGTACTACCCTTCCTAAGGAGGTGGCTGTGGTTCAGACTTTTCAGTTCAGTTCAGTCTCTTCAGTCAAGTCTGATTCTTTGTGACCCCATTTAAAGTTTTCTTGACAAGGAGAATGGAGGGGTTTGCCATTTCTTTTCCTAGTTCATTTTATAGAGGAGGACACTGAGTCAAACAAAGTTAAATGATTTGCCCAGGGTCACACAGCTAGTATCTAAGGTCAAATTTGAACACAAATCTTCCTCATTCTAGACAGATGCTCTATCCACTGAGCCACCAGGCAACACATTTCTTATTCTATTGGAACAACCATGCTCTAAGCCAATTAATTTCCATTTTGAGATTCCAGTAATTATCCTCTGCCCACATAAGAACTTTCATAATACTTCTAATAACTCTCAGGGGTTAGGGAAAAAAGATATTTCATTTTTAAACTTTCAGTGAAATAATCAAATACTGAAAGATTGACTCTGAGATCTTATTTTCAACATGAAAGAAAAAGCCCCTTAGTGTGCATCCAATAAAGAATATTAACATTAGGCATATTTCTCTAACACTTGTGTATTCTTATTTAAAGCTTAGTGTACAGGAAATAGATTGCTATTCCATGCCTTAGCACTTCATTACAGTCAACACAATGAAAGAAAGTGAAATGTTGCACAATCAATTCAGTTGATCTTAATCATGAGTCTCAAAACATCTTATACAGAAGAGATGGATGAAATGCTTCAATGCTTTGGTATATCAGCTATTTGATTAAAGGAATTCTTTAAAATATGAAAAGAAATATATTTGGGGGCATGTTTTTCCTTCAATACTTTACTAATCCGTTGATGTGGGTATTATTTCTGTGGGTATACATCACATCCCATATATTTTCATCCTGTCAGATTTTTAACCATTCGTGGAACTTCAACTATGTGGATCTACCCAATGTGCAGGAGACTTTTTGTGTATTTTGTGTGTGTGTGTGTGTGTGTGTGTTAATGTTCCGCAGGACCCAGAACAAAATGAGGAATAGTCATATACTATCCCCCACTCTTACTGCATGACTCACCCATTTTTCTCCTGAATATCCATTTCTTGAATGATAGCATTTATTCTAATCCTCATACATAGGCTCTAGTTAGAAGTATCTTATAGTCTGCATGCATCCCCTATATACATTTCTATCAACATATTGAAAAACCATAAATTTGATTCTTCAGATTCTATTGTTCCAAGCTTGACCTTCATGGAGCTTCATTGGAAGAACGTCGTCAGGAATGAAAATATGGACTTTTGTGATAAGAAGAAAATGGTCATGACAAGTATCAAATAATATTAAACAGGAAAAAATTAACCATATCTCCATAGAATGCGTGATTTTGTAATAGGATGTATCTTGTGATAATAAAGAGTACTGTTCAGTTTCCTAAATACAACCCAACTTGTTCCTTCCTTATAAGTAATTCTTGCCTCAACTTTTCCAACTACACTGATTAAGCTAGAGAAATGTGATGATCGTCTGACTTGATGCTTTTGATGACATATGTTAATAAGGAGTTTTCATCTAGTATATCCCCTCCCCTCCTTTTCTGTTGTTAGGCTGCATTCACATGGCTAATTATGAATCTGACTGGAAATTCTATAGCATTTTTGATTTTGATGTGAGCAGGATAATATAACATATATGTATGTATACATATATGCACACATACATATGCCTATATGTGTATACATGTGTGTATATATAAATATATACATGTACATACATAAATGCATGCATACTTAAGTGTATATTCTACCATAAGTTGTGTTTGGAGTACCTACACATTTACAGAAATTCTATTTCACTTGAACTCTGTATAGAACATCTATGACGATGACATTTATTTCTGGGGTGAATATGTCTACGTAATGCATAGTGTGCTTGGATATAATAATAAAGAAATGTTGTTCAGCAATTATCTCCACGTTTACATCTGTCTAGGAGACATGATGATCATCAAGGAGCTGTCCTGTGCTTATGTTGATCATTCTCAGAAATATATATACGTATATATATATATTACATATTTTTACTATTCATTATATAATTTTCCTCCTTGCTTCTTGGAAGGTGACTCATTAACACTTTCAAGATTGTGTTGTCTCTAACACTTGTTCCCTAAATGGGTACTTGTTCTGGCCCATGTGCAATTTCTGTTCTCATGCTCTGAAATGTCATGTCGGCTTCCTGTTAGAGGACCCTTGGGACTGTAGATTGAGAGTTCAATGCATTGATTCATTGTCATTGATTATTAAATTAGATTATCACAGAAATATTTAAAAATCTCTCCCATTTTTCCTTTGTTGATGTCTAGCCAGGTTCATCTACAAATGCAATTATTATGATGTGACTTAGATGAGTTGCATGCCAAACTTTAACATATTTGTTTTCATTTCCACTTCTTTATGCCATTTTATGTGGTGATTTTGCTCATCATCTTCTGCAATCATATGCCATGGTGATTATAGATGAGTCTGTTTGTTTTCTAAGCCAGAAGTGCTTTTGGCTAACAACTTGGCTAACATCATTTGGCAAACCCAACTCTTCGAATTTTAAGGAAGTTTTTGGGTTTGTTTGGCATCCTCTTATAATGATAACATCATTTTGTTTCCATTAATATTTTTTTAGGAAATGGTGGTAATTCACCTCTGGCTTTTTTCCATTCTTTTTTTATCACTACTGATGACTTTTTATGAGTCAGGTTGAGGCCATAACATTTATATATTTTCTATGCACTAACCTGTCTTCTAACTTAATGTTGGTTTTAACCTTCAATTTAAGGAATCAACCACTTGAACACATACAGTTGATTATTAAAAAACTTCCATATCTAGAACTAATAATTTCTGAGGGTGGAGACAGGGTAATCTATTATGGACTTTCAAGTTGGAAATAAGAGGAAGGACCTCAGACCCCATCTTAAAGCAGAACTGGGGTTATGCCAGAGTTCATTGGCAACTGACCTATAAAGAGTAACCTGCTTGACTCAGTGTAGCAGTAGATCCATTGCAGTAGAGATGAATTCCTTTCATTGAGGGAGTGACTGGTCTGTTGGTTAAGCTGAAAGTGATATTGGTAGGGTGAAGATTTCATGGTGACTGCTTTAACTTTGAAACCATTCTCCCTAGAGGCCCAAATAGTGTAAGTAAGGCACAGGTCACATTTTGAGGGTGTGAGGGCAGATGTGTTTATGCCTCTGTTCTTGCTATAATCTTAGTAAATATTCCATAATAGAAGATAATTTGTGTTAAGGAGTTAAATTATAATAGACAACTAATCACTGTGTCAATCGATGATACAATGGAGATACTAATTGCAAGTTGCACATGACTTAACAGGTGTAACAGAGAGGATCAAGAGTCAACCTTGAACCTGTGTTCATTACCATCTCTTACATATACTGGCTATGTGGCCTTGGAAAAGTCAGTCAACCTATCCCTAAGGAGTTTCCTAAGAGATTAACTGGAAAACATGGAAATATTAAATATAGAAAAGTTGAATATTATATATTTCTTGTCCATTTAACTTTTTCATCTTGCTTTTTAATATACTTCTGTTGTACCTTAGATGAAATATTGCTTCCCTTGAATATTTTGATACTAAAAAGTCAATGTATGGACAGTAGCAATGTCTATATTACACACATCTCTTTGAGACCTCTTATTTTGTAGTTTACTTAAACTAAACAAAGCAACTGCTAAAAAATATTTCCTTGATATTTGTAATAGTGAAAAAATCAAAACTCCCATCAAGACACTGAGTGAAGGACCTATATGTATGTTATTAGTTTCTGGAACATTACTATATTAGTAGCAATTATCCAAACTCTAGTTAGAAAAAAATGACAAATTTTATAGTACTCTGTGATAAATACCAAGTAAAATTTTATAATTTCCCCAAATTGTTGGACTTTGATCTTGATTTCTATGAAGAAAATGATGTTTCCATATTTTTGACTCTACAATCACATTGTCTATGATGAAATTATTTTTCCAAGTTAAATAAGTATTGAGATCTTGAATTTATAGATGTACATTCACTATTGATAAGCTGATATGCTTAAACAATTGTTAAAACTGCATTCTATAGAAATGCCATAAGCAGAAGAAAGGAGGCAAAATCAGAAAGTTAAAAAAAGAATAAACTTATGGAAAATTCTTTGCTGATGTCTGACAAATGAGCATGGAATGACCAGAGTTCTTGACATCTCTGACAGCGAAGCCAAAGTTTTGGCAAGGTTAACCATGATAGATGGACTTTTAGATCAGTCTCAGTAATAGACTGTGACTTCTGTCTGACTTCCAGACCAACTAGAAAATAAATAATTTGGTCATAGGAAAAATGAGAGATGATCACAAAGTCCTTTGCTTTCATGTTGCTAGAGTGACAGAAGAAAGGTAGAAAGTGCAAAGGTCATTAGAATTTGGGGTCTCATAAACATACCTTAACAAGTATAATAGAGGAGATAAATAGTCAGCCTCAAAGGGAGAAAGACTTGCATTAAATACTTCCTCTGACATATGCAGGCTAGGAGACCTAAGCAAGTCACTTAACCTATCAATGCTCTAGACAGCTTTCAAAGACTTTAAGTTAGAGTCAACATACCAATCTGCAATTGTTGATGGGAATTTCCTCACCCAAAGTTCTCTACTACTGCAATCATTGATACAATTAAAATCCCTATCCTGCTTTAAGTATTAGTAGTCAAAATATTTTTCCCCAATGGAACAACAAAAGGAAGTGATACTATTATAAGAACTTAACTTTATTAATATTGAAATTCTTATAATGAATGGAATCAAAAGATAAAAGGGAGATATACTGAAATGGAAAGAGGGCAGCTGTCTTTGGAGAGATCAATGAAAGGACAGGTGCACTTGGTTTCTTCATAAAACTAGGCACAAGAAGAAATTTTATTTTACTAGATGTTCATCACTTTGTCATGAGATGTTCATAGTAAGCAAAAGACAGAGGATAACTATGAAGCCTGTATCAGCATAAATGTAATGTATCCTTCAGAGGATGGAGAGAAAGAGAACCTCTGCCATTACTGTACAAAACTAGGTCTCATGTCCTCTAAAACTCAGGGAACATAATGTGAAGGTACTAGGGAGGGTAGTAAAATATATATTGGAAAATGTGGCTGAATTGTGTGGTCTATAGAAAAGTCTGGAGCCAAAATAACATGAATATTTTCTTCAAGACAAAATGGTCATAACAAGTATCAAATACTATTAAAAAGGAAAATAATTAACTATATCTCAAGAGAAAATAATTATTAGTTCTAGATATGGAAAATTTATAATAATCAACTCTATGTGTTCAAATGGTTGATTCCTTAAATTGAAGGTTAAAATCAACATTAAGTTAGAAGACAGGTTAGTGCATAGAAAATGCACTTTTCTTGAAAAAATGTTCATGCCATTTTGACTCTAGGTTTTTCTATAGACCACAAGCAAGGAGGAAAAAAGGCAGAAATTGATTCTTAGGAACTGGTTTTATTTACATGCAAGTCTATCTCCATAGTCAATCAAAAAACCCCTCTTTGCACAAAGTAAGCAGGCAGACAGTAGGCATAGCATACCTATGGATGCTCTGAAATAGAAAGCAGAGACATCCACTACACTTACCCCAAAGCAGGCTTATCAAACATCCATATTGGGGATTTCACTGAGCAAGCTCTCGAAAATAAGCATCTTTGGCTTTGTCCTCATTCCATGAGAATCATAGATTTAGAGTTTGCAAAAGATTTTAGGGGGTGATATAGCCCAGTCTATCATTTTAAAACTTAAATAACTGAATCTCAGAGAGTTTAAGTGAGTTGTTGAAGTTCACACGGCTAGTTAGGTAGAGGAGCTGGGGTTCAAACTCAGGTCCTATTTTTTCAGGTCCATTATGTTTCTATTACATCACCCTGTCTTAAAAGTTTTCACAATGACTTAGAAAGTTGAAGAACATGAGCCTTAATGCCTTTACTGAAAGTGAAAAGGGAGGACCTGAGCCTGGAGTTAGGAAGACTCATTTCCAAATCTGGCCTCAGACACTTACTAGCTATGTGACTTTTGCAAGGAAGAACCAGATCATTTTAATTGCCTCCTAAGGAATCTGTATGCAGATCAAAAACAATAATTAGAATGGAACATGGAAAAACTGATCAGTTTAAGATTGAGAAAAGAGTATGGCAAAACTGTATACCGTCATGTTATTTACGTAACTTATATGCAGAATACATCATCCAGAATTAATGTGGCCCAGATAAACATCAGTAACCTTAGATAATTAGACAATAGTACTGACAGCAGAAAGCGAAGAATTAAGAAGTCTCTTGAAGAGGGTGAAAGAGGAGAGTGTAAAAGCTGGTTTGAAACTTAACCAAAAACAAAACCAATCAACCAACCAAGCAACAAAACACCCCACGCTCACGACAGCTTGTCCCATCTTGACCTGACAAATAGGGTGAGAAGAAATGGAAGAACCTTGCTCCTTGGAAGGAAAACTATGGCAAGTCTGGATGGCATACTAAAAAGGAGAGAAACTTCATCTTGCTGACCAAGGTACATATAGTCAAAGTTATGGTTTCTACAATGGTAATGTATGACTGGGAATGTTGGACTTTAAGAAAAGTGACATTTTTAATTTGTGGTACTGGAGAAGACCTTTGAAAGTTCCTTGGGCTTCAGGGAGATCTAATCAGTCTTTACTTAAAGAAATTAATTCAGACTATTTACTGGAAGGTAAAATACTAAAGCTGATGCTGAAATACTTTGGCCACATAATGAGAAGATCAGACTCATTGGGAAGGACTATGATATTGGGAAAGATTGAAGGCAAAAAGAGAAGGTGATGGCAAAGGATAAAATGAATAGATAGTGCCTTAGAATCAATGACCACTTTGGGAGATAATGAAGCATAGAAGACCCTGGCTTCTATAGGCCTCAAGAAGAGTTAGACATGACTGATGACTGACAACTGCAAAGAAGCTGAAAAATGGCATGTGATGAAGTGAAAATGATAGCAAAAGCCAAGATTACAATTAGCATTCTTACTTTGGAGACCACGATATTTTGAACTGGAAAGGGCCTCAGTGGCACAGAGTAGCACATATCTGAGAAGAATCCTCTCTGCTATGAACCTAACTACTTGTCTTCTACTGTGTGCTAAAAGACCACCAAGAAGAAGAAAATATCCATATTCAAAGCCTATTCCACTATGACATAGCTTTCATCATCAGGAAGGTTTTTCTAATATGAAGCATGAATTTTTTCTCTAGAGAAGAATCAAAAGAATGGGTTTTAATAGAAAAATGACTGAGTATAAATGAATGTTCTCTTCTTGCCCCATCTACCGAAGGTCAGCTTCTTTTTCTTTCTGTCATTTAAAATCAGTGGTTTCTGCCCAGAAACGCTGAGAGTCTTCCCCTCCCAGATGAATTTTTTTAAGAGGCCATTCTCTGTCTCATTTCTGACCTAGCTTTAATCATTGATCAGATATTGTCTCAGTGAAACTAAGACCTGTTAAAGATCTTGGATTAAAAAGGCCAAGGTATCTCATTGCATCCAGGATCATCTCTAGTCATTCTAATCTATATCTTGCCACTGGACCCAGATAACTCCAGATGTGAAAGTGAAACTGGTGACTTTGCATAGCCCTGCCTCACTTGAAGGCAATTCAATTGTATATCATGGCTTCACCTCCCTGATGTACCCTTTGAGAACTAAGGGTAAACACAGCAACAACCAAATAAGCAGTGTTGCTTTTCTGGTTTTGGAGGAGTAACTGATCAGTCTCATAAAAGAAGTAAAACCCTTCTAACAATAATGTTTAGGAAAATGTCTATCACATGAACATGAAAGCTGAGTTTCATTGATGAACCTTTAGGATCATAGTCATTCAGTTGGAAAGACCTTTTGTGGTTGTCATTAGGTACAACTTCCCATCCAATTTAGGACTCTTCCATTTGACTGGTTTCCATTCACATTTTTACTTCTTTTCATCAAGGGACAAGTACCTACAATTCTTTTTCAGTACTAACTCAATACCAAATGTCTTGAATGTTTTAGTCCTTTTTCATTCTTTATAAACATGAAAATTTGGGGGGAATTAAGATTATCATGTGATAGGGCATTTAGAGAGAAGGGGCTTTAAAAGTCAGTATCCTCATTTTTCATGTGAAGCAACTTGAGGACCAGACACTTTAATCCATTTGACCAGATTCAAAAAGCTAGTAAGTAGCAGACACAAAGTAGGTCCTTTGACTTCAAATCTAGCAATCAAAATCACTATCCTAGTCAGTATCAGAGCAGGGACTTGCACTCATGCCCCTCTGACTCCAGAGCCCTTGGAAACTGTGAAGGAAGAATTGATAGAAAGATGAGTAGAGAAAAAAGGGAGAGGTTGCTTCAGGGAATTTAGGAGGTAGAGTCTGAATAATTGAAAGAAATTCTATTAGTTATATTACTTTTGAATTCATCATCACATATTTAGAGCTGGGAAGAGCCCCAAATATTATCTAGTCCAACCTTCTTACTTGCCATATGATATAGACTTGCCCAAGGTTGCACAAGTAATTGAGTTAAAAAAGGTAAAATTTGAATCCAGGTCCTTTGACTCCATCATCTAAGTAAAGTGTCCATGCAGAACTAGTAAGTAGTAAAAAAGGGATATGAATCTGGTAACTGACTCTCTAAGGAAACATGAGGCTAAGTTTGGTCTCGTTTTACTTTTACAACTCCACACAATATTTTGCCTTAATAATGGAATTCTTGGCAAGGGAAAAATGACTATTTTTCCAAATAATATCATAATCCAGTACATTTTTCATATGTGAATTTTCTCAGTTCCCTATTATTTTCTCTTCCAAATCTTTATACAGTCTTAGGGTATAATAAGTATTTGTTGAATTAATGCATGCATTAATGATTTGCTATTTCCAAAGTTTTTTTACTTTTCTGCAAATAATTTTAATGAAACACCAAATTATGATTTTTCTTTCTATCTAAGGAGCAAGAAATTTTAGTGTACTAAACAGATGAAGGAGAAACCTAAGATTCTTTCATTTAAGCTTGCAACAAAAGTGATATAATAGTGAGTCTTTGGTTACACTATAGGTAATAATGTGTTGAGTCCGTTTAAAGTCAATTTCCCTGATATCTTGGTTGCTTATAGAAAGGAGCTCTGTCCTGGAAAAATCTGCTGGCTTGGCAGAGGAAATGCTATTAAAATAAATTGGTTGCCAAGTGTTTATTACCTTTTATGTTTGCCTTTCATCATAATCCTTCATAATGTGTTTAAACAATTAATTGCCATAATATTCAGTCTTCTATTGCTGGAAAGAGGCACTGGGTTATATTGAAGGAGCTGCAAATCCTTTTTTGGGAAACATTGTGAAAAGACTCATATTTATCATTCATTCACTTAGCATTTATTGAATGTACACAACTTAATGTTAACAATCAAAAAGATTCAGAATTGTATCAGAAGTATCAAGTGACTTCTGCTCTTTTATAAACTGTTCAATGAGAATTATTTCATCCTGGTGAATGAAATTGCTGTAGGACTGCTAAGAGGTATTTTTCCTATATTTGAAGCTGTTGGTTAGCAATCTAAGTCCTGTTTTAAATATAATTTTCTAACTACTTCTTTTCTTTATTTTCAGTGTTCTACAATCACTTCCATATATCTTAGATTTTTCCCCTCCCTCCTACCTCCCTGCTCCCTCCCTGAGATAGCAAGCCATTTATATAGGTTCTATGCATACATTCGTATTAAAAACATTTTCACCTTACTCATATTGCATAGGAGAATTAAATGAATGGGAGAAATCATGAAACAAATTTAAACATAATACAAAAGAAAATGATCTGCTTCATTCTGCAATCGAATTCCATAGTTCTTTCCCTAGATGTAGAAGGCATTTTGCCTTAAGAGACTATTGGGAATTATTTAAGTCCTTGCATTGCAAGGAAGTACTAAATCTACCACAAAAATTTTTTGCACACTCTGGTTGTTGCTGTGTAAAAAATTCTCCTGGTTCTACTCCTTTCACTCAGTATCAGTTCAAATAAATCTTTCCAGGCTTCTCTGAAGTCTTCCTGTTCATCATTTCTTATAGCACAGTAGTATTCCATGACATTCATATACCACAATTTATTCAGCCATTCCCCAATTGATGGACATCCCCTTGATTTCCAGTTTTTGGCCACCACAAAGAGAGATGCTATAAATATTTATGTACATGTGGGACTCTTTCCCATTTTTATGATCACTTGGGGATACAGTCCTAGAAGTGATATTGCTGAGTCAAAGGGCATGCACATTTTTGTAGCCCTTTGAACATAGTTCTAAGTTGTTCTCCTGAATGGTTGGATCAGCTCACAGCTCCACCAACAATGAATTAGTGTTTCAATTCTCCCACATCTTCTCCAACATTTATCATCTCCCTGTTTTGTTATGTTAGTCAATCTGATAACCAGCTCTTTTTTTGATAGAACTATTATGAAATTCTGTCTTCAATTGGCACCAGTAATTAAGACATTAGCAGTGTAGGTCTTAAGTTACTTGTCCAAGAATTTATAATCTCTAACAATTGTTTCAGAATTCCTAGTGGTATCATCTGCCCCAAAATAAATTATTCTTTCTTGAAAGATAATATAAATGATTATTTATATTATCTTTCAAGAAAGAATAAGGGCAATATGTGACAGAGGAGGAATATTACTGAAATACAATCCTATGAAAAATAATGCATCCGTCACTTCTTTTGCCTCAGTGACAATCTCATATCTCAAGAATTAAAGGAAGCAAGATGATATTCTGTATTTTATTCTGACCAATAAGGATAGAGATATGGAATAAATCAATTAATCATTCAAAAATATACATTATCTGTACTAAGTTCTGGGAATACAAAGATGAATATGAAATATCTCCTGCCCTCAAGGAGGTTTTATTCTATTGGTTATAAAGAAGGAAGAAATAAGCATTTTATTCAAGAAAACATGCAGATACTTCATTATAAATTGTTAAAAAAAAATAAAGGAAGAAATCATTGGATTATATTTTGGAAAACTTTATTTTGATTTGTTGCATAGATGTAGAATTTCTACATTAAATTATTGAATTTTGATCTAGTGGGTGAAGCAATGCACTTGGAATTTAGGAGATTTGGTTTTCCATCCCATTTCTGATATGTACTGGCTTAGTGACCCTGTGCAAATCATTTAACCTCTCTGAGACTTAGAAACCTTAGTGAAAGGTTTAAATCTGATGCCTTTTCAAATCCCTTTGAGCTCCAAATCTTTGGTCATTTCCTTGAATAAATGAATGATTTGTGATTATTTAGAAAATTTAAAAAATCATCATGGGGAGTGAGCATGAGTTCGCTGAGGAAAAGCCATACCAACTGTGTTAATTTTCCTTTTTTAAAAAAGAATTGCTAGCTTGTTTGATGTGAGGTTGCTTGATGTGCATTGTATATATTGTTTTCAGCAATTTATTCAACAGAGACTGTCATCATCATTAGCAGCAAATATTTATTCAATGTCTATTACATAAAGTCATTGTACTGGCATCAGAGATACTAGTAAGTTACAAACAAACCAACACAGCACAGTTTCTGACAAGGATTTTAAAACGTGGTTGTAAAAACTAGACTAATAGAATAAAAAAAAAGATACATAAAATAGATTCCTATCTTTACCATTGCTTGCATTAAATATGCAAATTTTAAATGGATTACCAGAAGAAGGGAAATTGACATATTATTTCTGAAATGAAACTCACAGCCATTATTTCATGTCAATGAAAATCCTGGTTAATTATAGTCACTTTTTAAAATTAAAGCAACAAAGAAAATTCAATTAAGTCTACACCAGAAAATAATACATGGTTCTAATCAATTTGAGAGTGAAAAAATGTATAACACCATAAAACTGTGTAACAGCATTCAATTTAGTGTGAATGCATAATCTCAATTATTCCAAATAGAGCTGAAAAACTTGTTCACAGAACAAATCCCCTCTTAATAAAAGGATTTTTTCTGCGAAGTTTGCAGTCAGTGAAAGGGTCTCATTTGAGGACATAGAAGGCTATGTGTGGCCTTGAGGCCTCAGAATCCCTATACCTGTGAACTAGGCTGACATTACCTATATAGATTTAGTAATTAATAAGATATTTTATTTCAACTATCTCTTCAATTGATTGATCATATTTCTGTATATCAAAGAACATAATGGATTTCATATTAGGCATTATCATTGAGCTGAGTTGTTTTTCAGTCATGTACAAAAGTTGAGAACCCCATTTGGAATTTTCTTTGCAAAGATGCTAAAGCAGTTTCCCATTTGCCCCCTCCAGTACTTTTTACAGATGAGGAAACTGTGACAAACAGAGTCACAAAGCTAGTAAGTGTTTAAGGCCAGATTTGAACTTCCTAACTCAAGCTTTGGCACTCGATACTCTGAGTCACCTAGCTTCTCAGGCATGAGGGTAATGCACTAATTATTAATATAAATCTAAAATATTCCCTGCTATATTCTCTTCTCAGAGGATCACATGGTTCAAACACATTATTATGGTGAAAAGCCACCTGTCACCTGGAAATCTTCTGATATTAAAAAAAATAGCAACTAAATTTGTAATTTATTTTACTTTATTATGAAGGATATCTCTCAGTCTATAGGAAAATATTTTTGCTCCAATCTAAGCTTGTTGAACACTGATAGGAACATGTTAGGCCAGGGCCTCAGGCAAGGGCTCTTGTTAGTACTATATTACCAACTAAAACTTCAGATTTTCTTACTAATTTGTTGTCCTGCCTGGAGCAAGACTTACATTCAAAATTGATACCTTTTTTATTTGTTATTTTTATTATATTTTTAGAAATACATAATTTATTTTTCAATTCTCAATATTCACTTCCACAAGAATTTGAATTCAAAATTTTCCCCTCATCTCTCCCCATCTCCCACCTTAGGACAGCATAGACCTCATCCATTGCTTACCTCAAACTATCCTCCCATCTATTACCCATCCTTCTTCCATTCCCCTTCCCTTCTATTTTCCTGTAGAGCAAAATAGATTTCTATATTCCATTCCCTGTGTATCAATTTCCAGTTGCATGCTAAAACAATTTTTAATATTCATTCTTAAAATTTTGAGTTCCATATTCTCTCCTTCCCTCACCGTATACCCTTATTAAAAAATAAGCAATTCAATATAGGTCATACATGTGTAAAATGCAAAGCACTTCCATAATAGTTACATTGTAAAAGATTAATTACATTTCCCTTCATTTGTTCCATTCTGTCCCTTGACCTGTCTTCCCACAACAGTGCTTGTTTCTGATTATTCCTTTCCTCAATTTTCTTTCCTTTCTATCATCTTCACTCTCCTGTCCCCTTCCCCCTTGCCTTCCTGCAGGGTAAAATAGATTTCCACATCCAATGGAGGGCATGTTATTTTCTCTTTAAGCCAAATTCCATGACAGCAAGGCTCAATTATTTCTTTCATCTCCCCCATCTTCCCTTCCATTATAAAACCTCTTTCTTCCCTCTTTTATGTGAGATGATTTGCTAGATTCTACTTCTCCCTTTCTCTTTCTTCTAATACATTCCATTCAACAGTAAATTTTCTGTTTTTTAGGTACTCTTCCTTCATATTCAGCTTACCCTGTGCCCTGTATCTATACATACATATTATAAAAACATATATATACGTATATATATATGCAGGCATACACCCATATACTTATACCTACTCACACATATATAACATACACATACATACATACCCATACACACCTACACTTATATATATTCCCTCTAACTACCCTAATATTGAAAAAGGCCTCATGAGTTACAAATATTATCTTTCTATATAGGAATGTAAACAGTTCAACTTTAATGAGTTCCTTAAGTCTTCACTTTCCTGTTTACTATTTCACATTTCTCTTGATTTATTTGAAAGTGAAATTTTCTATTCAGTGCCATTCTTTTCAATAAAAATGCTTGGAATTCCTCTATTTCATTGAAATTCCATTTTGTCCCTGAAGCATTATAGTCAGTTTTGGTGGGTAAGTGATTCTTGGTTTGATCTCTGGAATAAAATATTCCAAGACCTTTGATCCCTTATTGTAGAAACTGCTAGAACTGGTGTTGTCCTGATTATATTTCCACAGTACTCGAATTATTTCTTTCTTGCTGCTTGTAATATTTTTCTCCTTGATCTGGGAACTCTGGAATTTGACTATAACATTCCTGGGAGTTTTCCTTTGGGGAACTCTTTCAGTAGATGATTGGTGATTTCTTTCCATTTCTATTTTACCCTCTGGGTCTAGAATGTCAGGGCACTTTTCCTTCATAATTTCTTGGAAGATGATGCTTAGTGTCTTGTATTTTTTCATTCCTTTGGTTTTGTTTTATAATTTCTTGGTTTCTCATAAAGTCATTAACTTCCATGTCCTCCGTTCTAATTTTTAAAGAACTATTTTCTTTAGTGAACTTGGAACCTCCTTTTCCATTTGGCCAATTCTGCTTTCTAAAGCATTTGTCTCCTTATTGACTTTTTGAACCTCTTTTCCCATTTGAGTTAGCTTATTTATAATGGTGTTATTTTCTTCAACATTTTTTTTTTGCTTCTCCTTTAGCAAGTTGTTGACTTGCTTTTCATGATTTTATTGCTTCATTTCTATTTCTCTTTCCAGTTTTTCCACCACCTCTCTTACTTGATTTGCAAAATCCTTTTTGAATTCTTCCATGGCCTGAGACCATTACATATTTATTTTGGAGGTTTTTGATGTTGAAGCCTTGACTTTTATATCTTTCTCAGATGTTATGCTTTGTTTTTCCTCATCTGAAAGGAGGGAAGAAAATATCTTTTCACCAAGAAATTTGCCTTCTGTAATCTTATGTTTTTTCCCTTTTTTGAGCACTTTCTCAGCCAGTCACTTGACTTTTGAATCCTTTGTCAAATAGAGGGTATACGCTAGGGACATGCAAGTTCTCAGTTCCCCCAGGGTGACACAATCAAGTGAGAGGAGTTTACTTCTCTCCTGGCCTGTGTGAGCAAACACAAGCACTATTTTATGCCCTGGATCTGCAACTAGGATTCCCTCTCAACAGCCACAACCAGCTCTATCATGTCAGCACTTCTCCTCATCCTAGAACTGCCCCTCAGAACTGAAATCCATATAAGCTGCTTGATTCACCCCTGGTCTTTAGACAGAGGTCTCCAAAAGTGAGAGCTGCTCCTGCATTTGTTGCTGCCACCCTGGGGCTGAAGTTGTGGACTGACAGTGCTCCCTTCTCACTCAGGTTAAAGCTTTCTTATTGACCTTTGAAGCTGCCTTTGGTGTTTGTGGGTTGAGAATTCTGAGAACTGCAGCTGCTACCCACGATTTCCAACCTGAAGCCTATTCCAGTCCTGTCCCTGCCATGCCTTGTGGCCCAGGCTGGGCTGTACTCTACTCTGAGCCCAGTAAGATAACCTTTCCTCTTGGCCTTCCAGGTTGCCTTGGACTGGAAATATGTTTCAATCCATAGTTTTGTGGCTTCTACTGCTCTAGAATTAGTTTAGAGTCAATTTTACAATTATTTCATGGGCTATGGGGGGAAAGCTACAACAACTCCATCCTTCTACTCCACCATCTTCAATCTCTTTCCTCAAAGAAAACTATTTATCTATTACTTATGACTAGGTCCTATAAAAATAGCCATTTATTTTGATTTTGATCTCAACACACTGATTCACTAACACACTATTTTTTGAAAGTAAGGGGGCAAAGTGGAGGGAATATAAATTCAGTATGTCTTTGCTTTTAAAAAAAATGAAGAATACATAGCTATATTTCAATTGTTATAAGTTTGAAAATTAATATCCATTCACAGTTCAAATGAAAGTCATGGGAGGGAGTGAGAGAGACAGACAGAGAGACAGAGACAGATAGAGACAGAGTGACAGAACGACAGCAAGACAGTAGTGGAAACAGACAGACACAGATTTTAGCTGAATGTGATTGCACTGGACCAGTGCACGGATATTGCATTTTTGCTTATTGTTAACATAATTTTGCTTCTTAATGGGAAGCTATTTCCCATTGATTAATAGACCCATATGACCTATTTAAGTCACATAGAAGACTGAATCTAATGAGTGAAACAGGAGATATTGTTGTTGTGTTTGTTCTTAGTGCTAGAAGAGGACCATGACATCAAGATGATGACATGACTTGCAGTTGACTTTGATCTGAGTGAGGGAGGACTGTCTCACTTTCTCCTCCTGTGCCACTTGGGTCCAGTGGCCTGATATTCATCAGGAGGACTGGAGATGGCCCAGGATGCAATGGGAGGCCCTGGCCCCTTCAGGCTAAGTAAGGTCTTATCATATTCTGACTTTGAGTGAGATATACCCATTCAATGAATAGGTTTCTGTAAGTAGCTACTCAAGGGATGGCCCCTTTAATTAAAAAAAAAGGAATCTAGGTGGGGAAGACTCTCAGGATTCCTGGGTAAAAGAGAAACAGTTACTATTTAGTAGTTACATTCGCTCTGTTCTACATAGATGTGAACTTGTTGTTCAGTCTATGAGCTCCAGAGTGAATTGGGTTTAAGGATTGATCTTTGAGAAAGAAATGTAAACAGTAAATCCAAAGGAAAAGAGATAGCTTTTGGCCATGGAGTTTACCTTCCCCTGTGCAGAACACCAGAGGATAGGAGATGAGAGGAGGGAAGGGATCAGGAAAGGTGGAATAGGAAGAGGTGGAGCTAAAGCTGAGAGGAAGTTGGAGAGCAATCATAGATAGAAAAGGTAGCAACTAGTTTGAGTGAAAGAACTTGTTTGTGATTTGTTTAAGGGAGATGGTTTGCAGCAAGCCTCGCAGGGGGAAGGCTTGGGGCTAGTGTTGTCCTCTGCATTGTTACTGCACATTGATGTCTTTCCTATTGTGATGGACTTGACTTTCTGGTGTTTGAATAAATGTTTTGGTTCTGTCTTCCATGTGGAGAGTCTGTTGTATTTTGCAATTCAGAATTATACTGGCATATTCATGGCTGTGAATATGTGGGCACTGTGAATATCCCATTGGCACTACAACTAGGAAAGCCACTTAATTAGTTCAAGTCTACCCTTAGCTCAGCAGGAATATAGATAGCAATTGGTCCTATTTTGCCTGGAAATCCTGAGGATCTCCCCATCCTGAGTTGGCTTTTGTTTTTTTGGACTAGGTAAAAGAGGTCATTCTCTGCCTCATCTCTAAATCAAAATCAACTGCAAGTCATGTCTTCATTTCCCTGATGTCATACTTCTCTTAGAAAATGAAGGATAAACACAATCTGTGCATAGTCCAAGCTGCCTGAATGGTGACTCAGCCTGTTAGGCAACTCAGCTCATCCTGTTTCTCTACCTCTCCTCTCTAAGAAAGGTAGATTTTGATCACTGGAAGTTGACTTGGGGTTTACAGGCTAAATTCCTTCCTTCCATCTTTCCTTCTTTCCTTCTTTTTTATCAAAAACCAAACTTTATACCCATCTCAGTCTGGAGCTCAGAGATTGAACCACAGTAGATCCCTGTCCAAGCTCCACTTAATGGTTATATTTTGGCCCCTCCTGACTTAGAGGGAATATCAATAGTAACTATTTCTCTTTTGACTACCAACCCTGAGGGTCTTCTCCTTCCAGTTTGATTTTTTTTTTAATTAAAGAGGTCATTCATCCCTTGACTCACCTCTTAAAGAGGCTTATTCACTGCATGGACTTTACCTCACTCCAAGTTAAAACCTAAAAAGAACTTAGTCTAAAATGACCAAGGTCTCTCATTGTGTGCCAGGTCATCTCTAATCATTGTGATGAATATCTACCCAACGGACCCAGATGATTCTGGAGGAGAAAGTGAGGCTTGTGACCTTGTATAGCCTTCCCTCACTCAAAACAATGTCAACTGTAAGTTATGTCATCATTTCCCTGATGTCATGGTCCTCTTTGAAAACGAAGGACAAACACAACAATCTTGCCTAGCTTACATCACTGGATGAGTATGGCCTAAGTCAAGGTGAGACCTGTTAAAGACATTAGTTTAAAAGGCCAATATCTCTCACTACATCCTGGGCCATCTCCAGTTGCCCTAATCTATATCTTGCCACTGACCTCAGATGACTCTGAAGGAGAAAGTATGACTGGTAACTTTGCAAAGTTTCCCTCACTTAAATCCAATACACTTACATGCCATGTCATCACCTCCCTAATGTCATGGTCCTCTTTGAGAATGAAGGACAAACAACAAGTCTCAATTGCCTAGTGCTCTTAAAACCCACATTTTCCTGACTGAGTACCGTTCTCTAAATAAATTGATAATATTGATGGCCCCTGTCCTCACTCTACAGTATTTTAAGAGATAGGATTCGCAGTATGAAAAAAAATTGATTTTTGCAAAGTGCTCTCGTTCCATATTATTTACAAGAGTGTATTTGAATATAAATATGAGTTGACCTATACTTGATGAACTTCTCCTGGTCCATTATCATGGCAGATTCTGACAGGCCCAATGATCTGTTTTTTGTTCTCATTTAAATTATTCTTTCTTTCCTTTTTTGCTTTATTAATTTGAGGAAAGGAAGTGATATTTTTTATTTCTTACCAGTTATGGACTTAAAAGTCATAAAATTATAAAGATGAGAAAAATTGTCAATTTTTAAAAGGTTAAATGTAGCAAAATTAGAGTGTCTGAGAAAGGGCATGCTCTGTATGCATTCAGTTTTAAAAGGTAGATAGCACCAGCGGGGAAATCTGCAGATGGGTACTGAATGAAAAGGATTTGGCAATGACAGAGTCAGTAAAATAGCCACAGCAGAGAAGTTTTCTTAGATTTATTTTTATGGTAGTCCTAAACTGGATTCCTTTAAACAGAGACTTGAGTGTTTGTTATGCAACTAATTTGGGAAAAAATCAGTGAGTGGTACAATCTAGGGTTTAATAGTAATCTGTTCTCTCTCCTCAGCACTGAATGGTGTATGGAAGTCAAGTGTTAGGTAAGTATTTGGTGTTGGCCTTGTCTTGAGAATACCCTAAAAAAATAAAATGAAATAAAGATTGAAATTTCTGGAATAAATTTGGCTATTACACGTTTTCTTGTGTGGTCAGTGATTGGCCTTCCTGGCAATAAGATCGGTGTTTCAATTTCCTAAGGTAGCTTGAAACAGCAGCGAGCCCCAAGACAGAGAAGGAAGAGTTGTATCTGGGAATCCATTAAGTCTCTACCATTGTTCCCTCCCCAGGGGAAGAAAAAACAAACAAAACAAAAAACTGTCTTCACTGAAATTTTTCTTAAGTGCAGATTTCCTTCACTATCTTCGTAAAAGATAATTATACTGCTATTTCAGGAGGGAATCTGTCTTGTCGGTATCTGTAAGGTGGCTTAAATAATGAACCCTTTTCAATAGGAGATAATCTTAGGTGTTATCTAGCCCAAACCCCTGGAGAGTCAGATGAGGAAACTGAGGCTTTAGAAAGAAATGAAAGATGCTTTTCTTAGCATTACAAAGAGGTTGCCTAACTAGTCAATACTCCCACATAGGTCTATTGCCTCCTGGTCTGATGCTCATCTCACCATGTTTTTGTGCCACCTACAACCATGAGTGAGATCATTTCTCTTTTCCTAGACCAGCATTCAGAGAATAGGCCTGACAAAGGTTTCCCATAGATTTTCAGTAGTACAAAGCAGAAAGACAGGGTGCAGCTTTCTTGATGTCACTGTCATTTTAGATTTGATTGCATAGGGCAGTCTATGTGTACTTTTGCATCCTCTGACATTCCTTCCCATGATTTCCCATGGAGCTTCCAGAAATTATCTTCTTAGAATTTTACAAAAAATCAAGAGGAGCCATGTGGGTAGGTAGATAACAGTTAGATAGAAGACTGATATTTAAAGGACAGCTTTAAATCACAAATACCATCTAGAATGTATGCTAGTATTCATTAAGTTTTAAAGAAATGTGTTTTTATTTTAAATTTCTGTTTCCTAAAAGAGAGTATGTTATAAGATAGAAAATATTGATTTCTATAGATATCTAAATGTAAATCTGTGTAATTGTACATCCATATCTCTATCTTAGTATCTTAGACTTATCTATATCTCTGTATCTGTATTCATATCCTTATCTATGTATCCATTTATCTATGTATATACCTTTCTATAGCATTTTTATCACTCATCTATATCATATCATATCACATCACATCACATCAAACTATCTTTATACAAAGACATTTACTTTTATGAACCATTATGTATGGAGCACTGTATATGGAATAAGGAAGACCTGAGATTGAATGCAACTCAAATATTTAGTATGCAACTTTAGGCAGGTATTTTAATCTCTCTGAACTTCAGTCTTATGATTTCTAAAGGAGAATGTTAATAGTATCTGCCTCAGAGAGTCATTATCTAGTTCAATATACTTAAACTTACAAAATTATTCTCCAACCATAACGTGTTATATGGATGTGAGCAATTATGAAACACTTGGAAGATTACAAAGATAAATAGGCAGCCCATACTGACCCGAGAACATGTAGTTCTTTAGTATTGAGGCAGGAATAAAGGAGACAATCACCAATCATAAATTTACAGTTATCCAAAATGAAGTGGTACTCAGAAATAGTAGGGAAAGGGTAATCATTAAAGATATATTGAATATAGTTTAACAGATTCTGCGTTGCCCAATATGGTCTGCCAATCAGAAATCTGATGGAATAACTTCTTGTTCCCTGAAATTGTTGTGCCAGGTTAATATCTCCAGCCTGAGTCCTTTGATTTAATTTAGTCTTGAGGACACTAACTTTTAAGGAAAAGATATAATTGTCTTTGTGAGATAGGAATTCAAGGAAAGCTATCCTTCACTTGCTAGTTGTGTGATCCTGGGCAAGTCACAACTCCAATTGCCTCCCAAATAAAAAACAAAAACAAAGAAAAGGTGACCTACCCTGTATGTGCTACCATAAAAAAATATCGTTCTTAGATCAGAGGACCTAAATTTAAATGCCAGTTCTATGGCTTACTGCCTATATGACCTTGAGAAAATCTCAGTCTCTCAAAACCTCCATTTTTTTCTCCAAAAAATGAACTTGATGACTTCTAAATTCCTGCCAAACTCTGAATCTATGAAACTCATGTGAAATGATATTCTCAAATGTTACCTTTCAGAATATTGGAATGGGGAAAGTGATCATCCCATTGTACTCTGTGCTGGTTAGTCCCTCTTCAGAATACTGTATTCAGTTTAGGGTGCCATTTCATAGGAAGGTCACTAATGACAAATGTAATGAGGAGTACTCTTATGAGTAGAAGTGTATTCTGATGGGTAAGGTTAAGTAGTGGAGGGTTTACAAAATCATGTTATTCAAGAATCAATGGAAAGAACTAGGGATATGTATACTCTAGAAGTGGCCACAGAGCAATAATATAATAGCTCTCTTCTTGTATATGGGGATGATATCTCTTTAAAGAAGGTTACAATTTCTTAATTCCAGAAAACAAAAGTAGTAAGAACAGGTGGAAGTTGTAGTGATGCTAAATTTGACTGTTTTTTTAAGGTTTAGTTATTTTTGGAGCATTTTTCAAAAAATGAAGTAGACTGCCTTGAGAAGCAGCAGATTCCTTTTTCCTACTGGTATTCAAGGGAACTCTGGGTGATCGATCAGTTGTGAAGGATGTTGTAGAGGGAATTTCTGTTAAAAGTATGTTATCTCACAAGATCACCGAGAATTCTTTCAAATCTCAGATTCTGAGATTCTATAAAATCACACTGACAAACTGATGATGTCAGGAGAAAGCGTTTTTTTTCAGTTCTTTCAATTGTTCACCTTTATATAGACCTTTCAGGTTTAGGGGAGAGAGTTGGAGAGGATGGACAGATATGGATGGGTCAGTTTGTGTTGTTGGGGAAATATGCCTATCCTTGAGATTACAAATCTCTTTGATTATGCAAGTATGATGTAAAGAATTTTGTTGATGTCTAATTTCTAGGTTATGTAATGGGCTTTTCGGAAGTTTAAAAAACATGTATTTTTTAAAGGTATCTCCACTTGAAATTTTCTCTTGAATTTATATTTTTTTCTTGAAATTTAATCTTTCCCAGTTCATTGGTTTAATTTCAAAAAATAAATAGATAAACAAATAATAATTCTACAACTGTATGTGAGTATCCTAGGATGAATAAATTATGAACACTTCAGTGAGTTGCAAAAGGAAAGGGACCAGCTGGGTGCTTAAAAACAGATGGATTTATTAGATGGAAAAAACCTTGTCTTAAAAAAAACATTAAAGAGAGCTGGTCTAGTTTATTGACTTTGCAGAAGAATCACTCAAGAGACTATTTCTTATTTGCATACATTGCTTCTATGAAGTAACTATAGTTATGTCTGATCATTCACTGATTTTGCTCTCTTCCCCTGTGCCTCGGTATTATCTAGTTGAATATAGGAAGGTTAGCGTCAAACGTCATTTTTTTAAAATACCTAAAGAAGTATACCATGGGAATAGGCATTTTGATTCATAGATTCTTACTTTCTCTTCTCTTTCTCTTGTCATACAAATATCTAGGAATTGAGTTGTGTTGATATTTATCTTCAATCTGGCCATAATCTATAATTCTGAAACTCCTCAATTGGACCACAACCTTTTGTTTGTTCATTTCTTTCTGTAACTTGCCACTCTTAAACCCCTTTCTCATCTTCACTTGCTTGGGTTAATCCATCACTTCCTGGTTTCCCAAGGTATCACTTTAGTCTTATTTTCCTCCTGTCAAAATTTTGACTCCATAGTTAACCCGTTCACATTTATATTTTCTTCTATTATAGACATTCCTACTTCCCCTTAATTCTATTGCAATGCATCCCCTTGCACAGCAAACATATGTATTATTTCTTGATTGAAACTTATATACTGATGAACATAGAGAAAATTGTAGAAGTGTACTTACAAATTTATTTTATGGAATATAATATCAAGTGGGACTTCACTGTCTCATGAGAACCTTTTAATCTTACCTGATTGACTCCATGTCCCTCTATCTTTGGTGACTTCTCTTCTCTCTTTAAGCAATTATACTACCTTGACTCCCTACTTTGAAGCAGACAACTTTTCATACTTCATTTGTTAGAAAGAAAGAGACAGAGAGAGAGACAGAGACAGAGATAGAGAGAGGCAAAGACAGACAGGCAGACAGGCAGAAAGTCAGAGAGACAGAGGGGGAGAGGGAGAACAAAACGGAGAGGAGGAGAGGGGAGAGAGGAGGAGAGGGGAAGAAAGGGACACAAGGAGAGAGAGACCTTTGGATAAGAATTTTTGCTTTTCTCTAGTGAATTATCTCAACTGTTTCCTCATTTGCTCCATTTTAGAGGAACTTCTGCTTGCCAATGATAGATGTTCTACATATCCCTTGATCTTTTTTTGTAAGGAACTTGACCTTTATATCTTCCTCTTTTCTCCCTAGTTTTCCATAGCTCCTTATCCACTGCTTCTTTCATTGCCTGATACTCTCACCCAAACTTTGAAAACAAAAGTTTGATTTAACTTGATAATCCTAGTCCCCTTGCACTACCATTCCATATCTCATCCAACTTTTCAAAACCCACGTTGCTAAAGGGAACATACACACATACGCATGCATGCACATACACATGCATACACATCTACGCATACATATATGTATGTCTATGCACAAAGACAAAACACATATATGCATGTCTATATACATTCATGTCTATATGCACAGACATGTGTGCAGGTATGTATGTGTGTATATGCACATGCATGTTTGTATATGTGTGTGTAGTTATATGCATATGTGTGTATGTGTGTACACACACATATCTGTTGCTTCAATTATCTTTCCTCAAATTTTCATTTCACCCACATTGCAGACTTATTCCTAATGTGCTCTCTCCAAGGTTATGAAATGGTTCTAATCAGCCATCAGATCCAATTTTCTCACTCCTTGTCCTTGATTTATTTGATTTGATGCCAATAACAACCCTCGCCTTCTAGACAGTCTCTTCTCAATGGGTTTTCATATGACTCTCTCCTGACTTGAGTACCTAAGAGTATCTAACTCTTAGATGGTTATCTCTAAAGGAAGGCTATATAATTCCTCTATAGAAATATTAATCAAAAAGTAAGCCCAAATTTTAGGTTAGAGTTACTTTACTTGGATTTTTTTGGCTGGGTATGGTTACTGACTTAAAAAACTTCACATTTCAGAGGTAATTCCTGCTATTATACTCCAAGACTACTAAGTAACAAGATTCAATGTTAGTTATCGTAATGTGTTATCTAAATTATAGGATTAAAGTGCTACAGACTCCATGGAATAAGAGCCTCATTTTCTTTATATGAATAAAGGATATATGAAAGAAATAGATCAGACTCAGAAACTAAGACTTTGTACTGATTTTGCAATTTGTGTCACACTCAAATTAAGCATTTTGATTAATGACCTCTTTGAAAGCTTGATAGGTTGGATAATAGAGCCTGATTCAATTGCAATATGGACTGATTCATAATTACCTCAAATCGTAGGCTGTTGGGAAACCATAAATATGTATAAATTTCTATTAGAATTTTTCCCATTTCCAATATTTTTCATTCTTCTCAAGTTCCTATAGTCAAATAAAATAGAATCTTCTTATTTTCTAAAATGAAGCTTTTTAAGAGGGGAATGACAAGAAGATATTCATAAATGAATCATTGAACTGAATTTGAGATACATCATTAGATAAGCTCTTTCAGAATCTGAAATATAATTGAACCATCTATTTTTTAAAATTTTATTGAAACTTTATTTCTCATCATTATAGTTATACACAGTATCTTTTTATTTCTCCTTCCAACAAAGTCATATATCATAACAGTATTTTTTTCTAAGATGTGAGACAAAGAGAGAGAGAGAAAGAAAGAAAGAAAGAAGGAAAGAAAGACAGAAAGAAAGAAAGAATCAGTACAATTGTTCAATACATTGAAAAATTTTGAAAACCGGTAACATCTCTGGACCTCTCACCTACACAAAGGAGTGAATTGGGGATATATCCTCACATTTCTTCTTTAGAGTCATGCTTCATATTTACATTTTTTCTAAATTTGAATTTTTTTGGTATAAGGTTGTTCTTTCTATTTACATTGTTGCAATTATTTTGTTTATTGTTTTCTTGAGTCTGCTTACTATGTCTTGTGTTAGTTTATGTAAATCTTTTGAGACTTTTCTGTCGTCATCACACGTATCACTTGTTAAAGTTATTTGCTTTTAATTTTCTTTAGTAATTCTCAAATCTTTGGGCATCTACTTTATTTCCATTTTGTTGCTATCTCAAAAAGTACTGCTATAAATATTTTGGTGTTAAAGAAGACTTTCTTTTTATCTTATTTGTAGTAGGTATGTTTACCTAAGGTTATAGTTACCACACAGCCTCACCCTCCAAAGCAAAACTGCTTACAAAAGAAAAACTAAATAGAAAATCAAACTAAGGGGAAAATGAGGAGATACGATTCACTGAGAGTTATGGTTTTTTTTTAAAGTTATATGCACAGATAAGGAAAATGAAACAAGGAAATTTTCTAGAATTCTGAGAGTTTATTCATCTTTTCAATATTATTTGAAATTTTGTTAAGTCCCATATAGTGCAAGGCATACCTCATTTGGAGTTAGGGTCTAGAGTTAAGATACTAAGTCTCCTTCTAAATTATGTAACCTTGAGCAAGTCACTTAGAATTATGGAATTTCAACTGGTAATTAAACTTAGAGATCATATTTTCTAATCCATTTGACTGGAGAGATAAGAAAACAACGGCCTTCCAAAAGTTAAACTTTTTGTCAGATCCATTGAGGCAGTAACCAGCAGAATTTTGGCTACATTCACTCCTTCATACTCCATCTTGGTATCCTGTTCAGTTTCTGTCTGTAGCGATTCTGATCATTTCTTTATTTTAAAATGAGGAAACAAGTTCAGAGAGGGTAAGTGATTTACCCAACATTGCCCAGTTTGCTGTTGACAGGCCAAGAATTGATCCCCAGTCCAATATTTTTTCAGTAAATTATGTATGCCCTTCCTTTAAAGAATATCTATGGGATAAAGCTAGTCTGTATCCAAATGAAAATTTCCTTTATCTTTTTTCCTAAAAGGAGACTTAAAAGAAGAGCTAAATAATCTACATTTAGGTTACCACCATATGATATGTTTTCAGCTTTATTATTCTTATTCACATAAGTTCTATATTATACTTTATATGAAATCTCATAGCATTTTAAGCACGTCTAAACAAAAGTGACTTATGATGTGTTAGATTAATTTGAAAGACTTAAGATATGACATCTTACTTATCCCTTTCACAGCAGAGTAGGAATTTTGCTTAGTGATTTTTGAAGAAATGTACTGAATGTGGTGTTTATAATTTGTATAAAAACAGTTTTCAAAATATACAGAATGAAACAAAGTTTCAGATTGAACAAAAAAGAAAACCTCACATCATTCCATCTTTTTGAAGGAAAGCGGATGGTGAACAAGTGTTATTCTCTCATGAGGCAGTTAAAATATCTTTTATAGGCAGAAGGTGTTCTAAGATACATAAAGAAATTAAAATGTGAAATTCTCCAAAGTGGTACCCTAGATATCCAAGTGCATGACAAGACTTTGGACATAGGAAAGTAACAGCGTGAATGAGTAATGAAAGTGCCAAAACTAATCTGGTTTGATTTTATTACAAATTAGCAAGACATTTTTTTCTTTGTTGAACTCATTTATCTATAAACATGAAAATAGCAACTGAGTTTGTTTCATAGTACACCATTTCCACTTAACTTGAGTTTAAAGGAATCCTATACACTGTGCTCATTTAGATGCTACCCATCAGAAAATTCCTCACTGTCATTCATTTTATTGGTTAGTTGAAGACAGACAATACCAAACATATTCAACAAAGTTAATGATGGGTTTATTTTCCTTTTATCAAGGGAAAAAGAAAGAAGTTGGAGACATTCAGTTTTGCTGGAGGAAAAACAAGGAAAATTTCATCAAAGAATACATAAAGGCTTGGAACAAAGGGTTTACATTTTAAGAAACAGAGATGATATTGGTCATGATAGACTGGCTGCTGGCCTGAGATTTCTTGAATAAAAGGTACAGTCACACCAGGACGCATCTAGCTAATTGCCCAGGGTTGTGATCCATGACAGCAGAGCCTCTTGCTTTGGGGATCCTTGCTGACCAGTTCAGGTAGGAGACTGCAGGAGCATATTCTAAATCGCTTTGAGGTTAGACAACATCACTGTTAGCTTTGAACTGATCAACATCTTTTTACATCCCCAATAAACAATAACCAACACTGGCCCTAAATAACAATTTAGGTCACTAGCAATTAGCAACAGACAGAACGAAAGTGCTCATTCTGTGTTTTGCCTCTACTTTAGTCTGTGCAATTCGGTAACTGGCCCTTTGTTTTCAGGGGTGGTGGTGGGGCTGGGGTGGTGGTAGTAATATTAATGACAATGATTGATTAACATATAGCACCTACTATGTGCTAGACACTGCTAATCACTTTGCCGTTCCTCTTTCATTTGATCCTTACAACAACTCTGGGAGTTAGGGGCTAATAGTATCCCCATTCTACAGTTGTGGCGACTGAGATAAAGTTTAAATGACTTGCCCAAGGCTGCACAGCTAGGAAGTGTCTGAGACCAAATTTGAACTTTCTGACTCTTTCTGAGTCTTAGAGACTCTGGCTCTATTTGCTTCACCACATAGATACAAGAAAGTGAGGGACACAGCAGTGGTGACAGAAGCGCACCTCCCTCCCTCTCTGCCTTCTTCCTTCCCTTTTGTCCTCCCTTCCTAGCTTCCTTTCCTCTCCTTCCCTCCTTCCTTTGATTATTTTCCCTTTCTTCCTTCTTGTTTTTCCCTCACTCTTTTCATCCTTCCTTCTTTTCTTACCCCCTCTCTCCCTTCCCTCCTTTATCTCCATTCTTTCCTTCTTTGCTGGATTCATTCTTTCCTTCTTTTCTCTTTCTTTCCTTCCTTTCTCTTTCCTTCCTTCCTTCTTTTCTTTCTTCATCCATTCCTTCTCTTTCCTTCCTCTCATTCTTTCCCTTCCTCTATTCCTTACTTTCTTGCTTCGATCCTTGTTTCCTCTCTTCTCTCTTTCCTTCCTTCCTCATTCTGTTCTTCCTTTCTTCTGTTTCCTTCTGTCCTCTATTTCCTTCCTCCCTCTCTTCCTTAGTCCACTTTTCCCCTCTCTCCATTCCTTCCTTCCTTTTCTTTCTTCCTTCCTTATTTTCTTCTTTCCTTTGTTCTCTCTCCTGCCCTCCCTCCCGCTCTCCTTTCTTTCAATTCTTTCCTTCCCTCCATTACTTCCTTCCTTGCTTTCTTCCTTGTTTGCTTCATTTTTTCTTCTTTCTTTCTTCTCTTTCCTTCCTTCCTTCCTTTATTCCTTGCTTCTCTCTCTTTCCTTTCCTCCTTCTCTAGTTGCTCCTTTCCTCCCTTTCCTCCTCTTCTTTGCCTCACTTTCTTTCCTTTCTTCCCTGCTTATTTCTGCTCTCTCTCCTTCCCTCTCTCCCTCCTTTCCTTCCTTGCTTCCTTCTTTCTGCTCTCCTATTCTTTTCTCTCATTTCCTTTCTTTGGTAATGAAGATGTCCTCACCCTTATGTTCTTTTGTTAGAGCTTGTAGAAGGAAGCATTTCAAAAAGAAACAAGCAAGCAACTGCAATCAGAACAGAATGCACTGGCTCTCTAAGCAGGCAGTGGAAGTAGTGAAATTTCTACTTCGTTTTGAAGATGGTAGAATGCTTTGTACTGTTTTTCTCTGGGAAGTCACAGATGTGTTGGTTTTCAGGACGTGGGGAAACTGATTTTTCAAGCACAGATTTTTCTAGAAGAAAAGTGAACTAGGAAATAATAATAAGAGATCAACAATATTTTCTTCTGCGTGTTCAAGCTACTCTGATTGAAAGAAAGACTATAACTATGGATTTAAGAGGCTGGTATACCTCCATCTTTTTAAGGAGGCTGTATCCTAGTAAGTTCTATGAAGAAGAGTAAATTTATCGACTTAATGAAGTTATCAGATACAGAACAGAAGGAGATGCTTATGTTTTTCAAAACACAATTTGTCAAGTAGACATCATAATACACACACACGAACAAACACATATGTATATATATGTACACATACATATATATGCACAAACACAAACTCACACCTATATATGTGTTTATATGAATGTGTGAATAATGGATTTTACATATATATATGTGTGTATATACGTATATATATGTATATACGTATATACACACACATATATATTCATACGTATACTCACCCCACACGCACATACATTTATATATACACACACAAACCCAAACCTCCAGTTATATGAGTGTATATATGGATGTGTGTATAATAGGTTATATACACACATATGTATGCATTTACACACATATATACATACATACACCTACTCACACATATACATATGTGTATATTTACATATACATATGTGTGTATATATACATATGTATGTATATGAAATGGATAGGAACACACACACACATACCCATTATATCCATCTTCAGCAACATAAGAAAGCTAATAGGTAATGATTTTCTAGTCTTAGAGATTTTCACTGACGGCGTGATTCTGTCTAACAGCTTGAGGAATAAGTTGATTTCCTCAAATGATAAAACAAAGGGTTGCCAAGGGATCAATTTTATTATTTTAGTCAATAATTCATTCATCCTGCATCACCATCAAGCCCTTTCCACCATAGATTAAATTATCATCTCTCTGCTGATGACTCCTAGATGTACATATATAAGTATGCATACACGAGTCTGTCTGTCTATATACACATATCTATGTTTATGTCTATCGTGTCTATATAGATCTATTTATAGATATCTATATCTATAGATATGCGTGTGTGTGGTGCCTGTTTTGCTCTTACTTTTAATCCTCTATTGGATATTGTGTATTCTCTTAATTCTTAAACTCAGCACATCCAAAGAAGAAAACATAATCTTGTCCTCTCCACCCTTCTTTGCTCTTTTCAGCGCTCCTACTCAGCACTACCATTATCTCTATCACCAAAGCTTATAACCTTAACCTGAGAATAAAACTACACAAACTTACCCTACATATAAAATCTGTTGCAAAGTCTTATTGTTCCTACCTTTTCAAACTCATAAATGCCCTGTTCTCTTCCCTCATGCAACCTTCAACCTGGTGCTTTCTTGCATGGCTTGATGCTTAGACAATTTCAATGTCCATCTTACTACCTAAAGTGTTTCCTTATTGTGATTCAACTTCTGTTAAGCTTCCAAAAATGATTTGCCTAAGCTCATGTGGCACCATAGCAACTCATGTGAAATAAATAAAGTTTATTTTCTATTACCACCTGAAACAATTTTTTTAAGACAAAATTCTCTATTTTGCATTTAAAACCCTTCATGATTTTATATCTTCTTAACTTTCTACTCTTATTAATCTTTACTCCTTTCCATGAAATCTATGATCAAACCACACTGCCATATTTGCTGCTTCATACTTTGGATACTCCCTCTACAGTTTCTGTACATTTTGTAGGGCTCCTTTGTCTTCTTCTTCTTCTTCTTCATCCTCCTCTTCCTTCTTCTTCTTCCTCTTCCTTTTCCTTTTCTTCCTCCTCCTCCTCCTTCTTCTCCTCCTCCTCTTCCTCCTTCTTCTTCTTCTTCATTTCTACCTCCAGGATTCCCTTCAAGATTTAATTTCAAAATTCAGTATCTTCAGGAAGTTTTTCCTTTTCCTTCTTACTATTTCTGCCTTCCCTTTGACTTACTTGTATACACATAGATATTTGTGTATTATCTCCACTCACTATTAAGATGTGAGCTTCTTGAGGACACGGATTATATTCTCTCTCTCTTTCTTTTTTTGTATCTTCAGCACTGAGCATACTTCCAGGCAACTAATAAGTACTTAAGAAATGCATATATTCATTTGTTAAATGTACATTTAGACTGATAGATTTTTTTCAGTGTGTATGTTAGGTATTGGAGGGATATGTGTGTATGTGTATGTATGTATTTATGTTTGCATACATATCTATGCACTGTATGCCCACAAGAATATTAAAATCTTTTGAGGGTAATAAAACATTCATTAAAATAAATAAAAACTGTTAAGAATGTTATCAGAAATATGTTCTGACATGAATCTAATGAATGCCCAATTAAAAAAATAATTAAAATAAAAATTGCAAAACATAATTCAAGTGGCCTTAACATAACCGATTTAAATGAGCTATTGAAAAATGGGATGGGTAAAAAGAAACCAGCATCCATGGTAAGTATTATCATTTGGTTGGGGAATTTAACACATGTAAATCAAATGACACAATGGAATGTAAATAGAATCTGAAGCATCTCTGTCAAAAAACATTTAATTTCTTTGCCGAATAAATAGATGCACATGATGCCTGACAATATTGTAGAATATCAGCTCATTTGTGAAAACTTTTGGGAAATAATCCAGTCATGATGAATTAAGAGGAGTCAATATAAGCCCTCTCTCCCTCACAACTATTTCACAGAGACTCAGAAAAAGCACCATACTTAATCTTGATTGGGAAATCCAAAACAGCCACAATAGCAACAAAAATGAGTCCTTTTATTTCATTTTTTAGCCAAGATCAGCATAGGTAAACAAAGCACTATCTTCATACCCTGTTTAACCAATAATGCTATGTGAATTAATTATAAATACATTTATCTTAGTAATAAACAGGTGCCTGGGGCTGGATACTAGGACAAAAATATATCCATGATCCAATGGATGCTCCTAATGCTGTGCAGGAAGCAAAAACTAAAGATTTGCTGCTCATACCTTAGATCTGTGCCACAGATCTGCTTAAAGTGATGGTTCAGGGTAGGCACTTGTCCTCAGAATAAGGTTGTGTGCTGAAGATCAGGGAAGAAAAGCAATCTTCAATTTGGATAATTGTGATTACATTAAATTTTAAAAAATTGCACAAATAAAACCAATGAAACCAAGATTAGGAGAGAAGCATAAAACTCAGAATTTTTACACCTAACGTCTCTGACGAAGGCCTCATTTCTAAAACATATAGAGAACTGAGTCAAATTTATAAGAATACAATTAATTCCCCAACTGATAAATGATCAAAAGATATGAACAGGCAGTTTTCAGAGGAAGAAATTAAAGCTATCTGTGGTAGTCATAAAAAAATGCTCTAAATAATTATTGATGTGAGAAATGCAAGTCAAAGCAACTCTGAGGTACCATACCACACCTAGAAGATGCATTAACATGACAAAACAGGAAAAGGATAAATGCTGGTGAAGACGTGGAAAAACTGGAACACTGATGCATTGTTGGTGGAATTGTGAGCTGATCCAATCCTTCTAGAGAGCAATTTAGAATTGTGCTCAAAGGGTTATAAAAATGTACCTACCTTTTGATCCAACAATATCACATCTAGGACTGTATCTCAAAGAGATCATACAAATAGGAAAAGGACCCATATGTACAATAAATATTTATAGTAGCTCTTTTTGTTGTGGCAAAGAATTGGAAATTGAAAGGATGCCCATCAGTTGGGAAATGACTGAACAAGTTATGGAATATGCATATAATGGAACACTGTTGTGCCATAAGAAATAGTGAGCAGGCAGACTTCAGAAAAACCTGGAGAGACCTGAATGAACTGATGCTGAGTGAAGTGAGGAGAACCAGTGGAACATTTGTACATAGCAACAGTTGCAATTTGTGATGACTAATTTAGACTTATAGACATGTCTTTTAGCAACGAAAGGTTCCAAGTCAATTCCAAAGGACAAAATTCCAAAGGAAAATGCTGTCCACATCCAAAAAAAGAACTATGGAATCTGAAGGCAGATTGAAGTATATTATGTATTTTCTCTCCTTTTTTCCTTTTTTTGTTTGTTTCTCTTTTTTCTTGTGATTTCTCTGATTCATTCTAATTCTTCTTTACAACATGACTAATGTGAAAGTAGGTTCAATATGAATGTATATGCAGAGCTTGTATCAAATTACATGCCATCTTGAGGTGGGGAGAGGGGAGAGATGGGGAGAAATTTTGGAACTCAAAATCTCATGGAAGTGAATATTGAAAACTAAAAAGGTAAATTAAAAAGAAACAAACAAAAAAAGAGAGAAACTGGAGAGGGGAGAACCTTTGAGTTTGTAACTAGAATGAACAATCTGATAGTGAAAGGAGCAGTATAACCTGAGGAAGCAAACACAATTAAACTGGACAAAAAGTGCCTGGGCACAATGTAACTCTGAGGTATGAATATTTATCTAACTGGTCTTGGTCATGAGGAGAAAAGAATGTAAGTTACAGCTCACTCTGAATATGATGAAACCTCAGCTAATATTGTTTCTAGAATATTTTGCTAGACATGAATTACAAAACCCAAGCAAAAGGCCACCTCAGATTGCTCACACTCAGGGAGCAAGAACTTATCCATCTCCTTATGGTAGATAGAACAGAAGAACATTTCACTTTGCTCAACTAGTAAGCAAAGGGCCAAAGAGCCATAACTTTTGATGGAAGATAACCATGACCCAGTGCAAAGAAAAAAACAGCATTGCTTTTCATTTAGTATTACTATGGCTTGGATGAATAGAGGAATGAAATATATAATGGAAGGAGGGATATGATTTACTGACATGTGAGAAGTTGACTTCTCCAGCTTCAGGATAAAGATTTATAGTGAAGGATAAATGTCTTCATGGACATCAAACAGACTGATAGATGGTCCCATCTTCAACTAAATTCACTTGAATTGATGCATAAATACTACCATCAGGATATCATCATAAAAAAGAGCTTTCTTATGTAAGTCACTATGGAAGAGTCTTTCATAAATACTTTATAGTACATTGAAAAGTGAGATTTCTCACTTGGTCTGAAGAAACTAAATGTCCCTAGTACTGATATAGAAAAACAAACTTCCACCTGATAACTATTTGTTTCCAAAGAATGAAACAAGATGACAGAGTTTTGAGGAAAACTCTGCTTTTTATAAAATATTAGGAAAAAAATCCCCAACACAATAAGAATTCTTAATTATGAGATAGCTGAAACAGACAAGAAAAATTACAAAGTTCACCTAAATGTAACATTATCCCACTTTGTACAACAGAAAGAGCTTCTAGATTAAAACAGTGATTGTTGACTTTTGAAATAATGTCTTGTAGTCAGCAAGAGAAATAATAAAAAAATGTTGCTTTGAGAATAACAACAGAAGTTGTATTAAGAAGTGAGGACTCCAATTAAAATAATGATGACTAATTGCACACTGATGTCCTACAGAAGTTCGGGTAGTTGCACCTCATCATGTTTTTCACTCCTAAAGAAAATAGAAGTTCAATACTGAAGGGGGATTCTCACCAAGGTTTCTGTCATTTTGTCCTAAAGCCTCATTTTTAGAGAAAGAGCAAAATTAATCAATAGTAGATTATACTAGATGAGGTGAATAATCCAAGACTTTAGAGTTAACATTACTTGATAATCGCAATCAATCATATAGAAATTAAGAAAAAAGTGAGTGAGAGTATAAGAACCATTAAGCCAGAAGCTAGATTTACATGAGTTGCAACAGGCCAAACCAGAGTGATGATTTATTCATATAGCCAAAAAATATTTGGTAGTCATGTTCATATGCTAAATTCAACTATATTTTGCTATGCATTCGATAACATTTATTTCTTTTATTGAAATATATGCTTTGTAGTTAGATAGATATGTTGCTATATAATACTCCACATATGTAATGTATCTATACACAAACGTAGGTAACATTGTGACAATATTTTCTTAAAACAAATATTACATATGAATTATAAATGTTTGCTTATGTACTATATAATTGTGTGTATTTAGATTATAGTTAATAAATGATATTTTTCTGATAGTCTATTTGTATGTGGAGTGTTTATGTGAGTATACATGGTGATATATATGTAGTTGTATAGTTATATGTATGTATGTATGTACTTATCTATCTATATAGTCTTGAATTAGAATGTTTACTTTTTGCTGACATAATAATTAAATAGAAAAAAGTTTTATAAATCTAATGAAAAATATTTATGTACTAACATAATTCAGATTTTTGTTATAGACTGCTTTACACCACTCTCCTATCCTGGGTCTTTAATTTGCAGAGAAGTGCAAATTATTCACTACAGAGAGGATGTAAGGTAACACTATTTTCTTATATGAATAGATTAGATTGTTTAAAGGGACACAGAAATAATATGGGAAATTTACAAAATACACTTCTGAAGAAACACAACCTCTAAGATGAAGGAGTTGATGCATTTTGTTATAAGACCTGGATAGTAAAGCATCTGATGTCTTATTTCACCAATTTAGCATACCTACAGAAAGATTTAGGTGGGGAAACAGCATTAAGAAGGGATCAGAATTGTACCTGAAGGTACAATATGATTTTATGTATATATATTTGAGTATATTCACCATTCTAAACAAGTTTTATAATGTTCTGATTGTGGACAAGACAGAGAGATATGGAGTGCATGAAAGTATACGATTGGCACATCGTTGTATACTGTCAGAATGCCCCCAGTGGAATAGTTATTGTCATATAGAAAGACAAGAGGCTTGAAGAAATTCTTAATTTCAGAACTGATTGAATGACCAGAGTGAATAGGCAACCATTAATGTTTATATTTAAATTTGGATCAGAGTCTCCAGTGGTATGAGCTAGAGGTTTGAGCTTGGCATTGTACTATTTAATATAGGTTTACAGATCATACCTGTACAACTGAAAATGGCCTTACAGGTAACATTGCATAATTCCCTCATCTTTATAGATTAAAAGAAAAAAGAAAAACGTAACTTAGCGGGGCTAAGTGGTTGGCCCAAGTTCACAAAATGACAGAATTGATCTTTGATCCAAGGTGCTCTGACTCCAAAGATTATGTTCCTTCTATTTTATACACTGCCTCACAGAAGGGAGTCAAACTTGGTACTACCACTGAGGAAACGTTTTGACATTCTCTTTTTCCTACATTGTCCCTCTATGAATCATAGCTGAGACTCACCCCAAAAAGGAAGTGTGTTCAGGAGATGGATGAACAAGTAAAATTTTTCTAACATATCTACACCATTAAAGTAACTAACTGCCTTTAATTCATAAGTGCAACACTGCAGCAGAAATATTGCTCTAATGTTCTTTTCTTCAAGAAAATGTGCTTTAATGTATGACTTTGATACAGACATATTAGGATATTTGTAGATTACATAAAGGTGGAACTGTTGTTCAGTTGTGTCTGAGTTTCCATGACTCCATGATGGAGTTCTCATGGCAATGATATTGGAATGGTTTGCCATTTCCCTCTCCAGTTCATTTTACAGATAAGGAAACTGAGGCAAATAAGAGTAAGTGACTCACCCAGCTAGTAAGTGTCTGAAGTCTGATTTCAACTCATGAAGATGAATCTTCCTGATTCCAAGTGCAGTGCGTTATTTCCTATACCACCTAGGTGCCTCGTTTAAAGCTGGAATAAGATATACTAATAACAAAACTAGAAGGTTTTTAAAGTACTTCCCATATGTCATCATACTGGATTCTCATAACAACTCTTTCAAGTAGTTGTCATCCCCAGTTTACAGATGAGTAATCTGACACTGAGAAAACTTAAGTGACTTGGCTAGAATCACATTGTTAGTAATTCTCTGAAGTAGGATTTGAACTCAGATATTCCTAATTCTAGGTAGATAAGTGGCACTATGAATAGAGGCCTGGGTAGATTTGAGGTAAAATCCAGCATCAGATACTTATCAGCTTTATGACCCTGGACAAGTCACGTCACTTGGTTTACCTCAGTTTCCTCATCTGTATAATGAGCTGGAGGAGGAAATAGCAAGCCACTCTGGTATCTTTGCCAAGAAAACCCCAAATGGTGGTCTTGAAGAGTCTGACATGACCAAAATGACTGAACAACAATAAAAAATCTTTCTAATTCTGTACCAAACGTTCTATCTCTTGCTATAGTCTGCCTCACCAAATGAGAAACAAAGAAATCAAGAAAAGGTTTTGAGAAGCTAAAACTCCAGGCTGCATCTAATTAGATAGAGATAAATTTAAAATATCACACATGTGGTACAAATATCAACTTCAAAAGTATAAGATTGGAAAGGAACAGCTAGATATGAGGACACCTGAGTAGAAAATGAGAGGGGTATGGTAGACTGGCCACTCAATGTCAATGGTATGGTTGCAGATAAGAAAATTAAAACAATTCTTGATTACTTGAAGAGACATACAGTGTACCATCTAGAACTAGAACTCTAAGGATGTCTGCTCTAGGCTGATCCCATCTAGAAATTTGTGTTTAGTTCTAGTTATGACATTGTAAGAAGCAGTTAAGGTGAATCAAACAGAGCTAATCTAGAATAACAAAGGGCCTAGAGATCATGTCATGTGATGATTGATTGAAAGAACTGGAGAAAGTTTGCTTAGAGAGGAGTTAGCCAGAAGCGTTAGAATTCTCTTCTAGCATTTGAAGGTTGATTCTAAGTTAAAAGAATTATATTTTCTTTTATTGGAATAAGCAGTCAGAAAGCAATGGATGAAAGTTTTGTTGGGTCCACCTTAAGCTTGATGCAAAGAAAGTATTCCTAACCATTAAAGGCATCCAGAAATGGAAAGAATTACCTTTGTAATGGGCCTCTTCCATTTTCCAGTTTCCCATCATTCCATCATTCCACACTCCTGAAAGAGGCCCAACCTCCTTGTCACCACTACCCATAGCATAATGAAGAACTGGCACCAATGTGGAGATAAGCTCTAGAGCCTAAAGAACCATTCAGACCATAGGCTTTGCTTCTAGTCCATGTCCTAAAGCCATCCTTCTTGAAAACCGTGCCTCTGGATATATGACTGGCAACTGCATCTCTAGGTTCTATGGCCATAGTTACTGAAAATCCAGTAAAGAAAGTCCTTGGCATAGTCCAATGTTTTGCCTTCAGGAATGGATTGAATTTAATTAGTTAAAAAGCATCAAAAATGCTATATTCTTCTGTTTTGCCACTGTATGCTATATAAATTCAATAGGATTTCCCTAATTTGCAATTGAAATTTCCTAATCTCCTTTTAGAATGTGAGTTCCTAGAGAAGCAACTAACTTGCTTTTCTATTTTTATGCACAATCATTCACATAGTGCTTAGCAATAGGTGCATGTATGTATTGTGTATATATATATATATATATATATATGTACACATGTATGTATATATGCACACACATAGATGCATACACATGCATAAATACATATATATATATATATATATATATATATATACATATATATTTGCTTTAATCTGTCCATTCATTTATTCTATGATTTGGATGAAAGACTATTTGGATGTCCAAGCAATCCTTGGTCTATCATAATTGTAGGAAATTTGAGAAAGCAGGATAACGATTTTCTTTTATGTCTATCATAATGTGACTGGCTCCAACTACTGCAACACAGGAATGAAAGGCTGCTAGGTTTTCAAAGGAAACATTCCTTACACAACAAAGCAATATAAAGCATTTAAGAGACACTTTGTCTCAGACTAAAGATGCTTGAGGATGTGGTACCAAATGACTTGTCAACCCCTGCTACATCAAAGGCATGATATGTCAGCTACTACAGAAGTCATGAACACTTTCTGCCATAGTCAGTAGAACAAACAATGGTCTTTTAAAGAATAACTGCTTTCCCTTGTTCCACTGCTTAAATTTCCACCAAACATTCTATTGTTCATGGTTTGATTCCTGTGTTTTTCTGAACTTTGTACCTAATATGATGTTCTGCTTTTGTCTTTCCATTATGCTGTCTTTCCCATTCTGAGCTGATTATGTATGCTAAATATAACCCTGAATCCTTCAAAGCTTCTGTATTCTTATGGAATGTCACTCTCACCCTCAAGACCACATTTCCCAAAAGACCCCTTAAGGGACCTTCTAGGTCCAATCTGCAATATATTTGCCTATTCAATTTATGTCTCCTGGAATTTTTTCTCTGGTGACCTGCTGACCCATCTCCATCTTCATTATCTGATGAGGGTCCCTTCAAAACAGTGACTTCCTTTGTTTTTCTAATGATGCTAACTTGTCAAACTTGGGCCATCCTGGACACTGGATAGGTGCTAGCAATGTAGATGCCAGAATTTTAATGCTTGCTAAAAAAATTGTTTCTTTGCAATTTCTAGTCATTCAAATATACAAATGTGAGAATTGCAAACTCAAGAAAATGCCTGACTTTTCACCAATATCATGTAGCCAAAACACTCTTCAATTTCTGTCTTTTGGCCTAAACAATCCCCAAGAACAAACTCAGATGATTACAACAAATTCTTGAGGATGGTATATGAACTCAGGATTGTAAGTCACAAGCTACCACAGGATTTCTAAGGTAGCTGTCTCTCAAACAATAAGTCCCTGAAGTTTACACACACACACACACACACACACACACACACACACGTATATGTATGCACATATCATGTGTTATATACTTATATATACATTCATACGTATACATGTACACATACTATATAGATATGCATGTGTCTATGTGTATATATATTTGTATCTGTACATATATATTTATGTGTACTTTTTCTAAACATTTTTATAGAAGATAGTTATATCAAAGAAAACTCTGGCAAGATTGATTTTTTATATTTTTTAAGTTTTTTATTTAAATTTTGAAAATTCCACAAAGCTAACATTTTTAAATTATTATGATTTAAGTATTTTATTTTACTCAATGCTATTGTTTGCTTTATTATATCTCCTGATTTAATCTGGTTTAAAAAAATAAAAAAAAAAACATTAGCTAGGCCTGTGAATAGTGAGAAATGAACAGAGAAATTGAATGGATGGTGAGCTTATATATGCTTTGAACCTGTGTATGGCATTAAGGAACCTGTGCTTAAGGCAGAGAAAGGTTAATGTAATGGTTATCATAGAATATAGATTTTGAACTAAAGGTGGCTGTATAGGCCATCTAAACTATATCACTCCCCCCATTTTACTTTTGAGAAACTGAGGCATAGTAAGATTTTAAGTAACTTGTTCTGAATTACACAGCAAGCGTGTAAGCAAGGTAAGCTCTGAATTCATCTTTCTCTGACTCAAAATTCTGCCAAAATTTTAAAATTTACATTTTGATTAATATTTTCTGACTATATGATAATACCTAATATTAGTATAGTGCTTTAAGTAACAAATCACTTTAAACTATTTCTTATGATAGGACTTTATAGTAAACTACCCATTGTAATACAAAAATGCTGATCTTGGCTTTTAATTGGCATATAATTAAATTTCTATAAGAAAATATCTAGAATTTTTTGCTGTATTGAACACATAACAGCAAAGGATGGAATTTTGTGTCATGTTCAATTTCCTCCCTAACCCATTAATGAAATATAAAGTTTCCAAGATTGCTTGTTGTATGGGAAACCAGTGTTTTTGGGAGATAAAAACATAGAACTAATTGTTTATATTAGTGCCTTTAGGCCCAGTGCTATTTTATATGCAAATACAATAGAGCAATTTGTTTTACATGTGTATTAAGTCAAATGGATCAAATTATCTGTGTAGGGTGAACTAGAATGATAGGCCATTTTATTCTATTAGAAAATAATTTGCAATTCAGTGTTTTATCCAAATCTAATTGAAATGTATTCATGCCACTGAAAAGCGGTGATAAACTTAATACATAAGGACAGTGGTTATGAGTTGATAAAATATCTAAACTCACTAAATTAGAAAACAGTTTGCAACTAGATGGTTTAAAACAATGTGATTTCATCCACAGAGGGGTCAAAAATAATCATTGAAGATGATGAGGGCAAAGCCATGCAATGTGTCATGTCATATTATTATTGCAGGCTAAGCGGTCTTCCATGGAGTGATAAGAATATAGTCTCTCCAGTTTGAGATTTGGTTTATTTGGTAGCAGGGAGCAGGGAAAACTGGGGATTCAAATTTGTAGGTTCATTATCATCCAATGTGGAGCCAAAACTCCCACCAATGCGTGGCACTATGAGGTTTATTGACTGTGACAAATAAGCATAAACTTTGTTATGAAGTTCAGAATTTTACTGTTGATTCAGAAAGGAGGTAACACTCCCAGCGTGACAAAGTCATAGTATCATTAAAATCATATGACTGTATTTAGACATTGTCCCCCTCTCCCTTTCTTTTTGGTTCTGCCACTCAAAACACAGGATTTCTTTTTTGGAGAAGTGAGAAGTAGCCTTCTAGCAAGGACAACTCCTTGTATAGATAGTATAGAGATTTATAAAGATGTAACAAAATAGTTATTCTTAACTCCTATGGACATGTTGTTCTCTTATGCATAAGTACTTTAAAGGTTGATGATGTCTACGATACACATAAATATGGGCAACTTTGCACAGGAAACAAATTTTTACCAATCTGTGGCTTAGCAGCTGTCTTTTGAGTTACTACCCTGCCTTCCCCAGTCCAAGCACATCCCAACTAGGTAATCTGGTTATGAGCCTCTATAAACTTGTTTTTAAGTTGTTTTTCAGTCATCTCCAATTCTCTGTGGCTTCATTTGGGGTTTTCTTGACTGGAGTGGTTTGCCATTTCCTTCTCAAGCTCATTTTACAGATGAGGAAACTGAGGCAAAAGGGGTAAGTGACTTGCCCAGGATAAGAGCCACCAAGCATCTCAGAAAGATGAATCTTCCTGATGCCAGGCCCAGCACTCCATCCACTGTGCCACCTAGCTGAAAGTAAGTACAAAATTACTTGGTTTTTGAATGACAGAGTGTATCAATGAAACTATATGCAACTGTTTTATAACTTCTTAAAGGACTGCCAAATTTTGAGTTCTGTTGGCATGGTCATTCAAAACCAAGGATCATGAGAGGAGGACTCTGATGGGACTTGAATTACTGTTTTTGTCTTTATTGTGCAAAATTTTTATGTTGCCTCTATAAGGAACTTCAAGTCAGCACAGTCCCTCCACAAATGTAAATTGTCTTCTATACACTTTTACTTAGATTTTATATCTCATTTTTATACTTTTGCTTTTCATTTTCATATAGTCATTTTTCAAAGAGATGACCATGAAATTACCAATTATGTCTTAGAATCACAACTTTCAAAGTTATTACAATGGAATTTCCCTTTCTGTTCTTCTTTTCCCCCTTTATAAATAATACAAAGCTAAAAAGAGAACAATGCTTATATAGAAAATGAAGTGACCACAATATTGAAAGGAGTTCTCTTTATCGATTCCCGCTTCTATTGTTTCAAAGTTATAGCACCGCACCACGTGGTATGTTGAAATATCCTTTTTGTATGTATTGCACATTCTGCCCACAAAATTGTCCTGTCTTTGGAATAGATCAGTTTCAAAATGATAAATGTTTATGGGAGAAAAGTCCACAAATCTTTGATGTTTATTTTTAATCATTTATCTTTTAATCTTTAATACTCCTGAGGGGTGGGATGAGGAAGCAAATGCTTTGACAGGGGTTTATGAGATATTACTGAAAGTCCCTATGAAGCCCAAATAAAATTATTACTATTACAGATTTTTCTCAAATCTTGAGAATTATTTTTTTGCCTACCAAGAATTTTTTGGCTTTGTCATTCTTGTGAATTTAAGAGTTAATATCTAGTACTTTCTGGCAGAATGGTGAAGGACAGGGCATCTAGGCTATGGTTTCCCATTTGTCCATCTCGCTTAAATCTAGTACAAGACTGATAACCACAAAGTTACAGATTGAACGGGGATGGAGAGCATTTTGTTCATTAGTAGAACAGGATTCACTTAATTAAAAATCAATTACTTTCTTGGAAAATTGACCCCAATGACCATCGGATTTATCAGGAATTTCTCTCAGCTTTGCTCTTTTTTGCTTATTTGGGAAAGGGGAGGAGTTTTCTCTTTGCTTTTCTACCGTCTTCATTTTGAAGGAGGGGATATAAAGAATACACTGGTTATTCAATTTTATTTCAGGCAAAAGTGAATGGGAAACCACTCTTCTAGTGGACAAAGGAACAAATTGTCAGATTTTTCCCCTTTCTTTTCTTTCTTTTCCACTCTATATTCGGAGTTGGGACATCCAAGTGTTAAACCAGATGTTCGTAGGCCTAAGACACATACAGGTTGCAATCTATGCAATACGTTTTTAAAGGAATGATTATATATCTTCTATGTCTATAGTTAGTGATTACATTTTCATGATGCAGAAGTCATTTTTGAGAGATATTCATGTTAATGCTAAGCTCAGAATTTTCAACTATTGTGCATGTGCTAGATATAGTTCAAATTATTCTGAGTTTATATGCTTGACATTGTAATAAATGATTTCCCCTTTCATGTGACTGTTTTAAATCTCTACTCTAATCCTTTTCCTTCTCATCTTCTTCTTTGCAAAATATTAATTTCCTTTGTGGATTCCATTTATCATCATTCCATACTCTAGAATTTTTATGTATCTATGAATTAATTGGTGTGACTGTTCTGCCTTCCAGTTATTATCTATTTACTTCTTTGTATCCTGTGAACTTCTTGTGCATTTCCTTTTATAAACCCCAATCCTACAAGGATAATTTGTCCTACCTCTAGATCTTACTCGAGGTTTTCAAATACCAACCATTATTTACCAGCTACTATATGATAATTACTGTACTAGGCATTGAAAATACACATAGAATGAATGAAACAATGCCTATAAGCACATAAGTTTATATTCTAAAGAGAATGTCAACAACTACACACACATACATATGTATAGATATATAAATGTACTTACGCACCTATAGCTTACATAGAAAATTTTAAGTATAGATGTGTATATATGTATATGTGTGTATAATATATATGTATATATATATACTCACACACACACACATATATATACATATATGTTTGTATGTATATAACCTATATCTCATATCACCCATGCTGAAAGAGCAGGCATTACTTATGGCCCTGTTCCCACCATTCATTAGCAGTGGAGCTTTGATCTGCTCTTTTTTCAACCTGGACCTATTCACACCATACTGATGTCAAACTGCAGCTCTGATTTTTCAACCTCCAGGGACTTACCTGCCTCAACTCCCTAGCAGCAGTGATCATAGGTATGTGCTATGCTTGTCTGTTTTCCTTTGTGTTTGTAGTCCGTTGAAACCAACCTCTTCATTTTACAGATTTAAAAATGAAGCATAGGGTGATAGGTGGGAATAAGATTTATAAAGCACCTACTATGTGTCATGTTCTGCGCTAAGTGTTGTTTGATCTGCACAATAGCCAAGAAGTAAGTAATGTTTTTATCTCCATTTTACAGTTGAGGAAGTCATTTGTCCAGTGCCATGCAATTAGTAAGCAACCGAGGTCAGATTTAAACTCAAAGCACAATGCTCAATCAATTGTTTCACCCAGCTTCCTAAGCACAGAAAAATTTTAAGTGGCATACCCAGGGTCATATAGCTAGCACACATCTGAGGTAAGATTGAAGCCCCACTACACACATGCATACACACACACGTATATAGACTTATAGCACACAAGGTAATTTTGAAGAGAATTCCCTACTGTAATACTCAAACTATACTGGCCTACTCTTTGTCACCCCATTTGGGGTCTTCTTGGCCATGATATTGGAGTGGTTTGCCATTTCCTTCTTCAGAATGTTTTACAGTTGAAGAAACTGAAACAAATAGGGTTAAATGACTTAAAAAAGGGTCACAACTCTATTAAGAGTATGAGGCTAGACTTTAATTCACAAAGATGAGGCTTTCTGACTCCAAGTCCATCACTTAAACCACTGTACTTCCTATCCGCAAACATGGATCAATAGTTATTGTGATCTTCTTAGACACCTGACTGGGCGAAAATAACAACCGTTATCATTTCCATTCTTTTGTAAACTTCTATTTTTGTGATATGATGAAAAATCAACACCTGAATGTCCATCACATATGACTTATGCCCCCAGATTAAGTTTCTTTTTTCTTTATTTAGTCAGGTCCATCCAGTCTTCCAAATTTCATTTTCTTTAGTAGAATTTCCACATTTTCACATATCACATTTATATAGTTGTTTCATAAATCAGTCAGCTGAAAATGTTACTTGCAATTGATTAAACACCTTTTTTTGTTCCACACGTGCTTTTCAGAAAGGCAAGGATGAGTGCTAAATGACCTTGAAGGTCCTTTCCATCTCTCTTTCTGTGATTCTTTGTGTTTTGATCAATAAGTATGTGAGGGAATCTATGCCACAAATGATAGATATAGATTATCTCAGCAAAAATGTTTCCATCTTAATTTATAAGAATAATCCTGGGCAGTCATATTGGCCATACTTTTGTACTAGGTACAGAGTCACAAAATGCTGAGAAATAGAGGCATGAGATGAAGAAATTAATGTGTAAGAGTGACCAAAGAATGCGAACTTCTGTAGTATCCATGATATATCCATGGTGTTGAATGGTAGCATCCATGATATATCCATGGTGTTGAATGTTGGCATAATAGATTAAAATGGATTCAGGATTTAGATTTAGAAGACTTGGGTTCAAATTCCACACTTACCACTTGCTATTTATGTGACTTTCAAAAAAATCATTTCACTTTTGTGGGCCTCAGTTACTTTGTATGTTAAATGATGTTGAACTAGACAACCTAAGTTCCTTCCAATTCTAAATCTAGGTTACTGTCATTAAACAGTACAACAAACAGACAAAACCTGTCCATTATATTTTTATGCTTTTTTTGCCTGGTTCTTCCTCAGTACATTTTGACCTAATTTTAAAGTATTAATTGCAACTTCATGATGTTTTCCTTGGTCTGTGTTTCCTTCATTTGTTTTATTTATTTGTATGCTGTTGGAGCAGCAGACAGCAATATCTGATGATGGTAATGACTGTGGCTACCCAGTAGGGTTAACTGATGGTATTAGATTAGGTCACAGATATAGTAAAGTCTTACCTTTAATGCATAGGAATTGTGTATGCCATTTGGTAAATCACTTAACCTCTCAGTGTTCCAGTTGTTCAGCTGTTTCAGTTGTGTCCATGTCTGATGCTTTGTGATCCTATTTGGTATTTTCTTGGTAAAGAAAGCTTCCTTACTTGGAATTCCCTACATACTACTGAATTCACAGGTCTGGATACTCTACTACCCAACAGACACACACACACACACACACACACACACACACACTTCATAGTGCAAGTTAGATTTTTCCCAAAAGAAGAGAAAGCAAGGATGATGGAGGCATGCATTTTCAGGTTTTCATATAAAATATAAATTCCAAAAAGATATAAAATTCTCCTTGCAAAAGGAAGCTTTTCTTGTAGAAAACAGAAAATGGAGAGGATTTGAAGAGGTATGAAAGAATTGATACCTTTATCAGGAGACTGGAAGATGGAAGAATTTATCACTTAGGAAAAAGGAAAGTAGAACCACTGATCCCTTGAATGAAACTCTTCTTTGAGATAAAGAATGGTCCCCTTGAGGAAGAAATTTAAACCTTATTTTTAATGCAGAATTAATTAACATGAGGTCCACCAAGTTATCAGAATCCATCAATAGATTTAAGGGGATTTGTGGATTTGGTTTGGGAAAAATACATTTTTTTGACTAACCTCTAACTGAAAATTATTATTTGCTTCCATTATTTAAAATATTGTTGTGAGAAGAGATCCATCATATTTTCAATAGGGTCAATGACACAAAATAATTCTAGGAAACTCTGCTCTAAAAATGATATTATACAGATCTATGGGGGCTGCTTATGTCAGAAGAAGAAGAGGAAGAAGAAGAAGGAGAGGAAAAGGAGGAACAGGAAGAGGAAGAGGAAGAAGGAGAAGAAGAAGAAGAAGAAGACGAAAGCAGTGATTGGCAACTCTCTACCGAGTGATATTTAAACAAACATTTGTAAAATTAAAAAATAAATTTTTAAAAGGAATAAAAAAAAGTGAAAAAGTCTTCCGTTTTCATGAGGCATGAATCCAAGACATGGCAGACCCTCCCAAGACCTGTCATCATGAACGTCTCCTAAGTACTTCTGGTGATTCATATGGACACAAATGAAACTGCCAAAAGGAATCTAGTAACAGTGCTATGGATTACAATGTTTGGGGGAGAAACTGAATAAAAGGAGGAGTCAAGTTTTGTTGTTGACATATATTAGGAGTGTTTATTTTACCGCTGAACAAAAGCAAGGCTTTCAGAAAAGAAAGATATATTTGAAAAATGAACAGTGGTTAAGAATAAAGTGACATTAAATGAATTTTAATTTTTTGATCATGGCTTAAAATGCAACAATATTCTCTGAAGTATGCTCTCTCTTTTTGTTTCAGTATCTGTCTCCCTGTCTTCTGTCTTTATTTGTGTTTGTTTATGTCTTCATTATTTCTGTTTTTGTCTCTGTCTCTCTATCTCTGCTTCTCAGAGAAGCTGATATGTCCTTGACTTATTTTAATGATTATTCTTTCCCTGCACAAAATGGAGTTGCTTCTAGGATTTTATTTTCATACTTTGCCTTTTTTTTATTTTTTGGTTTTTTTTTTGAGGAAGAGTCCTTTTACTTATCCCAGGCTGGAAGTACAACATTTACTCAGAGACCCTACCTCACTGGTGATAAATATAGAATTTTTGATCTGCTCTCTTTCTGACTTGGGCTCCTCCTTAAGAAATCTGCTGTTCCCTCCTCCCAGTGAGTCACCTTATGGTTTCCAAACTTAGTGTAGACCCCATTAGGCTTTAGGCCTATTGGAGCTGAGAAGTTTCAAGCTCAAGCAATCTACTAGACTCAGCTTGCCCACAGGAGTGACTACAAGCATGCACCACTCAGCTTTGGACTTGACTTTTGCCAGAACTGAAGAATTGTTTCCTAAGGATGGAAATGATCAGATAACCTTGAGGATTTGAGCGGGGAAGTGACTAAACAGTTATAAAGAAAGAAGTTGAAGTTGGATTCCATCTTTAGAAGAGTCAAGCCATCTTGACCCTTTGACTTTTTTCCAATCATGTTCATCACCTTGGTGACCATCTCAATGGCTGGTCATTTTGTCCATAACCTCAGTGTGTATCATCCTGTGTAATTTTGAGCTCTCCAAAGAGAAGCTAAAAAACTAAACAATAAATTATATCTTCAGGATAAGAAGATATTAGGCAATTTATAATAACCCTCCTCCCCTGTTTCTAAGATATTGACTGTCTTTAAATCTTTGGAACTTTTCATAGGAAACAGTTTTCATGTAAGAAGTAAAATTAATAATCTGATTTCTTTAGCATTAGTTCTGCTTTTCAGAATGGTTTGGTAACATATGGAGTTTATTTAAGTTATAAAAATTCATAGCAATTGCTGTGGATTTGCCAGATGATATAAAATTCAAAGTGTTAAGATTTGTTTTTTCTTACAATGAGGAAATCATGCTATGCAGCTCAGACATTAAATGCTCATTTAGTTATGCATTAAATTTTTTTTTTCTGGTAAAGATTTTCTTTTTAAATATTGACTTTCAAAATCCATTTGGAGGGTATTAGGTTTATAACTTCATCACCTGCTCAGGACTCTGATTTGCACAATGTTGCATAAACTTCTAAGTCACTTGTGTGTGACTTCAAGTACCACATACAACTCTGATTAAACATTCATCTCATTATAAGCCTGAACCTGTCATTGTTGAACAGAACAAACTCCCATCAGAGAAAGCTTCTGAAAACATTGACAGAGTTAAGATTTATTGCATTATGTAAAGGTTAAAATTGCCATGGTCATCTACTTTACATCCTAAAGCATAAGGAGGTAATAGGAGACAGGATCAAAAATACTTTATGAAAGGAAAGGAAAAGCTTATGGTTAGGTGTTAAGTTGTGATGATTGTTATGAGGATAAATTGAGATAACTGTAAAGGCCTTAGAACAATGTCTGGTATAGAGTTGTCCTTCAGTTTTGAAGAGGGACATTGACATCATGGATAATGTCTTGATGTTTATGTGTGCATTGGATTTAAGTGAGGCTGAGTTGAGTAAAGTTGTCAGCCTCACTATGTCTTCCCATTAGCAACATCCGGTGGAAACACAAAAGTCAAGACAACTGGCAATGGCCTGGATGCAATGGATGACCTTGGAGTCTTGGATGTCTGATCAAGCTCTAAGCACTCCACAGTGCCCATTCCAGCTGTCCTCATGGACATTGAAACAAATTGCTCTCGTTGGCCCATTGCAACAGGGAAGTATTCACATGCTTGGGATAGGAATACTTCTAATTTATTAAGGAAGTATTCACATGCTTGGGATAGGAATACTTCTAATTTATTAAGGCTTGTAAATTACTCTCAACAAGGTTTAGCCCATCTGCCAAGACAGTTCTACTGTGGCGTAGCTAGTGAACGCATTGTAGCTTCTTGGAATCATGGGAAGTGGGTGCATATGGTACACTATATAGTACTGCATAAATTTTAACTACTGCTGCTATTAATATTACCATTAAAGTAAATTGAGTCACCAATTGAACCCATTCTTGGTTCAATAAATACTCTGCCCCTAGAATATATTGAGAACATATTCAAGAAACACAGAAAGCAAACAAAAATAATACTATAAGCAAATTCTACCCCAACCAATATGTACTGGAAGCTTGGTAAGGGCTCCATTGTCTTAAGATCCAACAGAGTGAGCCAGAGTCTTGGTGCTGACTATCTGCTGCTTCCACGTCTTTGAATTCCATATATCAGTCATATCTGTGACTGCAGAACTTATATAGCAGGTATTGACGGTCAGTGACCGTAAATATTGAAAAAGGAGTCTGAATGTAGTGGACTGACCGGTCAGTTGACAGGTAATGATCATTCTTTCATCCCTGAGAGCTTTTCTTTGCCACGTTGACATTGGGCATGGAAGCCTCTGATGCTTTCAGATTTCTTCAGGTGATGGCTGTTTACTGGGAAGCCCATTATTATTGCTCCATCCTGAAACTGATAGGGAAATCTCCAAGCTTTTCCATATTTATAGCTGCACTAAAGATTATTTTTCATGGGGAGTATCCCTAGAATTGGAGGGAAGGGGGTCCCATGGATACAGACTTTATTCTACTGCTTTCCTCTTAACTGGAAATTGAAGTAATTGGTAGATCTGTCTGTGAAACAATAGAAGAACTATTCGTGGACTCTGAGTCCTGAGGGGGTGTAAGGTGGAGACAGAGACAAGGATGTCCTGGGGTAGAATGATGAGAATGAATCACACTTTTGGCATCATAAGTTAGGGAAGAGAGACAGTACTTCAATCTTTACTGTAGTCTATGATTTCCTAGTTTTTTTTTCTCTTCTTATCTTGCCAATCTTTTCTTTTCCTCAAAACCTTTCCTCCCTGATTGCTCAAGCTTTTCTAAGGAGCAGAACCCAGTTTGGTGAATGAGATTGTATACCTATAATGACAGAAGGATCACTTTCCTTGTTCAACTATTTGTCCTAAATCACGAAACAAAGAGTTAATTCTGTAAGATTAGAACTCTACATAATCTGGAAAGACCAAGTTTCAACAACTTGGAGTTAGGTCACTTCTCACTATGTCTTCATTTTCCTCCTCTGCAAAACCAAGGAGTTGGACCAGATGCCTTCTAGTTCTAGAAGGTGAGATTGAATGTGATGGAAGTAGGGGTGGTACCTTCAAACTCTTTTTTTTAACCCACTCCCTAAAACAGCTACCCATCTGTTTACAAAAAAGTTATTGTAGTGCTCCCCTGATCTTCACTTTCACATTATCAATTGTTTTTGGAAAATTTAAACTGAATGGACCAGAGACAACTAAAAAAAATCAACATGTACAAGGCTAAATTTATTTTCTTCCTCTTCCTAAGCCCTTACCTCTTTAAATTTCATTGTTGAAGTCACCATCCTCTTTCTAGTTTCCCAGATTCATAATATTGGTTTGGGGCTCTATTTATCATTCTCTCAACTTATATATTAAACTTACAGTCAATTTTCTACTTTCTAGTTCCACAGAATCTCTCCGATCTTTCTCCTTTATTGTAATGGTCTCTTGATTGGTCTTCCAGGGGAAAAATCTATATCACCACTCTTTTCCTGATGAAAAAGTTATTTTTTCTTAAATTTGCATTTGACCATGTTACTGACTTAGCCCATCAACTACCGTGGCCCATTACCTCTGGTAGAACACAAATTCCTGTATTTGGTTTTTAATCCTTTTACAGCTTGAATCCAACCTGTCTTTCCAGGCTAATTTAACACTACTCTTCTGGAACATTGTGTCTTGCCCAAACTGACCTTCCTTCTCTTCTTAACACATAACAATCCGCGGGCAGAGCCAAGATGGCAGAGTAGAAAGACTCACTTATGCTAGGTCCGAACCCACAGCCCATAGATTTCCTGTAAAAAGAACTCCTGACAAATTCTGGAACAGTGGAAGCCACGCAGCAACACAGTGAAGGAGATTTCCATTGCAGAGAGCCCTGAAAAACTGACCACAAGGGTACCCGGGATGGGAGCGGAGTCCTGCCCTGCGGAGCGCCCTGCCTCCCCTGGCCCCGGCCACGGAGCCCTGCGCGGCCACGCGGCACTGAGAGGAGCCAGCAGACCCAAGAAGGCGTCAGGGACCTGAATCTCTGGCAGCTGCGAAGGTCCCTCCACCCACAGACACACAGGTCAGTGAGAGAGACGGGCTGAGAGGGGAGCGGGGTATCTCCGGGACTCGGACCCACTGGGAGGCCGCCACTGCAGCAGAGGCAGCTACAGGCAGGGTAGGCTGGAGCTCGACCGCAGCTCCGGTACAAAAGTTCTCGGTATAAACCCCCTGAGGGAACTGAGGCTGAGAGGCGGCCCTGCCCCCACCTGAGAACCAGCAGATAAGCCCCCATTGAAGAGCAGTCAAGCCTGCCGCCAAAAGCTCTGAGGCGGGGGAGCAGCATTTGAATCCCAGACCCCAAGCATTAGCTCGGCAGATCTAAGCCAGGGGGGTGGAGAGGACTCTCAAAAGTCAAGTAACTGGCTGGGAAAATGCCCAGAAAAGGGAAAAAAACTAAGACCATAGATGGCTATTTTCTT
>CM053774.1:79238107-79262335 GCA_028658325.1 Potorous gilbertii
GGGAGAAAATTTTAGAACCCAAAATCTTGTGAAAATGAATGTAAAAAGTTAAATAAATTTATTTAAAAAAAAAAACATAACAATCCATCCCTAGTTTCTTTAGATTTTTCCTGTCTATTCCTTATGCCTAGAATGTACTCACCACGATAGAACATCCCATACTTTCTGAACACAATTTAAGTGCTCTCTTCTACAGGAAACATTTCTTCATCCTTTCAAATGTTAATATTGTTCTCTTTCTATTTATGCTGTATACACACACACGTGTGTGTGCGTGTACATGCATAGTTGTCTTCTCTATTAAAATGGAAGCTCTTTGGAGCAATGATTTTTTAATTCATTTATTTCTATCCCTAGCAATGAGTAAGGAGCCTGGCATGTAGTAGGAATTTAACAAATGCTTGTTGATTCACTGAATGATTTCCCACTCCCCCAGTAATCAGTATTCTTGGATGCCAAGAGTCAAGAAACAATTGCTCTTAGCACGTAATTATTAAGAATAATTAGTTGATCTGACTAGTTACCTGATTTCTTTCTCCCCAAACTGGATTCAACCTCTCCCTATGCTCCACTGTCTTCAGCGACCACTTACAGTGTTTGATTTGGGCATAAGTTGTTATAGGTCTACTTATGTCTTTCTCCCTGCCAGCATTTATGTTAAATTTGGATGTCAGGAGACACTCCTAACGTCCGAAGTGCTAAACTACAATTCAGGAGTGAATTACTATAATTACTTTTAGGATCATAGATCTACAACTGAGTCTACCATTTCCAGCCCCCTATTTTATAGACAAGGAAAATGAGGCTCAGACCTGTTAATATTTTTTCCAAGTTTAGGAAGTTAATAAACATCAATGCGGTGGTGTAAATCCCAGGCTCTTTGATATTTAAGATAGAGTTCTTTCTACTATGTGACACTTTTCTTTCACAGATACTCATTTTAATTTTAAAAATAGATGACATTGTGTTTTATTGATGGACTAAATTAAAAACAATTTTACACAAATATGAAATTTATATTTAAGAAATCAAAGATATAAAGTTGCTTCTAATTTAATCTTAACAGCTAAATCAATATTAATAAGACAGTGTTCTGGTTGTCTTTGTTTATGCATTATTTTTTTAATCATTAGTCTTCCGGTTCTTTATTAGCATATGAGCTTTTGAAGAAAGAGACAGAATTGACAGATCAGTTTCTGTAGATTTGTAGAGATATGGTCTGAGATATTATGGCTGGAGAATGACAAAGAAATCACAGTACTTTTTACTGAAGGCTTCTCAGAATTGCTTAGTTCAGTCTTTGGCAAAAGTCAGAGAAATAATAGGATTGTATAACTTGGGCTGGAAAGGATCTTAAAGGTCATCTAATTCAACAACCTCATTTTGCTGAGAAAAAAAAAATCTATAGATTTTTTAAGGAGTTCTGTTAGGAGAGAATTCTGGAAAGATGATGGAGTAGGTCAGAACATTTCAGGCTTTCAAGATTTCTTCCACAAATATGAGAAGACAGCACCTCAGGGTCAATGTAAAGCAATAAAAATGAGCAAGAATTGGGGCTCAATAGCCAGAGAAGATCTGAAGAAAATTCCCAGAATGGGGATATGGCCTGAGTGAAGTGTTAAACACCTCCAGTCTAGTTTCTCTGAAGCAACAAGGAATGAGCCTTCAGGTCAACTCTATTGGAAAGCAGTGTTGACCTTAGCCACAGGAATTTTCATCTCCTGGACAGTGTGGTGACTCAGGTGTTTAAGCAGGAGAAGATTGAGGGAGTCTCTACTGACAAGGGATGCCACACTGAGCTGTACTTCCAAAACACCAGTCTTGGGAGAAAAGGAACTAGCACGTGCCTTGTAAGTGCAAAAGGAATGAGAGTGGGGATGCTGCTGGCTGAGGGCATTTACAAGGAACTGAGTTCTTAGTCTCAGTTCTAGTTTAGAGAGGAAAACTGAAGGTCACATAGTCACTAGAAGGTTCTCAGGGAACAAAAGCATTACCAGCATAGTGTGCTGGGGGTCCTAGCTGTCTGTGGGTTTAAGGGAGAAAGGATTACAGAGGTTGGACCCAGGACAAAGCTCAAAAGTTAACAGTAAGAGGGACCTGAGGGTGGAGGTACCATTCTCCACATCCCAGGATTAGAAAGGATTATACTGATAATCTTCTATTTTTTTTATAGAAAGAGAAGGCAAAGGAGAAAGAACTCAACCATAGACAGTTACTGCGGGAATAGAGAACAGTGTTTATTTTCAGAGGAAGGGACTAAAGTACAAAAAGTCTCTCCCACTCTAAAGGTCACCTGCCTAAAAAGTATTCAGAGAACTCAACAAAAGACTTCAGAAATCAAATAAGACAGATTGAGGAATTTTTTTAAATGAGAACAATCCAAGAAAGGCAAGATTATGAAAAAAAGAAATTCAACTAACTGGAAAAGAAGGTTCAGAATCCCAAAGAAGAATATGACTCCTTGAAAAGTAGAGTTGGGTAATGGAAACCAATGAAGTTAAAAGAGACCAAGAAAGAATAAAACAAAATATAAAAAATAATAGAAGATAGTGTGAAACATAAGAAAAAAAAACGGTTCTCACAAACAGACCAAGAAGAGAAAATATAAGAATAATCAGATTACCTTAATGTTATGATTAAAACATAAAAGAATCTTGATAAAATAATAAAAGAAATAATTAAAGAAAAATGTCCTGAAGTTTTGAAAAAGAAGGAACAGTAGTAATAGACAAAAAAAAGCACTGATCAACACCTAAAAGAGATCCTATGAGGAAAATCTGCAAGAATATCTTAGTCAAATTCCAAAAGTCCCAGATAAAGGAGAAAATTTTAAGAGCTACAAGAAAAAAGCAATTCAAGTATGGTGGAGAATTACACACGACCAAGCAGCAGCTACATTAAAAGACCATGTCTTAGAACATAACATATTGAAAAGTAGAAGAACTGGGGTTACAGCCAAAAATATCATACCCAGCCAAGGTAAGTATAGTCCTGAATATATATATATATATATATATATATATATATATATATATATATATATATATATATATACACACACACACACACACACACACACACACACACACACACATACACACACAGAATGGGGGGAAAAAAGATACTACTGCTACTTGGGGATAAATCCCTATCCTACTTCGTTACATTTGGTAAAAAGGCGCAAAAGGGAACCTGTTAAGATCAGAATATTTCAGCAGAGTGAAGATGGAGGATTAGAAGGATGATCTGCTCTAGCTCTACTCCCATAGCCCATAAAATACTTGTAAAAATAATTCCAAACAAATTCTAGAGCAGCAGAAGCCACAAAACAACAAAGTAAAAGAGATTCTCAGCCCAAGGCAGCCTGGAATGCCAACAGGAAAGGTCTGTCACATGGGGCTTGGAGTGGAACATAGCACAGTGTTGACTGTGTGGCATGGCAGGAAAAGAACTAGAGCAGGCTTCAGGGTGCAGAATCATGGGCAGCAGGTGTAGTTCCCAGATTCTCAACTCACAAACACCAGACAGCTTCAAAGGTCATTGTGAAAACTCTTTCACTTGGATGAGAAGGGAACTTGGTATGGCTCCTGCTCCAGGGCAACAGCAATCACTGCAGTAGCATCTATTTTTGGAGCCATCAGCCTAAAGACTTTGGGGGAATTGAGCAGCTGATTTGAATTTCAACCCTGAATTGGGGCCCTGGAGTGAGGTGGAGGTCTAGTGTGGTAGAGCTATTCGAGGATCTGGAGAGGGAATTCTACTTGCAGGTCCTGGGTAGAAAAGATTGTGGTTGCTTCCAGACAAGATCTGAGGTCAAGAGAGAAGTAAACTCTTCTCCCTTGATTGTGTCACCTTGGAGGAACTGAGAACTCACAGGTCCCTAAAGTATAGCCTCCACTTGAAAAAGGACTCAAAAGTCAAGTAACAGGCTGGGAAAATGCCCAGAAAAGGGAAAAAGATAAGAGTATGGAAGGTTACTTTCTTGGTGAAAAGGTATTTTCTTCTATCCTTTCCAATGAGGAAGAAACAAGCATACCATCAGAGGAAGATATAAAGGTCAAGGCTTCTGCATCCAAACCTCCAAAATAAATATTCAGTGGTCTGAAACCATCAAAGTGCTCAAAAGGGATTTTGAAAATCAAGTAAAAGATGGAGGAAAAATTGGGAACAGAAATGAGAGTGATGCAAAAACATAATGGAAAGTGAGTCAACAACTTGCTAAAGGAGATCCAAAAAGTGCTGAAGAAAATAACACCTTTAAAAATAGACTAATCCAAATGGCAAAAGAGATCCAAAAAGCCAATGAGGGAAAGAATGCTTTAAAAAGCAGAATTAGCAAAATGGAAAAGGAGGTTCCAAAGTTCACTGAAGAAAATAGTTCTTGTTTTTCTCTTTTTTTAAAAATTAAAATATTTGATTTGATTTCATTGTTCAACAATCATTTCCATATATCTTAGATTTTTCCCCTCTGTCCTCTTCATTCCCCCCCTCCCTCCCCGCTCCCTTCCAGAGATGGCATACAATCTTATGTAGGCTCTGCACATACTTTCCTATTAAATACATGTTGCATAGAAGAATTAAAATGAATGGGAGAAACCATAAAACAAAACAAAATATTATACAGAAGAAAATGGTTTCTTTCTATCAGTGATCCAATTCCATAGTTCTTTCTCTGTATGTGGAAGGCATTTTGCCTTAAGAGTCCACTAAAAATTATTTAATTCCATGCATTTCAATGAAGTACTAAGTCTACCAGAAAAAATTTCCTCACACACTGTGGTTATTACTGTGTATAGAGTTCTCCTGGTTCTGCTCCTTTCACTTAGCATCTGTTCATATAAGTTTTACCAAGCTTGTATGAAGTCTTCCTGTTCATCATTTCTCATAGGACAATAGTGTAATCCATTACATTTATATAACACAACTTGTTCCACCATTCACCAATTGATGGGCATCCTTTTGATTTCCAGTTTTTAGAAATATTTTTACATGTGGGATCCTTTCCCAATTCTGTGATTTTTTTTGGGACAGAGTCCCAGAAGCGATATTGCTGGGCCAAAGAGTGTGCACATTTTTGTAGCCCTTTGGGCATAGTTCCAAATTGCTCCCCAGAATGCCTGGATCAGCTCACAGATCCACCAGCAATGACTTAGTGTTCCAACTCTCCCACATCTTCTCCAACATTTATCTTCCTGTTTTAGCCAAGTCAGCCAATCTGATTGGTGTGATGTGGCACCTCAGAGTTGTTTTGATTTGAATCTCTCTAATCAATAGTTATTTAGAGCATTTTTTTCATATGATTATAGATATATTGAGAAAATAATTCTTTAAAAATTAGAATGAAACAAATAGAAGCTAATAATTTTATGAGAAACCAAGATATTAAAAAAAACAGAACCAAAAGAATGAAAAAATAGAAGATAATATGAAATATCTCATTGGAAAAAAAAAACTGGCCTGAAAAGTAGATCCAGGAGAGACACTTTAAAAATTATGGAATTACCTGAAAGCCACGATCAAAAAAGGATCCTAGAAATCATCTTTCATGAAATTACAAGGAAAACTTCCCTGACATTCTAGAACCAGAGGGTAAAGTAAATATTGAAAGAATCCACTGATAATCTCCTGAAAATAAAAACTGCTTGGAATGTAACCAAATTCCAGTGTTCCCAGATCAAGGAGAAAATATTGCAAGCAGGGAGAAAGAAACAATTTCAGAATTGTGGAAATGCAATCAGGATAACACAATAACAAGCAGCTTTTACATTAAGAGTTGGAAGGGCTTGGAATATGATACTCCAGAAGTCAAAGAAACTAGAACTAAAACCAAGAATCACCTACCCAGAAAAACCAAGTATAATACTTCAGGAGAAAAATGGTCATTTAATGAATTAGAGGACTTTCAAGCATTTTTGATGGAACTGAATAGAAAATTTGATTTATAAACATAAGAATCAAGAGAAGTATGAAAAGGTAAACAGGAAAGAGAAATCTTAAGGGATTTACTAAATTTGAATTGTTTACATTCCTATATGGAATGATAATGTTTGCAACTCTTGAAACTTTTCTTAGTATTTGGGTTGTTGGGGAGATTACAAATGTGTGTGTGTGTGTGTGTGTGTGTGTGTGTGTGTGTGTGTGTGTGTGTGTGTGTGTGTGTATACAGAGAGAGACAGACAGACAGAGAGCACAGGTTGAGTTGAATAGGGAGGAATGACATTTAAAATATCAAATTAAATTAAGGAATAAGAAAGGAATATACTGGGAGGAGAAAGGGAGACATGAAATGGGGCAAATTATCTCTCATAAAAGAGTTAGGAAAAAAACTTTTTCAATGGAGGGGAAGAGGGGTGAGGTGTGAGTGACAAAGTGAAGCTTATTCTCCTTATATTTATCTTAAGGAGGGTATAACATGCACACTGAATTTGGTATGAAAATCTTACACGACAAGAAAGTAGAGGAGAATGGAATAAGTGGGGTGTGGAGGAGAAGATATAAGGGAGGGCAAATGTAAAGAGGGAGTAATTAGAAGGAAACACTTTTAGGCAGGTATAGGTTCAAAAAAGAGAGTAGAATAAATGGGGGGCAGGATAGGATGGAGGGAAATATAGTCTTTCACAGTATGACTATTATGGAAGTCTTTTGCATAACTACACATGTATAACCTATATTGAATTGCTTGCCTTCTCATTGGGGATGTGTGAGGAGGGAGGGAGAGAAGTTGGAACTCAAAGTTTTAGGAAAGAATGTTGAGAGTTACTTTTGTATGCAACTGGGAAACAAGAAGCACAGATAATGGGATAGAGGAATTTATCTTGCCCTACAAGAAAAGAAAGAAGATGGGGATAAAGGAAAGGAGGGGTGTGATAGAAGGGAGGGCAGATTGGGGGAAGGGATAATCAGAATGCACAGTGTTTTGTGATGGAGGAGGGGAGAGATGGAGAGAAAATGTGTAACAAAATCTTGTGGAAATAAATGGTGAAAACTAAAAATAAATTAATAAAAGAATTAAAAGGGAAAAAAATCAGAATACTTCCATGCATACTTTTCTTCTTGACTAAGTTCTGATTCTATCAATTAGCATTTTGGGGTTATCAGAAGCAAAGCTAATACTTTATCCAGTCAACATCTAGCTGGCATGCAATTACATGAAATTTATTGAGAAGTCTTATATGATCAGAGGGTGAACAGCAACTCTAATTGTAGTTATAAAAAAGATGGAAGCTTTGGAAGAAAAGACTGAGCCAGGAAGAGTGATGGGGTAGAAGGGCAGTTCTATACATAATTTTCTTTTCATATTCCTTCCCTGAGTTCCTAGAACCTGTGACTCTACCTCCTGTATATTGAAGTTTATGGCAGTTAAGGGATTTCATGAATGGTACTGGAAAAGGGATTCTGATTTTCAGTTATTCTTAACTAAGAAAAAATGTTTAAGCCTAAAACTTTTTTTGGTTCTTATACACACAGAGGCATTCATACATATATACACAGAAACTAATGTATATATAATAACTCATTAATTGAATTCATTAATACTTTGGAAATAACAGTCATACTGGAAAAAACATAAGAAAGAAGGTATAAAGAAGGGAAGGAAGGAAACAGAGGGAGAAAGAAAAAAGGAAACATTAAGTCTTCATGAGGGCACTGTGCTAAATATTAGGATTACTCAGAAAAGCAAATAAAGCAAAATGAAACAAAACAAAGATCAATCCCTTCCCTCAAGGACCATATATTCTATTTAGATTAGTGAATGTATGTCAAAACTCAAAAGTGTGCCATTGTCAGGTATGCCATATAGAGCATTAGTGTGAAATGATGATGTTTCATACCCAAATACTTTCTTCGCAATATATTTGATGAACCACAGCCAACAATTCTCTTGAGATATCAAGGCGGCTTTGTATATACAAAAATTCAAAGAAATAACTCAGTCCATTGCAGTTGGTTCTATTATCAATTCTACTTCATTGATGTAGCCTTATTTCCTACAATCCTGTGTGTATTTCCTACTTAAATATTTGTTCTAATTATTTCCTTTTCATCAGGTAGTCGGGGTTGTTGAAAGATATCATGGGAGACTGAATTCTACAATTTGCCAATCAAATGTTATTTAATAATTCATTTGTCATTAATAATTGCAATTTCATGCCTATTTAACTATTCCACCACCTGCTTTCTTTCTTTTCTTTACCTCTAACTTACAAGGACAATGTCATTCAAGCTTTAATGTATAAATGCCTCATTGTAGATGTATGAGATAAGCTTGATACCAAATGCCTGAAGAAGTAACCTTTTGTTTAAGATACATGTATTATCTCTCCTTAATGCACAGTAAAATTTTATCCTTTAAATTATTCAATAAATAATTTGTGAATAATGTATATACACACAGATATGTACACATATATTTGTATATGTATATATGCACACATAAATAAAATATAGGCATATTTGTCTATGTGAATATACCCACAATTTCTTTTTTTTTCAGTCCAGAACAGCTATTCCATAAGTAATGGAAGATTCCTGATCACAAAAGCACTTCTACAACTTACAATCTGAAATACATGAGATAATAAGATATTATATTACTTGCCCAAGACAAATAAAGCTGGGAGTGCTTAAGCTGAGGTCTTTTTGACTTCAAGGACCTGCTTCTAACCACTAAGTCATAAAAATTCTCAGCATATTGTGATGGATATGGTAGGAGGGAAAAACATATATTTACTAACATAAAATTTACCCAGATTTCAGATTTTTCAGTCAGGTCAACACCAGATCCAGAAGTATATATAACATGCTAGATATGGCATCTCAAAACCTGTATTTAAATCACAGTTTTGCCACTTGTAAGGGACATTACTCTGGATAAGCTCTTTGAGTGGTAGTTAGAGAAAGCAATAAGGTTTGATTTGAAGACCAAGAGAAAACAATAGTGTAAAGTGATTTAGATACCTTAGAACACTACAGAAATGCTAGTTCCTATATCAAGATTGATTCTAAAATTTAATTCACAGAGTCTAATAAGCACCTATTACTTTCAGGAATTTAAGTAAGATGCTGAGAGTACAGAGACAAAAATGAAAAGAAATATTGTCCTCAAGTAGGTTGAAAACATTCTATTTGGATATGTGTCAATCAACAAATAAACCAAGGAACAGTAAGATCTTTCTGTTGGATATTATTATGGAGATAAGGGGAAAAACTGAAATCAATCCCTACCCTCTAAAAGCTTACATTCCAATTAGGGAATCAACATGTACAATGTAAATATATACAAGATACAGGCAAAGTAGGTGTAAGATGATCTGGGAAGTTAGCTAGTACATGAGGTGATTTGGGATGACCTTCTGCAGAAGATGGCATTTAAGCTGGGTACAGAAAGAAGCCAGGTATTAAAAAGTGATGAAGAGAAGAGAGAACATCCTAAGCAAGTTGTATAGCCAGTACAAAGGCACAGAGATTGTTTATCATATGTTAAGTACATCAATCAAGTATCAAGTATGCCTAGATTTTAAGAGTTTGGGAAGGTTGTGTTAAGAACAATGCTCTAAGACCCCACTCCCACAAGCTAAAAGGTATGGAAATTACCCTTGTGATGTAATTGGATCAGAGGGCTAAGTTTCTAACTACTGACAATTTTGTAGAGAACAAAGAGTCCTATCTCAGCATTCTTTTTGGTGGGTGTAAAGGCAACCACATTAACACATGTAGGATGGCTGGTAGGGCAGGCTTGTAGGTCTGCTTTATTAGGAAAGGCAGCTGTTTGAAGGGTCAACAATATTTTTAAATTCTATTCACTGGTTCAGGGAAAAGTCAACATCCTGAACTTCAGAGAAAACACAAAGAAAATATATGCAGAGAAATAAAGACCAAAAGACAGCACTCTATTGCCTAATACATTTCTGGATCAAAAGAGCCTTTACATCTGAGCAGTCAGGAGTATGAAAATACAGCTACTCAGAGTCTCAACCAGGTCCTTCTCATAAGTGAGTCCCCAAAGCAAAATACCAACTCAACGTGTATACACTTCTCAGAGCCAGAAGGCACCACAACCCTCCAGGCTCAGTGCCTAATCACCTTAGCACTAAAAGGTGTAAAAGCCTTCCTACAAGTAAGCATTCCCTAAGCAAGCTTCCCTTAATGGGATCCACTTGAGGCCTATTAACAGGCAGGAAAGATCTTCAATCCCATTAACATTACAGTGGGCCAATCCAGAGGCAGGAAATTGTAGCTCAAGGGAAAAAATGAGTATGTTTTCTGACTGTATTTTCCCCTTTATAGCTAACTATTGCTATGTTTTGTTAACTGTTAGATTGTCTATCAGCCTCCCATTTCATTCCTTTGTAGAATCTGAGACCAGCTACAAGAGTAATATTGAAGAAGATTGTGAAAAAGATAGCAAGAATATGGGTGGAACATACAAGCATACTTTGAGGATGGAGGGGAGAATTTCCATCAGTCCTTGACTTTCCCCTTCATCAACCAATTTAGCCCACACTCTGCATGTGTATGTAAAACAGTATAAATATAACAGCTGATGTGGATGTAATAAAATGCTAAATTATCTGATGTTAACGATTAGATAATATGATGGCATATATTATATTACATTATAAATGGAAATGATTTTAAGAAAGGGATAGATCAATGCAAACTGACATCTCCAAGGAAGAATTTACACAGGAATGAAATAGGATGAGAATAAATGGAAATCATAGGGAACTGGTAGAAAGCATAGAAAAAGATAGAAAAATAGGAATGTATAGCTTTATTTTTATATTCTCTTTAATCCTATAAGTATTGGCACTGTCAAACAAATGTCCATTTCTAAATTATTTCTTCCTATGACTTAAACTAGTCTTTATGGGATGCCTTCCATCCCTCAGTCTACTCCTCCATCTCCTCTGCTGACTTCGGGTCTTATTCTTATTCTCCAACATAGGTGGTCTCCTGCTTTCTATCTAAGATACAATTCTTTTCTCATTCTAAAGACCCTACTTAGATAACTTTATGCAGCTCATAGCTTCATAGTTTCATCCAGCATTTCAATGTCTATGACTTATAAATCACTTTCCAGTGCTGATTTCTGTGCTGTACTCTCCAGTACCACATTTCTAACTGCCTATTAGGTACTTTTGTTTGATATTTCAACAAACTTCATATGTCCTAAATTGAACTTAATCATCTCCCCTGCAAACCTCTTAATTCTGGCTTCTCTTTGTTAGTAGAACAACCATGTCCAAGGAAGTTACAGTAAGACATGAAGTGAATTCTTATATTAGAGTGGTGGAAAGAGATGAAGAAGAAATGATGAATCAAGTAGAATGATTGACAAAATGTTTGGGACCGGTGAGAGGTAGGAGAAACAGGGATAGAGAAAAATCACAAAATATAAAAAAATGCATAGCAAAGAACTATGGGGAGAAAATATCGTATATTAGAGCATCTTTAAGATTATAATTCAAAGAAATATACTTGATTTTTAAGAACACTCTTGAAAAAGAAAATCTGAGACTGAATTTAAGTGAAAAAAATTGCTAAAAGCAGGATATATAACAAAAATGTAGGAGAAATCCTTGATTTTTATTGCTATTTTAGAGAATGTTGAGGAAACTTGTATTACATACTTTATCTTCAGCAGAATAAATTGTAATTTAGGTCAAAGTTCATGGTATTTAAAGCTGAGATTTGAAATTATTTTTTTTCTGAAATACTAAAGTTATTAGATATCTGAGTGAGGGAAGCAGAGAGTGAAAAAAATGCAGTGTTAAATATACTGCTCTCATTTGGAAAATTTATGTGGTAAAAATCTGTAGGTGAAATCATCTGAGTCAAAAAAATACATATTTTCTTTAAATAAATGTTCAATATATATCCAGCAAGCAAGGAAAATTTCCACATTTATGTTCAATGCTTAGTTTTTTTAAAGATTACACCTGTCAAAATGACACTAAATGTTGCCCTTCATCATTTGACAGTTCCTAAATTAATATTATGCAAATGCAAAAGCATTTATGGAATGTTCTATCTTTTTTCAAAATTTTGCCGTTTTCATTTATTTGGCTTTAAGGGTTTGTAACATGGGACCCAGATTCATTGGTGTTCTAGCTACTGCAAAATATCTCAAATACTACTGATTGAACAAAATTTGGCTTTTATGCAGAACTACATGGGGGAAGAATACTAATGTAGTCATAAAGGATTTGGAAACTACAACTATTTGTCATTTGCCAAGCTGTGTTTACAGAATGGTAGAAAAGTACTGTAAAGGGGTAATGCTCTCAAAATCTGTTTCTGTGGTCCATTATTTTTAGCACAAAGAAATTTCCTATGACCCATAATAAATAAAATATGATTTGAAATGCTGCCCCATTCTAAAGCCTTAACCTTGCTGCATACAATTATTGATATAAGAGCTGACTCCATTTAGAATTATGGAGAAAGAGGCAAGATTGCAAGTGGGAATTTTTCAATTTGCTGCAATAAGAGACATAATAAATTATATATCTACCAAGTCCCCATGCTCCAAAAAAGAAACTGTATTATTTTGTAAAGCACAGGAGAGTGTTTCACTCTTACTCCACTCCCATACAGCCATTCTTACCCTTACTAAAATAAGTTGAAGCAAGAAGTTATAATGGTTCTTGTACTACATTATGTTTAAATAGGTTCCAAATTGAGGGACCTGGGTCATAATTCATGGCTGAATTTGTATGTTTGGATTTCTATTGGTTCAGTGTAGAAGAGTGACATGAGAAATAGACTTGGAATCAGAGGAAGTATGTTCAAATCCTATCTCAGAGAGACTGAGAAAACTGAAGGTTCAATTGCTGATATCATAAAATAGATTTCCATTTAGGTATCAATTAAACTACATAAAAATTTCCTATCCTAGGTTCATCGATTTCACACATGTGTATGTATGTATGTATATATACATAGATATGTAAAAGTATATATGTATATGAATATGTATACATAAACACATGTGTATATATTATGCATATATATTATATACGTATATGTGAAACTATATTTAGATAAATTTGCTTTCCTTTGTAAGTTGATGTATGTAATTTTATTCATTTAAAAACATTATGCTAAATGGTTAATATGCTTTTACTAGACTGTCAAAGGAGTGAATTACACAACAAATTGTTATGATTCCCTGGACTAGATGGAAGAAACTTCTGAGATTCTGATTCTCTGATCCAACCATTTTATTAGCACCTTAGTAAAAATGAACAAATCTAGACTCAGGACTTATTAGTCTTATTTTGAGAACTATTTGTGCAGCTGTTTAGTTTTCCTGAAAATCCTTAAAAAGTTTAACTTGAAATTTTCCACTCTATCTTCACATTTCTGTGAGGATTGTGCTTTTTAGATTCAACATAATTTGCTCTACCCTGGAATTGTTTCCTAATACTTGCCAAGGATTCTATAAAGAGTATAAGTCCTTCACAGAGTGAAAGTCCTTCATATACTTCAAAGAGTATAAGTCCTTTGTTAATGAAGCCAATCTAGTACAAAATTTTCAAGTGTAATATGCCTTGGGGGAAGAGTGATAACTACTGGCTTAGCATATCATTGGCAAAGGGTGACTATCAATAAGGAAAACCCTCTATTGATGCAGATAGGCAGACACTTGTCATACCTTGTATAAAAAGAGAGAGATTTTTATTTTATTTTACTTGTATGATAACAGATGAATTTGTATTATGTTGTGTAGTTTTCATAGTATTTTTGTATCGATACCCACTGAATCTCATAATCACCCTTCGATATGTTGTTAAATTATTTCAATAGTGTCCAACTCTTCATGTCCCCATTCTGGGGTTTTCTTTGGCAAAAATACTGTAGTGACTTGCCATTTCTTTGTCTAGCACATTTACAGATGGAGAATTGAGACAGAGTTTAGGTACACTTAGGTTCACAGAGTTTGCAAGCTTCTGACACCAGATTTGAACTCATGAAGAGGAGCCTTCCTAATTCCAAGTCAGTTGCAAGAGCTTTCATTTTACAGATGGGAACGAATACTCTCAGAAGAATTATATGGCTTAACAAAAATTGGACAAGCAGAAGAAATAGGAACTCAAAAGTTTATCTCTTGCCTCCAAGTTCAATATTCTCTCTATTGGCAGGTAGATAGATTGCTGGGCCCAGATGAATGAAAACTTGAATTCAAATTTAGTCTTAGACGCTTTCTAAAAATATGACACTTGACATGTCACCCTCTCTTTGCCTCAGTTTCCTTAATATAAAATTAGGTTTAAAATAGTACCTGTTCTACCTCCCAAAATTTCTGTGAGTATCAAATAAGATATTTATAAAGTACTTAGGAAAATACCTGGAATGAGGTAGCACTTAATAAATGTTTATTTTTTTTCCTCACTTTGCTCTGTAATACCAGAACCTTTTATAGGAAGACTGAGGATGGAGTGGAAAAAATTATCTTTATTCAGTTACTAAAATTCTCAATCTATGAAAGTTATGACTCAGAATTTAAATGGCCAAGTGTGTTGTATATAAATCTACAACTTGAGTTACTGAGCAGGAACAATGTTTTTCCCCCCATTCATTTTGTGAAACAGCTGGAATAGAGTATGAATATCTTCCAATGATGTAGGTATTCTTTCCTCTTGCACAGATTATAGCTTATCTAAGTATTTGCATCCTTCTATAAAATCATGGAATCTACCCAAACACTTACGATTTTGTTAATGCATTTTTAAAAATGGCTACACAACTTATCCTATCTGTCATTCCTTACTCTTATTATAGACCATCTCAGTTTTTGTAAAAATATTTCCATGAATAAAATACATTATCCCTTGAGTCTTATATGCAAGTTTTATTGGTAACAAAGATTACAGCCTATTTATTTCACAGACTATTTTTCTCCTTTAATATTTGTTTGATAATTTCTTCTGGGGGGAGAGTTAAGTGGAGGTCACTATCATTAATAAATACCAAATAGAACTACATTTGGACCAAAGAAGTATAATTAAGAGTAATAAAACAACACATTCTTTTTGTCTGATCATGTGTATAATATTGAGTCTTGTGCTCTGTTGTACCTTGACTAAAAGAAGTATATTTCATCAACAATCCTGTTGAATGAGTTTGATTATTGGATTCATGATTGTTTATTTGCCCTTTGTTATTTTTTTGGCATTGGTTTGGTTATGGGACAAATCTTATTTTTCTTTCTTTCTTAGTAACCTGAAATTTTGATTCTTTTGAGATTACAATATTATATAAGTTGAGTTCATGCTACAACACAACGAGGTGATAATATAAGATTATTCAAAATAAAAGTGCTCTTTGGAAGTAAAGAACACCATAGGACCATTATAATCACTTCATATTTTTCCAAAGGAAATCCAGCTTGCTTCCCCCTTCCTGATTCAGTTTTGGACCCTTGTTAGAGCATCAAACACAGACTGTTTTGTTTTACTGTTTTTAGTGGCAACTAACTCAGTGACTCCACTTTGGTTCATGTCCTGAACAATAAGCATTCTTCATCCATTTTATCCTTCCTGTGTTGATTACTGGTGCCATTTTTTTTGAGGTGGCCACTGATCATGGATTTCAGTGAGGAAGACTTGAGGTGTTCTGCCAACCTTTTTTTCTTTTTGTTCAGAGATTTTATTCTAATAGCTTTAATTGCAGTGCTTGTTTGTCAAAGTGAAAACTGAAAACAAGTAATCAAAACAGTTAATTACTAATTGTGTGTTGAAAGCAGTAGGAGTTTCCACAATACAAAAAAAAACCAGTTCTGAGGATTGCCCAAGATAAAGTTTAACAGCTCCAGCTTCTTCCATGTTTATCAAAATACAAAAGAAAAAAAAAGGTAAAGTTCTTTTCTTTTTCGGATGGCAAATTTGACCTTTGTAGTAATAAGCGGTAGTAAAGGACATTTCACACATATACAGATATGGGAATTGTTTCAAAATGATACTGAATACTTCTAGAATGGAATGACTCCCCAAGCTCTCATGCTCAATTTATTTTCTTTCAAAACCTAGACACCATAGAGAAATACCTGATGTTCTTGACTGTTTTTGAAATATCTCCAGCCAAGCTTGGGGCTAACATAGGCTAACGAGGAGAATGCAGTCCAAGTGCTTACTGTGGAGAGGTTTCAAACAGAAGCACCACACACACACTTGACCAAAATTAAAAGGCTGATTTTTTTTGTTGTCCAAATACATGAGAAAGCACTTCTCAATATTTATAACCAGCCATAATTGTGTCCTTCTTAAGAGTTATTCAAGTGTGATGGAGAACTAATCACAGTCTGACCTGAACTGCAAGGGGGAAAAGTCTAGTTATAAATGGTTTATGATTGAAGGTCTAATCCTCTCGATGTGCAGCCTGCTCTGAACCACAACCTCAAAGCTTTTTTTCCTAGCAAGTATCCATGTAAGCATAAATACAAGCACAAACTCTATGAAATACATAAAGGTCCAAAGACATAGCATTACATGGATCTCTATTTTAACCATGCAAAATTGATTACTTTTTGATTTTTAATCATCATTTCTCAAGTTTCAAAAGAGAAACTGCAGTCAAATTTACAATGGTCTGGCATTCAAGTTGTTACACAAAACCTACACTAAGCATATTTCTCTGTTCTGTGTGTTCAAGCATTTTACTTGTCTTTTAAAAATATTTTTACTATTTAAAAAAATACACTGAGTTCAGATTAAAAACCAACCAGTAAAATGGATCTCAACACAGATCTTGCAAGCCAGTAGTAGCATTCAGCTCTACTGCTGCATGTTAACCTCCAGCAACCCAAGTGTCAATGCGCTTAAAATCCTTTCCCAGTACTAAACAGTGAGTTGATTTTTTTACAATTAAAAAGAAAACTGAGTAATATTGCATAGGATTGCCACAAACTGCCCCATTGGAAACAAAAACAATTTACATTAAATAAGAAACCTGTTTTCAGGCCTGTATTTGCCACATTTACAGCATGGTGCAACACATACTGTGACAAGAGGTAAGAAAAAACAGCTTCCAGCATTCAATACCACAAAGTAGCACAGTTTGCTACATGAGAATAAAGCAAAGGGTGAATAGGAAGAAATAAGACAGAGGGAAGGAAAGAGGAGGAGGAATTTTTGTTGATTCATTTCTGGTTTCAGAGCTGATTGGAAAACCAGTCCAGTTCTTCATAGAGCCCATCCCCACGAGTGGCACAGGTGACTTGGATGTACCAGTTTCTTTGGTGAAGAGAATGCAGTCCAAGTTTATCTGTGATTTCAGCTGCATTCATGGCATTGGGAAGATCCTGTTTGTTAGCAAACACTAATAAAACGGCATCTCTAAGCTCATCCTCTGCCAATATTCTCATCAAATTCACTCATTCTCTGTCATTACTGTCAACCACAAAACTTAGTCCTTGTGTGTTATGGAAGTAATGGTGCTACAGGGGTCAGATCTTGTTCTGGCCATCAACATCCCATACTGTGAAGCTAACGTTTTTGTATTCTACAGTTTTTGCATTGAAACCTATAGTGAGAATAGTAGTTGCTATGTAACCAAGCTTCAGTTTGTACAAAATAGTTGCAGCATCCAGACCAGCCATTAGGATCCACATGTCTTTTTTTGGAAAAAGTCCCTTGAAAAGGTTAGCAGATATATTGCCCATGGTCCAAGAGTGATGTGTTAAAAGTTGGCAAAAGAAACCTCCTCGCTCCTGAGCCTCGAGCTTCCTGTCTCCTCACCTGTGAGTGGCTGTTGCTCCTTCTTCTTTCTATTGGCTCTCCAGGTTTTGGTTTCACTCCCACAGAATGGGGGCTCCCAATGGCAGCCATCTCAGTGTGTTCTGACAATCTTCATAATGAGCAAAATGTTGTGTTCAGACTAGAGGATCTTGAGAACATCTTCATCTTTAGAAAATCCATCTGCGATTTAGATTTTTATTTGTTATTTCTCCAATATAATAGTAAATGCTTTTACAGAGGATATATCTACTTGTTTTATGTCTTAACTTAACTTTGATTTATTATGTAGAGTTATCAGACAAAATAAAAGCTCTATGACATAAAATATAGATATTTGCAAACTGTGTATATATGGACAAAATTAGGCTGATTGTCTCTTTGAGTTAATCCTGTATGACCTCAAAATGCAAAAAGGAAACAACACTTTGTTGTGTCTCTTTTACCATTGTATTTTATTCTGCTGAGTCTTTTTTGGTTGTCAGTAAACAAATATGTTCAATGGAATTTTCATACATCTCACTTAATTTGGTAACCATGAAGATGTGTCCCATTTTGGAAAGTATCTACTAAATTTTCTATTATATAATCATCAAACACAGTCTTAATATATTCTTGTATCATTTTTATTTTTATATTTCATAAAATTGAGAAAGGAAATGTATTTTAGAATCTTCCCCTTTCTAAGACCTGAACATCAGTCCCTGTAACTTTAAAGTGTTTCTGTTTCAACTTAGATTTCCATTGTTTATACTTTTTTCTTACCTATCAATTATTTCTGACTTCATACTCTTATTTGGCATTCTCACCTAATGCTTATACTTAAATATTTTCCTATTTGAAAATCCTTTTATTTCAACCTAACTTTGCTTTGGGTTGCATGTCTTTCTACTCAATAAGAGAATCAATTTTTTGACTGCAGTTGTTTCTAGATTCCTTTAATATTTTTAAAGGATAATAGGATCATATATTTAAAGGCAGAAGGAATTTAGAAGCCATTAAAACTTACCCTTTCATTTCATAGATAAAGAAACTGGAGGCACCAATTAGTGGCTGAGTAATTTGCCCTGGATCACAAAGCTAGACAGTATTTGAACTCATGGCTTTCCAATTTAAATCTCAACACTTGAACTTCTCCACAATTGTCACAGAGATAATATTTTTTTAAGTTGGTTAAACTTCTTTAATAAATGGCAACAACCAAAGTCAACGCATTTATTTTTACTCATTTCCTATTTTTCAGAATCAGCAATTGACTCTGAAAGAATTCATACATCAGAACCATCTTTTCTTGTTTCACAAAAAATGAATATTTTCATTAAATAAATCCTAGATACAACACTTCCATAGTGAGCTCTCGGTAGATTAAATTACTATTTAATAAAGATAGGCACAGCAGAGAGATATTTCCTACATGGTTTTTGAATGACCATGGGACTCAACATACAAATATGAATTTAATTTATGTTGTCATCATATTCCTAAACAGAAAATAAAGTCTTATATTTACCTCATGGTGACATAAAAGTGAACCTGTGTCCTCAAACATTAATGTCCAGTGTGAAAAACATTTTTTTCCTAAAGTTCAGTTTCTTTTTCAGAAGAAATTTATGATCTAATCTGAATGGATGAATTACTGTTCATTGTATTCCCTGATAGGCTTGGGGAAAATGTTAATTTGTCTCCGTTCTCAAGACAGGTGATACAGAAATTGATATCTCTTGGATCAGGATTAAGTGACCCAAGTCATATACTCAAAGACCCTCATTTTAATATAACTCACCTCCCAGTGTGTTGACCAATGAGAGTTGATTGGCCCCTCCATGGGAATACTTATTCTTTGAAGGGCATATAACCCTGTACCCCCAAATCCAAAATCAAGCCCCTTGTGGGGAGGGACTTAGCTCTGGACTGTAACTCCCATGCAATGCTACCAAAGCAGCTTGAGAGAAATTAAAATGTGGACACATACACCCTAATTTCATTTGTGTCTTTCTTAGAATAGGCTGTTTCAAAATTGGGCTTTGACACTAGAGAACACAATTTTACTAAGCCTTACCCAGCAGAAAGTTATTTCTGTTGTCTGCATCAGTGACTCATTACCAGAAGTTTGAGAATTAGGTGAAACCTGCGTTAGCATAGCACTCCTCCCAAACCATCTGTCACCTAGGGAGTTAGGTGTTGTAGTGAATAGTGCTAGAGTTGAGATGACAAGTTCAATTTTGATGTTAGACACTAATTATACGAGTCCACATGATGGGAAGAAATATGTGGCATCTAAAAACTTGTGAAATATCAACAGATAAGTAAAATACTTAGATTTTGCTTCTTGATTTTCTACCTCCTCCTTAATCTTATTCTTCATGAACAGTGGTTCTCAGAAGCAAGTTCATAGACATGGCAGCAAAGGCATAACTTATTCCTGACTTCTTCCCACATCAGTGACTCAACCTGACAATTCCTCCCTCTTTTAATTCACAATTGATATTAGAATGATTTGTTTTCCAGGCTAGTGAAGGAAGGGAGTGACTAGATATTATATTCTAGAAGATTAAGTAAGGAACACAAAACTATGAAGGAGGAAAAACATCCTTGGACATTGAAAGTTTGCTTGATACAAAGTTGGTCTCAACTTTCTCTTCTGTAAGTTGTCTATCAGGAGGGGAAGGGCTAGGCTAACTACACATTTCAAAACAGTCTTTGTGGGTTATGTTTGAAGTCTGTACCACAGTACAAAGGGAAGGGCTCTAAAGAACAATATTAGAAACAAGATACAAATGACTGATAACACAAGGGAAAGATTGAAAGTTCAAAAGTTTAAAAGAAAAAACCTTAGTAGAAACCTAATTTATAAGTCGATAAACCAATAGATATGATGATAAAAGGAAAGATGAATAAAAGCTCAAAAGAAATCTAAGTCACCAGGACCAAAAAATATAATGTAAAGTAATTGACAAAACTACCCAAGAGGGTCGAGGTAGGGATTCTACAGCGCCCCAGAGATAAAAATCATCATAGTCTCCAAGACAGTACAAAGTTATACCACTCTGATACTCTCTTAGTGGCTGGATAGCTGATTAACTGTTATAATTTAACACAAATTGCCCCTGGGACTGTGATCCTCATAGGTGAAATTTTCACTTATTTTCCTTCTCCCAAGTCTGCCATGCCACTTTCTGGCAATCTATGAACCAAGCTGCCTGTATTTTGGTATCCTTTTCCTTCTCTTCCATTTTATCTTCATCCTTTTTTTCTTCTTCCTCCTCCTTTTCCTTCTCCTATTCTTCTTTCTCCTCTTTAATTTCATCACACTTGCCAATCTAGTTCCTTTTTATAAGATAAGTTCTTTGAGAACGTTAACTATTTTGCTTATATTTGAATTGCCTCTCTTCCCCCATGTTTAGCATAGAGGTTGGCACTTAATAAGTATTTGTTAATTCATTCTCTCATGCATTTATTTGAGGAATGTAGTTATGCAAAAGATTAAAATTAAGATCTGGTTTTCAACTTCTTTTCCTGAGGCATGGAATAGACCAGTAAAATTCACCTTCAATGATAGATGGTGTTTTATTACTGAATTTTCTTGCTTTTTTTTGGTATTAAGATGAATTGTATTAAGTAGAGTTTGAAATTATAGAACAATAATAGCCTTGGACAGTCTTAAAATGATTAGTTTATTCCAATATTTTTGTTGCATGAAGTTTCTGAGTATGATGAATACTAGATTGTAAAAAAGCCCCCTCTACTTACCACAGGACTTAAATGGGGAAGAAAAACAAATAATGGAAAAGCAAAAGGGCAGCCATGATAGATTTTTGTCTTGATCTCATAAGTCTTCACCCTAGGTCGAACCAATAATGTATGTCAGTTTCTTTCTTTGGAAGAAAAATTTTACAATGCTTAGGTCTATTAAGGGGAACAATTTTCTGTGTTTGACATTCTAGAAATAATGAAAAAGTATATGCATCTTCCATCTTTTATCATGTGCAAAGTCAATGCTGAAATGATATGTTCAATCTACAACTGTTAATAATGCTTTCTACATCTTGCACCTGCAATACAGAGATTACATTTGCCATACTTTAAAAAAAAAATGCCCATAAAACAAACAAACAAACAAACAGCATTATGTTCCTTACCCTAACTTCACCCCCTGTCACAGGGTGATTTAGGCATAGCCATGACTGAAATTAAGGAAATAGGATAAATTATCACTGGGTTTTCTTCCAGATATTTGAACGTGGAAAAGCAAAATAAAACAATATCAGTAGAATATGAAAGTTTTTTCTTTTTTTAATAAGATCCACATTACATAAAATTACATAGGATAATATAATTGTTTTAATTGCAGGAAAAAAGAGTATTGTTCATAAACAAGATAAAAATTAAAACCTATATCTGCATGTTATAAAAACAGAGGCTGTTATGAAAGCTTTTGGCTTTCATTCTCAAATTTTCCCCCTACTTCTTTCCTGTTCTCACCCTCTCCTTCCCTGCCACCCCCATAGTTATCCCAACTCTTAACCCGGATTTTGTTTTTTATTCAAAATCTCTATCTCAGTTTATACCTTCTTTCCAGCAACATCTTTTCTTTCTTTAGCCAACAATCAATCTATTAGCTCTGGGCAATGGCCTATTATTTTACCAAGTATTTTAATTAGTCTAAATTAAAGGACAATATTTTATAAGCATTGGACATTACGTCTGAGAATCTTCAACAGCTTCTCTTCCCCCACTTCCTAAATAGAACATACCCATAGTACTATTTTCACTATCTGTTTACCTCTTTTTTTCTTTCTCCTCCTCTCAATGCATATATAAATACAGAGTAGATGGAAAGTAATCCAAGAAGAAAGGCCTGTATAGGAAGGATCAGAAAAGATTGAACTGAAAACTAGGAATTATTCCTAGTTGGTGAGTGACATAAAGCAATTTGCCTTGCTGTGTTTTCTTTGTTCAGAGAGAAGTAAAACTGTATATTGATATTTCACTTTATTTGAGGCATATCAGAAAAAAATGCAGAATTATTTCTAAGTTCTTAATATAGTACAAAGAGGAATAATCTAGAGTTAAATTCATTATTTTTCAACATAGTATTATAGGAAAAATAATTAACTTTTTTTAAAAACAGGCAGTGCTTTAAAAACCTAGTGAAAGTACATATATCTCTCTATAGAAGTTCCTCATTTACCAAACTCTGTTTCTATAAGTACTTGGAGGTTATTTTCATTGACAATTGGAGTGAAGCTCAGCTATTCTTGTGATAACATCTGCTGTTTCCAAGAAGGTTACTGACTCGTCTAATAAGAGATTGAAGAATATTGTAAGAGTTAATTCTTTTTCATGAACAATAAATGGAAAGAATAATTTACTTCTCTCACATCTCTAATTATAGAAATTTAAGAAGAGTGGAATGATCAGATCTATGGAGTTACTAATTATTTATAAGTCCTATCAGAGGCCCAATATTTTTATATCTGGTAGGCTTATGACTCATTACCCTCTTGTTCCACAACTACTGCTTAAAGTCCTTTCTTGATATCTTTCTTTACATAGCTTTTTTTCATTGTGCATATTTGGATCGTTACATTTCTAAGCCAACTATTTAAAAGCGTTAATGGCATGAATGACTCAACATACCTTGAGATGTTTACCCTAAAGAGGTTTACCTTTACAGTTATATGAATTATAGAATTATGGATTTTAGAATGAATATAATTAAAACATAATGAAGCTATAAATCAAAATCTGATTGCAAAATTTTCATAAATTATTTCAAACATATTACATTAGGGAAAAGAGATGAGAGAGAGAGAGAGACAGAGACAGAGAGAGAGAGAGAGAGAGAGAGAGAGAGAGAGAGAGAGAGAATGACAGATAATCCAATGGTTATTTTTGATGTCCAAATAAAGCCAGGGAAGGGGCACCTCTAGCAGGTTGGGTGAATACTCTTAGTGAAATTTTAGGACACTGATGAGAACTGATATGATGATCAATCATAGATGAGTTGTAATAGCTGAATTTCTGAATTGATGAGGTCCAGATCAATGTGAGTGTTTAAAAGTATTTCAAATGATGATATTAACAGAGAGGGATATTACAGGATCCAATTTGAGGTTTGACCTTCAAATTTTTTTGATTTTAGATTTATGTCAAGGAATTATATGTTATATCCTTTTAAAGTACTTTGCATATAGATATTTTAGTGAAGAAACAAGCAGAAAAGGTATTTTTTTTGCATAGAGGAAAAGATTTAAGATAATGTTATATATGAACACTAAACAAAGTAGGAAAATAAGTTGATTTAGTTAAAAAAAACTGCTAATATGTGTATTAATAAAATACCTTTGAGATGGGATTTGAGAATTTTTAGAGACAAAATGAATTTTCTTGGCAATTATAAGGTTCCAATATCTTTTTTTTTAAATTTATTTAACTTTTTACATTCATTTTCACAAGATTTTGGGTTCCAAAATTTTCTCCCCATTTG
>CM053774.1:79262835-79278031 GCA_028658325.1 Potorous gilbertii
CTGGGCATTTTCCCAGCCAGTTACTTGATTTCTGAGAGTCCTCTCCAACCCCTGGCCTAGATTCGCCCTAGTGCTTTGGGTCTGAGATTCAAATGCTGCTCCTCAGCCTCAGGGCTTTTGGTGGCAGGCTTGACTGCTCTTCAATGGGGGCTTATCTGCTGGTTCTCAGGTGGGGGCAGGGCTGCCTCTCAGGTTCAGTTCCCTCAGGGGGTTTATACAGAGATCCTTTGTAGTGGAGCTGGGGTGGAGCTCCAGCCCACTCTGGGAGTCTCTGGCCATGCTGCCTCAGCCTCTGCCGCAGCGGCTGCTTCCCAGGGGGTCCGAGTCCCGGAGATCCCCCGCTCCCCTCTCAGCCCGTCTCTCTCACTGACCTGTGCCTCTGTGGGTGGAGGGACCTTCCCAGCTGCTGGAGATTCAGGTCCCTGATGCCTGCTTGGGTCTGCTCGCTCCTTTCAGTGCCTTGTGGCCGGGGCGGGGGTGGGGAGCGCTCGGCCAGGCAGGGCTCGGCTCCCGTCAGGGGTACCTTTGCGGTCGCTTTTTCCGGGCTCTCTGCAACGGAAATCTCCTTCACTGTGTTGCTGCGCAGCTTCCACTGTTCCAGAATTTGTCAGGAGTTCTTTTTACAGGAAATCTATGGGCTGTGGGTTCGGACCTAGCATAGGTGAGTCTTTCTACTCCACCATCTTGGCTCCGCCCCCAAGTTTCCAATATCTTTAGGATGAGTGTGGAAATATGGCTCTCTTGTATGGGAATGATTTGATATTTTAAAGTGGCAAAGAAAAACTTTATTCATCGTAAAATTTAAGAACTAGGAATGTACAAAACTATAGTTTCAATAACATCAAGGATAATTCTGGAAGTTTTGAAGCAATGAAGAATATGCTAGCTAATCTCATCTGAATATTACTATTTTGTGACTAAAGAGAAGAAAACCAAAACCAAATTGAAAATCATATATATATATATATATATATATATATATATATATATATATATATACATATATCTATACAAACATACATATACACACAGATAGATAGATACATTCATACATAGATACATAGATATTGGGGCATGATTAAAGAGGCCTAGAAATTAGATTTTTGGAGAAATTTGGGAAATTATAAATTTTTCAATGAAAATGTGTGACTGAATCAGGAGGCTCCCATTTAAGCCACTGAAGTCTGCTGCTTCTTGATACTGCAACTTAAAAGAAAAACCTGATACAGTAAGATTAGGAAATAATTTTAGACAAATGAAAGAATCCTACAGGTACTGTTTGAGCTGTTGCTATTTGAGCCAATTAGGTAACAAAAAGCTTCAGATAAATGATTACTCATCGATGGTAGAGAACATTTACTTCATTTGTTAAAAATTTCAATGTTTCATTGCTATTAAAAACACTAGAAGGCATAGGAATAAATGGAACTTTTCTTAAAATGATAGTAGCATCTATCTTTAAAAAAAGCCAGTTTTTATCTGTAATGAGGAAAAACTAGAACCCTTCCAAGAGCAGAGATGAAACAAGTATGTAATGACTGTTACTCAGTGTTATACTTGAAATGCTATCTATAGCATTAGAACAAGAAAAATAAATTGACAAGATCAGTAAGCTTATTTGATGATATGCTCAGAAAACCCTATAGAATAAACTCAAAACACAGCTAGTTGGAACAATGAATAATTTGAGCAAAGTTGAAGGATATAAAATAAATCCTTATACATCATCAGCATTTCTACATATTTCCAAGAAAACAGAAGGAAGAAAAAGAAAGAGAAATTCCAATTCAGATAACAGCAGACAATGTAAAATACATAGGAGTCTAACTGATAAGACAAACTCAGGAACTATAAGAGCACAATTGCAAAATACTTTTCACATAAATAAGGACAGATCTAAACAACTTGATCTCTAAGCCTGAGAAAAAATGATAATGGCAATTTTTCCTAAGCTAATTTAGTTATTTAGGTTCATGTCAATCAAACTACAAATAATTATTTTATAGAGTTAGAAAAAAAGCAACAAAATTCATCTGGAAGAGCAAAAGGTGAAAAATATCAAAGCAATAATGAAAAAAAATGTGAAGAAAGGTGACGTAGCACTGCTAGGTTTCAAAATATACTACAAAGTAGTAATCATCAAAACTATATACTGCTGGTTAAGGACAAATGGTGAATCGGTGTAATAGATTAAGTACACAATATACAATAGCAAATGACTACAGTAATCTAGTTTTTGTTAAACCCAAAGATCCAAGCTTTTGGGATGAGAACTCAGAATATGACACAAATTACTGAGAAAAATGGAAAGCAGTTTGCCAGAAACTAGGCATAAACCAACCTTTCACACTATATACCAATATAAGGTCAAAATAGGAACATGATTGAGACATAAACAGTGATAGTATAAACAAATTAGGGGAGCGTGGAAGCTTTTACCTGTCAGATCTCAGGACAAAGGAAGTGTTTATGAAGAAAGAAGAGACAGAGAGGATCACACAAAGTATACTTGATAATCTTAATTATATTAAATTAAAAAATACACAAATAAAACCAATAGAAAAAGAATGAGGAAAAAAATAGAAAAACAGGAAGCATTTTTCATAGTCTATTTCTCTGATAAAGACCTCACTTCTCAAATATATGGGGAACTAAACCAAATTTATGTTAAAAAAAGAATCATTTCCTGATTAATAAGCACTGAAATATTATGGACAGTCATTTTTCAGAAAAAGAAATCAAAGCTATCTATAGTCATATAAAAATGTTCTAAATCACCATTGATTAGATAAATATAATTAAAGCAACTATGATTAGAGTTATTTTTAGTTACTATATTATTAGTTTCTGATAAATTTATTTTAAAAATCTCATGCTTATCAGATTAGCATAATTGAAAAGGAAATTGATGAACAGCTTAGACCTGTGTCCAAAGTATTATAAAACTGTACATACCTTTAGCCACAATGATGCCATTAATAATCCTGTATTCCAAAGCAATAAAAGAAAAGGGAAAAGGATCTACATATACAAAAATATTTGTAGCTGGTCATTTTGTGGTGTCAAAGAATTGAAAATTGAGGGGATGTCCATGGATTGGAGAATGACCAAACATGTTGTGGTATATGATTGCAATGGATACTATTGTGCCAGACAGCTAGATGGCACAATATGCTAGACCTAGAGTCAGGAAGACCTGAGTTCAAATTTGGCCTTAGAAACCTACTAGTTGTTTGATCCTGGACAAGGCACTTAACTCTTAGACTTTGAGTCTTCTCTATGGCTGGTCAGGAGAAAAAAAATTGATTCCATCATTTCCTTTTATTTAGACTTACCCAGATCAAATCCTGAATAAACTAGGAATTTTTTACCCTCAAAAATGTTTGAGTCTCTTTCAAACATTACACAAGACCAACTTCAATTTCTTGTGGTGATTATTAGCTAGAGAAGACTTTACAAGTATATTCTAATAAAAGTCTATACTTGTGGACTAGAGTGTAACTAAGTCATAATATTGTAAGGGTCTGAGAGTTAGCTATGTGGTTGTATATCATTTGCCCCCTGAAATATTTACATTATCTAATTCAAAAATAACATATTAGCCTAATTGTTTGCTACTTTTTGTTGTTGTTACTTCAAAGAATGTGATTTCTCTCATAACATGACCATTTCTTCTGCCACTGAAGATCATAACCTGAACACAGACTTCCAGCATATAATTCTTGTCCACATTAGTCTCAAGTTACTCCATATAGGATGCATACATCACACTCCAGGCTTCCCTCAAGTTCCTTTATCTCATATAGAAATAATATTTCATGCAATAGAATTCTCAGAAAACTAGATTAAGTTGAATTACTTAGGGCAATAACAATTGAGGTTCCTACTCAATGTTCACTACTTAACTTAGGAATTCTATAAAGGACATTAAGGTATCTTCTAAACTACTTATGTAGATAGTAACGTATTAATATCATGCATATACTAGCTTGCCTAGTATTTATAGCTTCTTTTCCCTAGTTAACCACACATGCACATACAAGACTATAACATTCCTTTCAATTACGATATTTATTTCAGAATGTTAACACCATGAAAGTTTTACTTTTTTTGTTTTTCTTTTCAACTGTCTTGAAAGGATAAATAAACACGTTGCCTTGGGACTGAATATTTCATTTTTAATCATTCATGATTTCTACAGACTATGTAGCTTTCTATTTCAGAAGTATTTAAGAACATTAAAAAAAGAAAAGAAGAAAAATAATTACCAAAGGAATAGAAGATTTGCAAGTTATGCATCCAAACTCTTTTGAGTTAACACTACACTATTTTTGTCCCTTATATTTTGACATTTGCAAACTGTCCAATAATTTGCAAACAAATTGCAAACAAATCCACCTATTTCCTTAAATCTTCATGTTTACTCCACATCATAAATCATAGTATGGCCCATGTAAATCTGGAAGAGAACAGAGAGCATGTAGCCCAATCTCTTTCAGTTTATAGATGAAGAAGCTGAGGTTTAGAGGTTCAACGTCCTTCCCAAAGCTGAGATTTGAATTTGTGTCCTCTGACTCCAAATCCATCATACTTACCACTGTATCATGATCTCTCTGAATGATTTTTGATTTCCTAAAACATGAATAAAGTTTTGCATCTTACAAATATTCACATTCTGTTCTATTCTATTTTTGTTCAGTTTATAATTATGATACATTTATTGTATATTTAATCTTCAAGATTGACTACTCATGTAAGTTTTATATGATTTTAATTTGACTATAAATTCCTTTGGGACATGCCTCAATTATTTTTCCTGTAGACATAGCACAGTTTTGTAAATAGAAGGTACACTACATTTTTATTTTTATTTTTACTTAGCATTTCATTTTTCCTTTATTACATGTAAAATCATTTTTCAACATTTGTTTTAAAAACTTAGTTCCAAATTTCCTCCCTTCTTCCCCAACTCTGTCACTGAGAAGGCAAGCAATTTCATATAGGTTATCTATGTGTGGTCATGAAAGACATATTCATGTTAGCCTTGTTGTAAAATAAAACATAGACTAAAATAAAAACCCAATAAAAATGAAGAAAGTTAAAAAAAATTGCTTTTATCTGTATTCAGGCTTTACCAGGGGATGGATACCATTTTTCATCAAAAGTGTTTTAGAATTTTCTTGAATCATATCATTGCTGACCATACCTCATTCATAGTTATTCATCTTACAACATTGTTGCTAATATATGCAATGTTTTCCTGGTTCTACTCATTTCATTTTGCATCAGTTCAAATAAATCTTCACAAGATTTTCCAAGAGCTTCCAACTCTTCATTTCTTGTAAGAAAATAGTATTTCATTACATTGATATACCATAACTTATTCAGTCATTCCACGATTTATGGACATCCCCTCAATTTCCAATCCTTTGCCATCAGAAAATAGCTCCTATAAATATTTTTGTACATATAAAGCCTTTTTCTTTTATTTTTCAATTTCTTTGAAAATACAGGTGTAGTAGTGTTATAGGTAGGTCAAAGAGTTTTATATGATTTTATAGCCCTTTGGGTATCGTTCCAAATTGTTCTACATAATGGTTGAATCAGTTCACAATTACATAGGATTATACTCAGTTTTTCTAGGTAGGTGATTCTTGGTTGTAATCCTAGTGTCTTCATCCTCCAGAATAACATATTCCAAGATCCTTGTTCCTTTAATATAGAATCTGCTCAATTTTGATATCCTGATTTGACTCCATGATACTTGAGTTGCTTCTTTCTTACTGCTTGTGACATTTTCTCCTTGATCTAGGAGCTCTCAAATTTGACTATGTTAATGCTGGGAGTTTACATTTTGGGATCTCTTTCAGGAGGTGATTGGTGGCTTTTGTCCATTTTTATTTTACCCTCTGGTTCTAACATATCTAAGCACATCTAGTTCTAAATCCTTTTTCAGAAAAAGAAATCAAAGCTATCTATAGTCATATAAAAATGTTCTAAATCACCATTGATTAGATAATAGATTTGATTGACATGAACCTAAATAACTAAATTAGCTTAGGAAAAATTGCCATTATCATTTTTTCTCAGGCTTAGAGATCAAGTTGTTTAGATCTGTCCTTATTTATGTGATTTAGATCTGTCCTTATTTATGTGAAAAATGTGGAATTTTTGATTTCCTAAAACATGAATAAAGTTTTGCATCTTACAAATATTCACATTCTGTTCTATTCTATTTTTGTTCAGTTTATAATTATGATACATTTATTGTATCATATTGTTTCTTGTAAGATGATATCTAAGCTCTTTTTGATCATTTGTTTTCAGGAAGTGTAATAATTTTAAAATTATCTCTCAATTTATTTTCTGTGTCAATTGTTTTTCTAATGAGCTATTCCATGTTGTCTTCTATTTTTTTATTCTTTTATTTTTATTTTATTTTTTCTTCATGTCTCATAGAGTCATTAGCTTCCACTTCTTCAAATATTTTTAAGGAATTATTTTCTTTAGTAGACTTTTGTATCTCCTTTACCATTTGGCCAATTCTCTCCCTCTCTCCTTGCTCCCCAAGATGGCATGCAAGCTTATATGGGTTCTATACATACATTCTAATTGAATACATTTTCACATTGGTCATGTTGAATAGAAGAATTAATATGCACGGGACAAACTATGAGAAAAACCCAAACAAAACAAAACATAACACAAGGGAAAATATTCTGCTCCATTCTGCATTCTAATTCCATAGTTTTTTTCTCTGTATGTGGATAGCATTTTGCCTCAAGAGTCCTTTGGAAATGTTTTAGGTCCTTACATTACTGTGAAGGGCTAAATCTACCAGAAAAATTCCTCACACCCTTTGGTTTTTACTGTGTACAATGATCTTCTGGTCCTGCTCCTTTCACTCAGCATCGGTATATATAAGTTCTTCCAGGCCTTTCTGAAGTTTTCCTGTTCATCATTTCTTATAGCACCAGAGTATGCTATTGCATTCATATACCACAATTTGTTCAGCCATTCCTCAATTGATGGGCATCCCCTCAATTTCCAGCCTTGGACACCAAAAAAAGAAATGCTATAAATATTTTTGTACATGTATGACCTTTTCCCATATTTGTTATATATTTGGGATACAGACCTAGAAGAAATATTGCTGGATCAAAGGGTATGCGTATTTTTGTGGCCCTTTGGGCATAATTCCAGACTGCTAGCCAGAATAGTTAGATTAACTAGCAGCTCCACCAACGACAAATTGGTGTTTCAACTCTCCCACATCTTCTCCAACATTTATCATCTTCCTGTTTTGTCATGTTAGTCAATCTGATAGGTGTGATGTGGTACCTCAGAGTTGTTTTGATTTGCATCTCTCTAATCAATACTGATTTAGGGCATTTTGTCATATTACTATATATAGCTTTAATTTTTTCCTCTGAAAACTGCATGTTCATATCCTCTGACCATTTATCAATTGGGGAATGATGTGTATTCTTGTACATTTGACTCAGTTCTCTATATATTTTAGAAATGAGGCCTTTATCACAGACACTAGTTGCATAGATGTTCTGTTTTTAAGTGTTATTTTCTTCAGTATGTTTTGTGCCTCCTTTGCCAAGCTGTCAAAACTTTTTTCATGATTTATTTGCATCACTCTCATTTCTGTTCCCAATTTTTCTTCTACCTTTGTCACTTGATTTTTTAAAAAATCATTTATGAACACTCCCATGTCCTCAGAATAATTTATCTTTTTCTTTGAGGCTCTGAACGTAGGAGTTTTGACTTTGTTGTCTTCTTTTGAGAGTGTATTTTAATTTTAATTGGCACCATAATAATTTTCTTGGATTTTTGGATTTTTTCCTGTTGTTTCTTCATTTTTTTTCTTGTCTATTTCTTTATTTTTATCTCTTTGCTAAAGTGGGATTCTACTTCCAGGGTGGAAGTTAGACTGCTCCAAACTCCAGGGGATTTGTGCAGTTATTGTCAGAGATACTTTCTGCAAGTTTTCAGTTCTTCCAGGGTGGTATGAAATAAGGAGAGGTGTATTCATGAATTTCCTGCCCTGTGCTCTGTCTGCAAGCAACCACAAGCACTATTTCCTGCCCTGGAATTGTCATGAGGGTCCCTACTCCTCTGAAGCTGCAAGCTCTGGTGTGCTAGTGCTCTTCCTTGTCCTGTTATTGCCACCCAGGACTGTGAACCTGATCTGAGTATGGATAAAACAAAAGAGTCCTGCTCCAGTATCATCAAAGGGAAGTCTGTAATCTTCTGCCTAGATAGTTGTTCAATCCACCTTGTTGGTCTGAGAGCTCCAAAAGCCACTGTTGTTGCTGAATCAGTTGCTCCCTAAGCCTGATGTTAGTTTCTGTGGCCTGATCTGTGCTGCTTGAACTTGCAGTGGATTGTCCTTGCTCCATTCTCAGTAAGAAAGATCTTTCCTGCTGACCTTCTAAGTTGTCTTGGGTTGGAAAACTGTTTCCACCTACTTTTCTCTAGGTTCTGCCACTCCAGAATTTGTTTTAGGGAATTATTTAAAGGTGTTCAGAGCAGTTTTGGAGAGAGCTCAGGAGAATCCCTGCTTTTTCTTTGTCATTTTGGCTCTGCTCCCCAAAATGTTAAAATTCACACTCTACATTAAAATAAATATATCAATATGCAGAAAAAACCATTGAGATCTCTGCTTTCACAACAGGCTCCCCCACCTGATTCTCTTCCCCACTATCCCCTCAAAATCCAATCTATTCCCTTAACATTCTCTTTTCTCCTTTATCACGTTCCTACATCTCTCATTCTTACTCCCTATCACTGATGACCAATCCTTAACTCTCTTTGAATTACTTCCCTATAGTACTCAAATACTCATGGATAACATTCATCAAAACTCATTTGAAGAGTAATCTTCCTTAACAATTCTGTTCAACTGGGTTCTTATCCATAAAAAAAGTCTTCATATAAAAATGCCTAATTCTCTCTTTTAAACAAAATCCAAGAAGACATTGCTATCTTTTTACAGGTAATATATCTCTATAGAATTATGTAATTTCTTTCAATATCTTAAACAAAATCAAAACAATCTTTTAAGTCACTGGCAGTGATTTTCTTCATCTCCTTGACTATTTGCACAGCTTTTCCTTAACTCTATCTTTAGTTCTTGCGTAACTGAGATCAGTCAAGGTTCAGTCTGTTAATGCAATCAGAATGGCAGAGTGTTTGACCCTGGAGATCCCGGGATATGATGACTAGCCAAGAGCCTTAACGAGGACAACTAACTTTTTCCTACTTTAAACTGATATGTAGGAAGTGGATGAAAGCAGGAAACCTCAGACACTTTTGGCTAGTAATGTTAAACTAGCTCATATACTATGTCTATAGAGATGATTTTGGTAACCAGAATTAAAGTAAGAAAACTAAATAGAATCTAATTGTGGTATAATAATGCATTTTGGCATAATCTGGTCAACTAGGTGCCCCTGGAGTTTCTGGGTTTGTGTTCTCCAGTGTTATCTAGACACATTGTTATGCATTGAACTTTGCTATAAACTGCTTGTTAGCATAATAGTAACCATAAGGGAATACACTGAAAGGCTTGTCCATGATAGCTTGGTCCTCAACAAGACTGTTTCCCTATCACTTTTTTTGTGTGCTCATTTCTGTAATTATGAAATGGTGACACAATGTTGAAGTTAATCCTTGTAATATTTTTAAAAATATGGAGTCCCCTATGAAGGTTCATTAACTCTTACAGGGACTAGAAGTATTTAATAAATTATTATTAATTGGCAATAGCTCAGATCTTCTTCAGAAAGCCCTCTATGATTGACTCCTCTTTGGACACTCCATTAAATCTATAATCCCCCCACTATATAAACCTATAATATGGACCCAAATTAGGTATCCACTTTTCTTTTTTTTTACTATTTTACCTTGTGCATGAAATATTCTTTTAAAATTAGTTACTTGTTATTTAATGCATAGTATTTTGCTTTCTGAACTACATTTTACCTCCCTCGGAACAGTGATAAAAGTGCAAAATAAATATAATCAATTATACTGATATTCACTTATCCATGAATGTGAATTGTAATTCAGTTAGTTAACCCTGATTAAATCTACCTCAAAATGTAGTTAATGAATGTATTAAACTTTATTCAAAAGCAAAATTCTATTTTGGTGAAAGGATGTTGAAATCTCATTGAGAAGGCATGAATAAAGTAATTCATAAATAAAGAAATCCTACATATTCAATTGTGCAGTCATCTCAAGTACATTGAAAGATTTCACTTTTGCACTTTATTTTTTTAAATATAGTTTTGATTTGTATGTTTCTCTAAGACTAAATTATAGCAACTCTGGTTGTTATTAAACGGCAAAATAGATTCTTCAACCTAGAACAATTGTTCAGAAGTCAAAGGGAAGAAAATAGGCAAGTACTAATTACTAAATAGAAATTTTACTGTTTTCTATTACATTTTCACCTAACTTCATTTGGCAAGACAAATCTGCACTAGGAAATGTCATGATGGAGTGAATTCAGGGATTATGAAAACTGTGAGACTTCCACAGAAAAAATAACACTGACTTACAGTACTCAGAACTCTAATGTGAGGTTTCTAGAAAACTGTCCAGATGATACTAAAATCTCTCAAAACCATCTAATGTCCTAGGTTTTATCAGAAATTCATAGTAACAATAGTATCATTTAAATAGCACTTTAAGGAACACAAAATATTTTAGAAATGGAATGAACTTTTGTTCCCCACAGCAGTACTCAAAGATAAGTGCCACTACTATCTCCATAGTAGAGGAAACCTGAACCAACATGTTAAGTAGGTTATACAAAGTTATTCAGTTACTAAAAGGTAAGCCTACATTTGAATTCAAATCCTACTGACTCTATGTCCAATGACCTATCCATTTGTCGAATAAGACATTTTCAAAACAAATAAATACATTTCCAGAAGTTACACAAACACCCTAGATTATTTTCTTAGGCCAGATCTGTCCTTTATATAAATGTTATGAACTTTTAAAGCATTTGACATTATTAGAATTTAAATTGTCTGGAAGAAAAGACAACATTTTAACAACACATTGCATGAAAAATATGGCAATCTTGTTCTTTTCTCTGAGATGGGCTTTGCAATTGACCATTCTTAAGAGCAATAAACCAAGTAGCTAGATTTTAGAGTCTTGTTGAGTGAGCTTGGGATGAAGAAAAAAAGATGAATCTTCCATTACAGGAATGAAATTCAAGACCAGTAATCAGTTTTATTTGTATGGCAGAATTACCCCCTTATGGGTTCATTTAAATACTCAAAATGTTGCTGATGGTTGCTATAAACTAAATCCTGTACTGATTTACAACTAACCAAATGCAATTTCCTGAGGAGCCTGAAGCTTCTTTCTGTAAGCCACATCCTTTATATATAATAAATCTTTCTCTTTTATCTGGCTCCTCAGGTTAATTGACACCTAGGCCACCTATGGTGCTAGGTGAGATTCTCTCAGCATTCTTCAAGAATTCATGCTGGTAAACTACCCAACTTCTTTACCTCTAAAACATATTGAACCTTTCAAGGTATTCAACTTCTCAGGCATCTCAAACTATGAGTAGAGCAGGTGCTGCTTTGCCTTAACTAAAGTTTTCTCAACCAGAATTTCTTATTTTATTGAACTTTACTTTTCTATGTGATACCCAGCCCAACTCCAGAAGCTCAGTAAAATAAACAACAACCAAAACATAACACATACGTCTTGACCATAGATTTAAATATCTCAAACTTCCACAGTACCTTACATTTAATTGGGGGTGGGTGTTTAATTCACTTTAGATCCCATGGGATAGAGACAGTATCATAGCCAATAGAAGAGTACTAAGTTACTGCCAAACAGAAAGGAAAATGAGTGTATATGTAAGAAAGGAATACATCTTAAATCTATCCACTGAATCATGGACATACATAGAAAATAATGACAGATAAAAAATAATAATAATTTTCATTTATGTAATTTGTTAAAGAGTGGATAGTACTTTGCATACCTCATTTGAGCATCATATCATGTTTATTAGTTAGGTACTCAGTGATGAAGAGTGACTTGCCTATGGTCACACAGCTAATAGCTGTTATAGGCAGGATTAAGCTCCAGGTCTTTTTGATTTCAAGTTCAGTAATGATATCATGGATTAGTAAGATCATTTATTGCTAAACAAGATAGGATGAATTATCTCAGCCATAGTTATCTCCAGAGATCAACACCACAAAACTCATCTGGAGTTAACTGAGTTAAAGTTACCTTCAATTTCAAATTTTAAGAATAAATTCAATTAGGGATAAATAATAGGAAAATCTGGGGAAGACCTTCGATTTCAAGATACAAGGCCACCTGTAGGGAAAACAGAACCCTGAGTAGTGATCCTGGGCTTTTTGCATCTGGGCAGATTTTAGAGAGGAGGCTGTCTTCTGGAGAAGAATTCACATCCAGGATAGCCAAGGAGTAGGGGGAGAAAGAAAGTCATCTGGTAGATGTGAATTTTAATTAATTCTTACTAAAGGTCTGTGGTAGCTTATGAGAAATCTAGAGATTCCAAGTTTATGTTCAGTGATTTCTCTTTGAGGAAAGGATGTGCATATTTGACCATGTAGGCAAAGCTATTCTTTCTTCCTATTTTATATTTATTCACACTAAAGATGCTTAAAGTATTATTTAGAGATAAAAGAATCCATTTATCCAAATACCTGCTTATTTCTAAACTCCGGTTGAAATTTCTTTCTCCAAATATCAAGACCTTGTAAACCAGTTTCAATTATTGGACCAACTTCTTATCAACTATAACAGATGAAATGAGATGCCCTAGGAGATAGTCAGTTCTTACCTTACTCTATGTCTTTATTTTCTGAAAAGGCTAGATGGCCACTTATTGGCTGTGTTATGGAGGGCTTGCTTGTTCAGAAACGAGTTGCATACGTTGGTCTCTGACATCACTTTCAACATGAAGGGTCTGTGATTTCCAACCAGTTACTGTGTTGTATTTTGTTGTTGTTGTTAAGTTGTTTCAGTTATGTTTGACTCTTTCTGACTCCATTGGAAAAAAAACTGGAATGGTTTGCCATTTCCTTCTCCAGCTCATATTACAGACAAAGAAACTCAGACAAATGAGGTTAAGTGACTTGCTTGGGGACACATAGATAATAAATGTTTGAGACAAGATTTGAACTCAGGAACATGAGTATTTCTGATTCCAGTCCTGACACTCTAACCATTAGACCACTTAACTGCCCATGTAACTTGCTTGTATTATAATTCTATATTGGTATTTAAAGAGTGAAGGAAGCAGTTGTAAGTGAAAAATGCAGTGAAGGAAGTGATAAATGAATCCACCTCAAGGTAAAAAAAAAATAAATTTTCAAAGTAATAAAATGATGAGAATGATTTTCAGAGGGAGTATAACTGTACTTCAATATAGTATCTTCACAAAGAGTTAAGGTGCTTTCAGGTGCTGTGCTTGGATGTTCTGCTTAATGGGCCAGCTTCATTCAAAAGGCTAATGGGTAGATACATTATTTTTGTTGTTCTATTTTTAATGAACAAGTGGCATTTCTATTCATTAATCTCAGAAAAAGATAAATAATGAATCGCTTGAAATTACAGTATGTCCTTATTTCTTAAAAAACTGACACAGAACGTGTGCCAATAATAGCAACATATAATATTTATGAAGGGCAGGCTTTCCATAATGAGAAATCCACCAATTACCACGGCAATGATTTGAGACGCAAGATGGAAGATGTGTTAATAAAATGTATCGAAAAATGGGGATGGGCAACATTTGAACTTTAAGAAGTACACAGTGATTCAGACATGCACAGGTTTGGAAGGGGGTTACTCACAAATATTCCATATTGAAAACTGTAATGCTCCTTCATTCATTTGTGCATTTTTCTTGCATTTTTCTGCTTGTTGATGTCAAAGGTGAATACAAGAGAAATAATTTCTATCCTTAGCAAATGAAAAGTTTTAGGTACTAATTGATTAAACACTGTATAGAGGTGTGTAGTACTTTTAGAAAATGTGTGATATTAAAATACAGACTCGCAAATCTGAAAATTCAGGGAGATGATTTGCACAATAAAATATGAAAGTAGCTTCATGAAGTAGCTTTCAGGGAAATTCCTTCAGTGAGAATCCTTAGTCCTGGATGACTAAAGTAAGTTAAATTGGTACGTGACTGTCATCTAGTCGAAGTCCTTCATTTTTATTCTATTTTATTTATTATTAACTTTTAAGTAATATGCAATTCATATGAGGCTTGGATTACTGACTTTAAATTAAGAGTTGTAAGACAATGTGTTTGTTTAAGCTTTTGCCCAACCCTATTCCTTTTAATCTAAACTCATTAAATGTTAACAAAATAAATATTTGAGTACAGAGAAAATTAAAATGAAAACTTTATCATCCATGAAACATAAACTCCGTCATTTATTTTGCTTAAATATGTATATGTCAACTTAAACTAGATGACAAAAAACAACAGATATTCTTCTGCCTTCCTTAGAACTATTTCTTTGATGTATTTTTTCAGTTTGTTACTTTTTAATTAATGTGTACATAGGCAGAGTGTATATTCTTTTTAAAATTTTAGATCTGCGTTAAACTCTACTACTTTGCATAAACTTCCCATATTTTTTTGCATTCTTTATATTGGTCACATCTTATCATACAACAAATTTTTGTTACATTCACTAATTATAACTTATTTAGCCTTTACTCAATTATTAGAGGAATACTTCTATTTACATGTTTTCTTTTGTTGCTGTTTTTAGCTACACTGCTATTCATTTTTCCCAACAGTTTTTTTAATTGAAATTAATGATTCATTCCTCCCATATTTTGTGATCCTGAACTTACTAAATATTTGCCTATTGTAAGTGTTTGGTTATAATGCATGCTTTCAAATTTAATCTATTGATCCATTTTAGGATATAAGTTCAATGAATATGAGTCGTTTCATTTTGTAGGCTTGTATCTTCACTGGAAAATAAGAATTTATCTCTCATGCTTTGTCCTTTTTAATTCTCCTTCTGTACCATTTCCCTTGACAATTTCATCAACCCTCATGCATTCAACAATCATCTCTATGTGGATGCATCTCTGTTGACCTCCAGTCTCATATCACCAAAAGCCTATTGGACATCCTGAAGTG
>CM053774.1:79278531-79355569 GCA_028658325.1 Potorous gilbertii
TCATTTTGTAGGCTTGTATCTTCACTGGAAAATAAGAATTTATCTCTCATGCTTTGTCCTTTTTAATTCTCCTTCTGTACCATTTCCCTTGACAATTTCATCAACCCTCATGCATTCAACAATCATCTCTATGTGGATGCATCTCTGTTGACCTCCAGTCTCATATCACCAAAAGCCTATTGGACATCCTGAAGTGTTTCATTATATACTTTCCTGGTATTCCTCATGCATGAATATCCAACTATAATCTTTTTGGTTTAGCACAGGCTATCCGCCATATCTGAAATGGACTGACCTCCTCATCTCTAGCCCTTGGAATTTCTTGTTTCCTTTCAAAACTTTACTGAATGCCACCTTCCATACAAACTTTTCTGAAGTCTCCCAGCTAACAGTATGCATCCTACGATACTATATTTCTTGTTGTAGACGTGTTTGGAGGTGTATACCTATTTACTTATATTTTTCCCCTCTGTCAAAGAAATATAAACTCCTAGTCAGAAACTTTGTCTCCATTTGTCCTTTTACCTCAGCTAGCAAAGTAGCTAGTATATTGTGATTAATAAATTAATAATGGATGTTCTTCATCTTCAAAGAGGAACAAAATGACATCACCATTGTAAAGTGAAATTTCAGCGTGTCTGACTGTGGCTGATCAGACCAATATGAGCTCGGAATGCTCTACCACAGGTTGAGCACAGATAGTTCATTTGAATATGTGAGGTGGATCTCCCAAATTTGCGCATCATGCATTTATTCTGTGCTGTCTCAATTCTGCTTTACTCAAAGAGCACAATACCTTTTCTAACATGGGTGCACCATGCTGAGCAGTTCTGTGCCATTGTCTCCCATGTTGCACAGTGAAATTCCAAGTTCTTAAGAGAGACCTTGAGAGTGTTCTTTTGTAGTTTCTTCTGGGCACCATGTGATTGTTCTCCATAAGTTCATGCAAGTTCTCCATAAAATAGTCTTTTTGGCAAGTATACGTTTTGCATTTGAACAATGTGGCCAGCTCATCTGAGTTGTGCTCTCTGAAGCATAGTTTGAACACTTGACAGTTCAACTTGAGCAAGGACTTCAGTGTCTGGTACCTTTTCTTGCCAGGTGATCCTCAGAATCTTCCTGAAAGTTCAAATGGAAGTGATTCAGTTTCCTGGCATGGCACTGGTAGACTGTTCATGTTTCACAAGTATATAACAATGAGGTCTGCACAATGGCTCTGTAGACCTTCAGTTTGGTCGTCAGTCTAATACCTCTTCTCTCCCAAATCTTCCTTGGAGCCTCCCAAACACTGAGTTACCTCTGACAATAAGTGCATCAAACTCATTGTCAATGGAATGTACATTGATTGTACATTGTACAATTGAATGTACATTGGCCATGGAAAGTACACTACCAAGGTAAGTGAACTTATCCACAGAATTCAAAACTTCTCTATTTGTTGTAACTGATGGTTCCATGTATAGATGGTGTGGTGGTGGCTGATAGAGCATCTGTGTTTTTTTGGTGTTAATTATTAGGCCAAAATTAGCACAGGCAGCAGAGAATTGATCCATACTTTATTGCATCTTAGCTTCAGAGGCTGTATTGAGTGCACAATCATCTGCAAACAGCAAATCATGCACCCACACTACTTCCACTTTGGTCTTGGCTTGTAACCTTTCCAAATTGAAGAACTTACCATCAATATGGTAGTTGACCTTGATGCCGTGTTCATCGTCATTGAAAGCATTTGTCAACATGGCTGAAAACATCATGGTAAAAAGCATGGGAGCAAGCACACAGCCCTATTTCACTCCACTGGTGACTAGGAAGGCACGAGAGCTTTGTCCATTATCCAGAACCTGGGTAAACATGCCATCATGAAATTGATGTACAGTATTGATGAACTTCTCCCGGCATCTATGTGGAGTAGAGGACAGACTGCTGAGTATAGAGAGTCAGGAAGACTTCACTTTGAATCCACCCTCAGATACATGTTAGAAATGGACCTTATACAAATCAATTAACCTGGATCTGCTTGCACCTTGCATGTAATAAGTGCTTTTCAAATCTCTCCCCTGCCCCGCCACTTCGAATTGAAAGGCAGTGAAAAAGGCTCTGAATTTGGTGTCAAGAAATGGGTTTGAATTTCATTTCTGACACACACTGTCATGAACCACTCACTTAGATTGAGCATTTCTTCAATTAAAAAAATGAAGATGATAATCCTTACACTACATTCTTTAAATTAATAATACTTGATTGATGAATCATTCATTAGAGAAAAAGTTAAAATGAAATCAAATGAATGGAAAAGATGAAACTGAGAAAATACTATCTAAAATCATAACACCAAACCATCTGTTAAAACAGTTAACTTTGCAAAATAGAAAATAAAGATGAAGTAAAACATGAATTTATTAAAGTTTCTTGAAGACATTTAATGATTTTAAATAAGTAATCAAACAAAGAAGCCAAAATAGAGATTTCAACTGACATGGCACCCATGTTTTTATACTTTTGAAAGAGATAAAGATATAAGTAAAGGAAAATGAGTTTATAGTAGAGTGCTTTTGTAAACCATTATGAAAAGGGGTTTTGGATTTTTATTTATAATATTCCTATTCTATGACACACTATATATGTATATATATATGTATAAATGAAAATATTTTATATGGGATTTGATACATAGGCATATTTATATTTGTGCACATATAAATATGCGTATATATGTATAAAATATAAGATCATTTACATCTTATAGTATTTTCTTGAAATTTATCTAATGAAGTGTATTACAGTCCACCACATTTGGAATTTTTTCATTTGTTCTTGATTTTTTTTTTGAGAATAAGGAATTTTCTTGCATTATTTCCTGAAATATAATTTTTAGACTAATTTATTTTTGTGAGGGAGAGGGAGTGATTATTTGAACATTTGATTGTTTTTTCCTATTCTCCAGACCATTCCCTCCAACTACACTGAAACTGTATTTTTTCTAAATTTAATTTTTTTCTGGAAGTTTTTTTTCCTGACGCATCTAATAATCTGGAAAATACACACACACTCACACACACACACACACACACACACACACACACACACACACACATATATATATATATATATATATATACTTAGTAAATTAAGACATATTGATGCAACATATAAAGAACACACAAATTATTGAATTTCATCATTATTTCATTCTGAATTCTTAATCTCTTCTACTGGTGTTGCTTTTGATTTCTCCCTCTAGTTTGGTTCAGTGCATTTATTATCCATTTTGTGAAGTCTAAAGAGCATCTTGCTTGACTTCTCTATATTGTTGGAATTGTTTTCATATGACATTCACAGAAATTTGTGGTGATCATGTGATATCATGTGACTATCTTGCTATAATGTTGACATTCTTCTGTGCTTTATATTGAAGTGATTTAAAAATTTTCTATTGTGAATTTTTGATTATTTTGATATAAAAAATTTTCACTGGGGTTTCTCTGAGGAACACTGAACAAGCAGACTTCCTAAAAACCTCATTCTAAAATAATCCTCATAATTTCCTAAAGAAATATTTAAAATATTTCTACTTTACCATTAGTTTTTGCAGAACATTTCCTTATGAACTTTTAATTTTCCTGGCTTTTGCAACCTATTTTCATGTGTTTTTCATAATTAAATTTTTAGAATATCATCATCCTTTTTCCTTCCCATTATGCAATTTCTCACTCCTTTTTTCTTCTGGGTCAACTATTTTTTCAGCAATTCTCACCTAAAAGATTCTTTCAATGAAATAATTTCATTATTACTCCAGTAGTTTTATCTTCTGAGATTCATTTTCTATTTTGATTAAACATGTCAAAAAACAAAGATTTCTAAGTGTATTGTGTAAGAAAGCACACTATAAAAACTATTCTAGTAAAATTGCTAATGAAGACATTTTTTTCCTATACATGAATATACTAGATTCTTCTATAAGCAAATAAGGCTAAATAAAACTCCATTCAAATTGATACCTCCATTTTTGCCTAAGAGGAGGCACTGTGGAAGAGTGAAAATCACTGGAAATATTTATTCAAGGAGACCTATGTTTAAGTCTTTTTTTTCCACTAACTTTCTTCAGCATCTCACCTCTAAGGATTGAGTTCACTCATCTCCACTGTGAAAGAATTAGCCTATGATTTTTAACTCCACAGCGGTATACCATCATACATGGAATTGATGGGTCAAGGAACTAAAACTCAGAGAGGTTAAAGAAATTACCTAAGATTATACAGGTAGTAATTAGTAAATCTAGTATTTGAACCCAAGTTTTCTGATTCCATTATATAAGTAATAATTTATGTGACATAAATATATATCTAAATTTTATATCAATTAAACTTTTGTACTATATCTTAAAAATAAAATAATATATAATTATTAATAATTCTAATGAGAGAGAGAGACAAATTTGCATACAAGGAACAAGACTTTTCCTATTATCTTTGAATCTCAGTATTTGCTCATATCCATATTCTTTAAGGATTTGGAAAGAGCTGCTTGTGTCTTATGCATAGCAGCAAAAAGCTTTTTACATGTATTCTCACTTGTTTTTATTCTGTTTAGCTCTAATGTGTTTTCCTTTTTATAGTCTAACCATCCGCAAGTATCCATGATTAAAGGTTTTAAGCAGTGGCAGAATAAATGAGTACTCTACATTCACTCTTATTCCTCATTTTGCAGAGATGCCTTATTTATTTGCATGTGGAAGATTCAAAAGAAGGCTATTAAAATGTAGTACTTTCCATGGATAGTCTTCCATGATAACTTGTGTTGGATTGGAAGCAATTTGTTCTGAAATAGTCAAAAATTGCAGCTTGAAAATGTTTCTCTCCAAAGTATAAGAAAGTTAAAAGAATCTGACATGAAGCTAGTGCTTAATTATTTTTAGTTTCCTACAATATATTATACTTTAATGCTTCCCACTAGTCACTAGAATTCTAGAACCAGCATCAGCAATCACTTTGTCATGTTCATGTCTCATCTAATAAGGGTAGAAAAGTGACTTTTCTAAAAGAATATGACAGTTAATTCCACTAAAATATACCTTAATAGAACCTTGTGTCCAATAGGATCATGTGAACTTCCTTAAAAATAAAGTCTTAATAAATTATTTCTACTTTGAGTTAACCCTAGAGGATTTTAATATTACATTTTTTTTACTTTTAACATTAACATTCTGATATGTGATATTATACACTTTAGTTTGTAATGTTAAAATTATATTTATTTTATCTTTCAGCAACACTAAGGGTCAAAATTATAAAGAGATAAATAAGGAACACATTATTGAAACATGGGACAAGGGAACAAGGGTGTCAATTGTTAAATCTGCTCTCCAAATCAGAGGGACAATGGCACTGAAGAGACATGAGTAGCACTAAGAATGATGAGATTTCCCATTGATCTTAGCATCCAAATTGACCCTTGGTGAATTTAATATGGCTATTATATATGGCAAACATTGAAGAAAATGGAGGAAAAGAAATGGAGATTAACTTGGTAAATAAGAAAGTAAGATAAAATGAAGGGAGTAAACACTGGGGGAAGCAATTTCATGATAGATATTATTCCTTGGTTCCAGAATCCCATAATGTTCAATTTTTAGTTTGAATGTTCATATCAATATAACAATATTGTATTGACATAATATAACACAGGCAGGCACAGAGGTGCCGAAGTAGATAGAGTAGACTTGGAATGAGGAAAACATGAGATCAAATCTCATCAAACCAAGACACATGGTGACTGTGATCCTGGGCAAGTCTCTTAACCTTATTTCAGTTTCCTTACCTGTAAAATTGAGGTAATAACACCTACCTCACAGTGTTTCTTTGGATATATGGTGAGATAATTTTTGAAAGCACTTAAACATTCAAAGACACTACAAATGTTATTATTGCTCAGCTTATTCTATGAGTATAGACTATAGGCAGGGACTGTATTTTGCTTTTTTCTCTATGTCCCACACTTAATACAGTGCTTAGCACATAGTAGGTGCTTAGTAAATGTTTGCTGATTGATCAAGAGACCTTATCAGAGATAAAGTAAGAAGGATTCATTAAGTCTCTATTATTTTCCAGGAACTCTATTAAGTGCTTTATCAATATTATCTCATTTTGCCCTTATACAACTTTGTAAGTTAAGTGCTTTTATTGTCCACATTTTACATTATAGGAAACTGAGGCAGGAAGTAAAATGACTTGCTCAGGATCACACAGCTAGTAAATGTTTAAGGTTGGATTTGAACTCATGCTTTATTGTATTTTTATTTATTTCATTAAATAGTTTCTAATGACATTTCTTTTTAAATTTTATTTTTAATTTATGAAATAAAACAAGAATTTCCATAACATAGTATAATAAACAAGATGGTTGTTCACAAAACTTCAAATCTAATATGTACAACTTGCTATTCCTTTCAAATATATATGAAAGTTAATGTGTAAATATATTTCTACTTTTTTTCTTCCCTCCTTCTCCCATGTTGGAGATGGCTACCATTAGATGCAAATACACACACACATATACACACACACACACACACATATAAGTATATAAGTACATATAATCATATACTTGTGTCTCTGTATGTATGTGTTGAAATAGAGTTTTATATGTGCATGCATGTGTATATACATATATGCATATGTCTGTCTATACTCACACACACACACACACACACACACACATATATATATATATATATATATATATATATATATATATACACAGACATCTACATATGTATGTGAATAAAACTATCCTATACATACTTCTATTAACCAGTTCTTTCTCTGATTGCTGATAGAATCTTTCTTTACATGTCCTTAATAGTTAATTTGGGCATTTATAATGGACAAAATAATTTATTTGCTCAAAGACATTCTTTAAAAAAATGCTGTTACTGTATAGAGTGTTCTGTTAGCTCTGCTCATTTTTCTCTACATTATTTTGTGCATTTTTCAATTTTTTTTTCTAAAATCATTTAGGTCATCATTTCTTATAGCATGGTAGTATTCCATCACAATCATATACCACAACTTGTTCAGTCACTCTCCAGTTGATAGAATAACGATTCTTAAACTGGGATCCAAAGAACATAGATTAGAAAAGGTATGTGTACTTGAGTGAAGAAAAGAAAGTTTTTTTATTATTATAGGTAGTTTCCTATTTAATAATTTGAATTTTATTTTAGCCTTTTAAAATCATTGGTGATATGGGTAATTAGAATGTCCAGTGTATTGGGGAGGGGGGAGGGGACAAATGGGGAGAAAATTTTGGAACCCAAAATCTTGTGAAAATGAATGTAAAAAGTTAAATAAATTTATTTAAAAGAAAAAAAAAAGAAAAAAAGAAAATGAATTCCCATACTTCCATTGGATTGCCACACACACAGGGAGAAAAAAAAAGATTATGAAACCCTGTTTTAAAATTTTAGTACTATCTTAAAGGAGAATACAATATAAGAGTGGAATAAAATTAATATAATTTAGAGAATTCAAGTGCTAAATGATTATTACATGATAAAATGAAAAGAAAATTGAATTTTGGAGTAGGAGGATCTGCATTCAAGTCTTGGTTCTGATAATCACTACTTTTTTGACGTTGGGAAAATATTTTCACATGTCTGGACATTAGCTTTTCATTTTCAAAATTAAAGAAAAAAAATGTGAAATAAATAGGTCTATGATGACTTCAGTCTCCACATCTATAATCTTATGAGCCTACAGAAGTAGAGTTCAATAAAGCAAATTCGATAAGGAAATAACATTTATTAAGGGCCTGCTCATTTTTTTAGGTGCTGGGAATGCAAAGACAAAAAGAAAAGAGTTTCAATTTCAAGGAAACTGCATTTAACCAAGAATATGTAGAATATAAGAGGTATATCCCCAGTAGGCCAGATCACCTAACATGGAGGCTCCTTGTATTCTGTGTCTTCCTAAAATACAGTTGAGAGTAATGTCTTGTGATTGTCTTTTTCATAGGAAAAGGCTGTATTCCTTAAAACTGACCAGACCAAGACAATCTTTCTCTTTATGAGTGCTTTTTTCTGTTGGTTCCAGAAGGTAAAGACCACAGTTTTCTGAAAGCACAGAAACAATGAACTGAAACAGGAAGAAGGATACTTTAATCACTTCTCTTTTAACCTAAGGACTGTGAAACGGGTCTGAATTCTCTGTTCTGAGTTGCTTTTCTTCAGTTTCAGAGGCTAGTGTTGAGAACCCTCTGAATTTAGGAGCCTAAGGCATGGCAACAAGATTATGCATACAATACAATACAATTTAATACATGGCAAATTACAACCAGGCAGCCCAGAAGGAAAGAACAGAAAATTCAAAGTTCCTGATATTCAAGACCAAGGTGGAGTTTTGAACTTGGAAATGAAACTGTATGCTCTTTAAGAACTAAGTTAGACTATGACATATATTATTTTCCCTCCCCAGAGACTGTGGTGGTACAAAGTAGGAGGAAAATTAATTATATTGAGGAGCAAATTTGTTTATTTGGGATTTTAACTTTTGATGTAAATATCCCTTTGTAAAAGTTAATCTATTAGTTTCTGAATGAATAAGGGAAATAGGAGATCCCACTACATTTGAGGGACTTAGTGGGGGTTGAATCCATTTAAAAAGGACACAGCCACCCAAACCACCTTAAGGGTCCCAGAGAACAGTAGGAGAGGAATAAGATTTGACACATCTGTCCTTTGGGTAGTGTGGATCCAGTGGTTATAAAAATAAAATGGAGAAGAAAAAAGATGGAGTCGTTAACTGGGATGAGTCCTGAAGAAAAACGAGAAATTTGAGAAGCAGAGATAAGGAAATATGGGTAACAGTTACTATTGACTGCACAGAGGCAGGAAATTAGCTATAAAAGTCAAGGAATGGAATGTGGTACAAAAATATCTATTAAAAAGCCCCTATGATTCAAACACTCAATTAAACACCAAGCATACAAAATAAAAAAGCAATATAGTTACTACTGTCCTGGAGTTCGCATTATAATGGAGGGAGACAATACATGAATGGCCTCAGCTATAGTTTTGCAGAATGATGGACTTTTCCTTCTCAGTCAACTTAGCCTTCCTTTTTTTTTTTTTGTGGAAAGAGAAGAATGTTTTACTGGCAGAATTGGCTGAAAACTTACTAAACCTAACTTGAATTTGAAGCACAGAAATATGTATAAATTTAAAAAAAAAACTAGTTTTTATAATCTGAAATAGTATCACTTTTAGTTTATCAACTGAGCACATTTCTCAATGAAAGACAAAAAAATGAGAAGAGTGGAGGCTGGACATGAAAGAAGCAGAGAGAAAGTGGTTAGGACTTGGACATGGTTGATGTCTGTAAGACTAGAGGGAAGGGTTCAGATTTAAGAAATTTTGCAGAAGGCAAAATGACAACATTTGGAACTTGTTAAATATTCAGGATGAAGGAGATGAAAGACTAAGAATAACTCCAAAATTGAATATCTAGAAGGTGTGGATGCCCCTCGATAGAAAAAGTAAACTATAGAGGAGTAGGCTTAATTATGAGGTAAAACAATGATAACAACATGTTTTAATTATCCTGGGTTTGATATCGCTATAAGATATCATGGAAGAGATGTGTCATATGGAATTGATTATGAAGGATTCACATTCAGGAAAGATATTAAAGTTAAACATTTTAAAAGAGGTTATCTTGATAGATATAATCATTAAAACCATGGAAAAATATGAAATTGCTATTTGATGAAATGTTGACAGAGGAGAATTTAAGGTATAAATTTGGCTAATGGCCATACCAAAGGGTCAGGATATGCATGACGATCTATTACAGGGTATAGAAAAGGAGGGTTTGGGCAGATAGAATGAAAATCATAAGAGGAGAGTAATAGAAAAAGAGAGATAGTCTATGAGGAGGAGATGGTCTATGGTCTCCAAAGCAATAGTAAGAAAGAAGACTGGGAAAAGGGAATCAGATAAGATTTAGAAGTTGAGATCACAAGCAGATATTTATAAAAAGAAAGTCTCATGTACACTAAAATATTTATAGCAGTAATACTTTTTGTGTATGTGTGAAAATAAAGCATTGTTAACAAACTAGATGAACATTGATTTGGGAATGGATAAACAGATACTGAGGCATAAATGTAGTTAAGTGGTACTTGTAAAATGATGGTGTGTTCGTTCTTTGTTGTGAAGGAAGACCAGGACATCACAGAAATGATGAAATGACTTGCACTTGACTTTGTTTTGAGTGAGGGATGGCTGTGCAGGTCATCAGCCTCACTTCTCTTCCAGAACCATCTGAATCCACAGAAATGAAGAATGCAGAAAAGAATAAAAAACTTTAATGAACTGATACAGGGTGAAGTAAGCAGACCAAGGAAACATACATAACAATGTAAATGGAAAGACTGACCACAAAATAATTTAAAATTAATATTGCAAAACTCTTAAGAATAACCATGGCCTCAAAAATATGAAAATACACTTCTTCAACTCCTCTGCAGAGGTATGGAAGTTCACAGGGGTGGAATACAGAGCATCTCTTGTCAGATTTTGCCAATACATTGATAATTTTTTCCATTTTCTTTTTTCCCCACCTTCCAACCTTCTAAGTTGCCTTGAGCTTAATGAATGTCTCATCCTGACCTGTTGTTGGTTCTGCCACTCCATAGTTTGATTTGGGATATTATTTTAAAGTCATTTAGAGGAGAACATTGGGACAGTTCATCTAAAGGCATCCTCTGCTCCACCATCTTTGTTATCCATGATGATTTATAGTGAAAACAATGAGAGATGAAACATGAAAGTTTGAAGATACATCAGGGTTATACAAGATATTTTCTTTTTTTTAAAGATAGAGTAGATCAAAACATCTTTATTCAAATGTGATCATATATGTAAAGCACTTCACAAACTTTAAGCTGTAAATGCAGTAAAATCCATTATATAGCAAGTGACTGGTTGCAAATGAAAAACTATGAAGAAATGATTTTGGAAAATAATTCTTGAATATGAAAGGAACATATGAGATCCCATGAGTTGATACAAGAACTGATTTTGACAAAAAAAAAGACCATCTCCTCCTTAGAAATAGGAACATAGGAAGGGAAGATATATGATGTAATGAGGATTTTATCTTGTGGAAGAGATGAGGTCATGGAGTAGATGATGGACTTACTTGATTTTCTCAATAAAAGTAGATGCTATGACAACTGTTGAGAGAGTGGATTGACCATGCCTGTATTAATGAGAGAAGAGAGTAAGGGATTATAGTAACTGCTGAAATAATCAATTAAGGAGCAATAGAACTTTTGTTTTACAAGATTCGAGGCTTATCTGAGTTTAGATGGTATGAATTTGTATATAGTATGTTGATATTATTTCCTCCAGTGTATGGCTGCTTGGATATAAGAAAAATAAGAGACTGGTGAAGGTAAACTATGGTGGAAGCCTGGAAGTGTATGAACTGTGCTAAGGTACGGAAGGCCAGAATAGAAGAAATGTTACAATAGAATTAACAAACAGTAAAACTATAGGCTCACAAACTGTTGAAAGAAGAAAGCTACGCCATTATAAGATTGGCAAGGAGAACTTGAGGAAAGAAGGGAGGATATGAATATTCTGACATAGAACAAGAATGTATTTAGAAGTAGGAAAGGGGAAGTTAAAAAGGCAGGAGGCTTTAACCAGAAAGGAGAATTTAAAAATTGAGTATTACGGAAAAGACACATTTAAGAGTGAAGCAGAGATCTAGGATAAAAGCATCCTTGTAATGACAGAAAGGGTTAAGGTTTTGGTCATGGACTTTGACAACGTTGTTATAATGACAACAAATCGAGGCTAGTGAGAGGTCATCAATGTGCTTATTTAATTACCTAAGAATAAGGTATATATGTTTGGATTGGTAAGAAAGGTGAGAGAGAGAGAGAGAGAGAGAGAGAGAGAGAGAGAGAGAGAGAGAGAGAATGAATCAGAGAACTAGAAATGCATACATATCACAGTCTATGTTGCTAGGAAAATTGAGGCTTTTGGATCATTGAGTTCAAGAGTTTTGAGCTGGAGTAAGTCTAAGGTCAATCAAGTGTCTCCACTAAGTCCAGGCTGGCTAAAAATGGGGAATTGTATGAGGTAGGGAAAAGAGAGTGGATTAAAGCTTATGTAATAAAAACCACTGTTGGTGGCCCTTTACTTACAGTCTAGACAAGATAGAGAGAACAAGGTTACTTTTTCTCTCATTTGTTTTATATTTTTGCTTTTATTGGAATGACCTGGAATACAGTAGAAAGCTCCTTTGACAACAATTATTACAGTTATAACAAGTGGTCCTTTACTTCTAGTCCCTAAAAGATAGGGAGAACCAATCTTAAAAGAAAAATAAACGCTTTCAGCAAAACAAAGCAGCATAGGTTTCGCAAAGAACTTAGTGCACACCTTAAATATGGGTAACATAAGAAAAGTGTAGAAAAGAGAGAGAATAAAATAAAGAAATATGGGGAAAATAAGTTGTATTGGGGTATGAGATATACATATAAAAAATCAATCCAAGGTATCTTGGATTTTATAGAGGATTTAAATTCTGGCAATACGCAGCCCATATAATTTCGGGAAAGAAGAATTACATGGTAAAAAGAGTGTTCGTCTAACCAATCTTGTTTGATTCATGTATCAGTCTCTTGGTGTTCCTCTTCTGTATTTTTAAAGAACTTAAACAACAAAAGACATTTACTGGGTGTAAGTGTAATGTGTAAGCAAATCAATTTGCTCTTAAATTATGAAAATTGTCTTCTGTTACCTAATCCAAATGATTTAAAGGATTAAACAGTAGTTGTATTGAATTAAGCTAGCATATGTATTTCTTATTTTAATTTTCTTCCACATAATGGGCTATTTTTATGTGTCCTTTATTCTTAAGAATTATTGAGTTTGTACCAACACATTTTAAAACTCTCAGTTCATGCTATGTATAAATATATGTTTTACAGTCACTGTGAGCAGCTAGCGTGGGCATATTCTAGTTGGGAGCTCAGCCTTATTTTGTATTCTAGGTATGCCAAACCATTTCTCAAAGAAAATTTAAATTTTGTCTTTCTCCCCCTTTCCAGCTCTTTTCTGTTCAAAATATCTCAAAAAGGAAAACATTCTGATCCACTTTTATATATATATATATATATATATATATATATATATATATATATATATATACATATATATATTTATTCAACAATGTATACATACACACATATAATATACATGTTTCCAAACATGTTCAACATGCACACATACACACCTGAATGTATTAATATATGCATAGATTAGATAGATACATGTATATATCACATAAATACATGTAAATGCATACAGAGACAAACGTATATATACATGTATACATATGTACTATCCTAATGTGTATGTTGCTTAAGTATTAGATTGTCATACATACCATATATCATATATCTGTCTATATGCAACAATTTAATACTTCAATAATAATATTTAAATTGCACTGATTTTGTGAAACAGGCATCAGATAAAAAACAAATCTTTGAGCCAGACAGAGTGGAGGTGGATTTCTGGTTCAAATTCTTACGAGTTGGGAGACCTTGGATAATTAGCTTCACTCCTCCTTAAATTCAATTTCCTTATTTGTCAAATGAGTACAATAACACCAACTTAAAAAGACTGTTTTAAATAATAAATGATATGTGTAAATGACTTCTCAAAACTTAAAGTGTTTTGTAAAAGTTTGTTTTCTGCCTTCCTTTATTTTTCACTGATTTATTCTAACAAGCTAGCATAATCTGATCATAGATTGGATAGGTTTTCTCTGAGGAGCAGAGTTTCTTGAGTGAACATTTATAGGTCATATATGATGTTCTCATCCATGAATGAACACTTGATAATATAAACAAAGAATCAAGAACCTTTTATTACTTATGAACCTGGAATTATGTCTTGAGATTCTCAGAAATTAAAAAAAATGATACATTACAAAAGAAAAGAATGGAAAGAATCCTTGTTATAGAGTAAAAAAAAAAATTTGTATTCCAGTTCTACCTTGGACACTGTGTGATCTTGGACCAGTACCCTGGTCTTCAACTTTTTAGTTGGTCCAGGAAGATAAATGAATTAGATGGCCCTCAAAATTGCTTGCCCATCCAAAAGTTCTTACTTCTCCATAAAGCAATCACAAAAAAACCCATAAAAATATAAGACACTTTTAGGTATGTTTTAGGTACTTATGAGGTATCAAAAACCCTGCTCCTGGAGACAGAGGATCTAGGTTTTAGTTCTACCTCAGATATTATCTCCCTGTTTCATCCGAGAGTTCAAGTTCTCAGACTCTCATAATACCTAGTTCATTTTGGCAAACCCACGTATCTGGGGAGGAATGGAGAATTACCTTGACCTTTACAACCATTGAGTTAAAATGTGAGTAACATTTTGAGATTTGACTCTCTGGGTTGTGTTGAGTTGAACAAAAAATATATACTACACTACAAATGAGATTTAAAACAGTATTAGAACCTTTATTATCTAGATTCAGAGTATCTATTTTGCACTAGGTAAGATTACAGGTATCAGAGTATCTAGTAGCCTGATGATCGGCAGAATCCTTTCCAGTTGTCTTTAAATTAGCAGCAGGTAATTAACAAGTTTTTCTTTATCACTTTCTATGTGACTGACACTATGCTAAATGCTGGGGAAGACACCATAAGAGAGCTCTCTGAAAAGACAAGGGGAGATGAGGGGTACAGGGAGAAGGGATGAAAATACCTACAGAAGGGCATTGTAGTGAAGTCCCAGAAGTCAGAAGCATAACCAGGAGGGTCATGAATGTTCCCTCCCCCAGCAGTTCTTCAAACTTAATGCCCCCAAAGGAACACACCAATGGCAAAAAAGGGGCCTAAAAGGTGGAGAAATATTCCAGACTGAGAAGGCAAGAAGGATAGATGTATGTTTCAGGACGCAGAAGCTCCAAGTGCTGAAGGAATTTCCATAGTAAGAATGTTGTATGCTATACATATCCAGGATATATAACTCCATTTAACTTTGCTAATCTCTGGAGCCTTCCCAGTCGTCTGCAGACTAAAGAGCAGGCATTCAAGTATTTTTGAAAAATTGGTGTTTGTCCGTACACTCTGGATATCTTTCTGTATTCCTAATAATATAATCTACCATATATTTCTGATAATACCCTAAATATGATAGTTTCATTTAGTACACTGTTATGGTCTCTAAAATAATTCTTGTCATCTTATTGTTTTGATAATTCACTCTATTAAGGAAAACTTGGAGAGTTTCATATTTATAGTAAATAAACTAGAGTAATGTTTCTTAAGATAGCTCCAAGTAAAAAAATAAGTAAAAAATAGGAAACTAGAATCAGTGATATATCTTGAGATAATTACCCAAAAGAGGGTAATATGGAATAAGATTAACTGTATCTCTTCCCTCTTCTTACCTTTGCTTTAGAAAATTTTCTCAATATCATAGTATGAAATTTTTAGAGTAATCTGAAAGAAATGTTGTCAGTTACAAAAAAGTTATCCAATGTAAAACAATGACCTGCTCTGACATTTGTTCAGTTACTTTTCAGTACTGTCTGACTTCGAGTGACTCCATTTGGGGTTTTCTTGGCAGAGACACTGGAGAAGTTTGCCATTTCCTTCTCCAGCTCCTTTTATGATGACCAAACTAAGGCAAACAGTATTATGTGACTTGCCCAGGGTCACACAGCTAGTAAGTATCTAAAGCCAGATTTGAATTTAGGAAGATGACCCTTCTTGACTCCTGGCCCAGAACTTCATCCACTGAACCTCCTAGGATGTCTTGTTCTGATATGTTACTTTATTACCAAATATCTAACCAATTTCCACTTATCTCCTCTTCATATTCGACCTTCTCCCCATTCTTTCTCACCCAGCCAGCTTGGAAGAATTTCTTGCTCAAGTGAAAAGAGTAACCATTATGATAAGGGAGGAAAGAAGTCTTTGATTCCTTTAATTAATGGAAGTATCTCTTGAGTTTACCTTTGCCAGGGTGAACGGGGAGACTCCTCAGAGTGAATATTCAAAGAAGAATATAATGGTTATATGAAAATGATTTTCTAGATTGCCCTATCATGTCAAGGTCCTATTGTTCTGGATGCTGTTCCTTAACCTATGAACCCTGATTCAAACTAGAATGTGTAATTTTGTCTGCACTTCAGGAACATGGTAACTTGTAACTCAAAATGCTTTGTGTTAATGAGATTTTCAAAGGCAAGATAATTGTGCCCAACTTTTTGGTCTTGTTCTCTCTAAGAAGAGACATGTCTAATATTACACATACACACAGAATTTGACATTATTTTAATTTATGCCAAAATATATATACGTATGCATGTGTGTATATGTGTATGCATATACACACACATACAGACACACACACACAAACGTGTGCACACACATTATTGTGAAACCAAGTGGTCAGGGGGAGGTATTATTATTAGAAGTACATACACTTGGGTACCTCAGAAAGCAAGCAAGACCTAAAACTCAGAATTGTTCACTCAGTGTAATGTTTGTCACGCAAGAAAAGTCATGTATCAATACATCTTTACAGGTGTTTGGTCAGGGACCAGCGCCTTCCACAATAGCATTGTAATTCCCAGCACTATTCACACAAAGCTGGGTCTGGTTGTTACCATCTCACCCATTAGAACTGCACCTCTGAATTCCACCTCTTTTGAGTTTTTTGATTGAAACACCCTGGCAGTCTCCACTGTGATCTGGCCTGGGGAGTGCTGACTTAGGAAGGAATTGATTGGGATCTCAGAGGGCTAATGGGGCAGGGGAGGCATTTCCTGGCACAGGTGTATTCTTTACGAATCTCATGGGAGGGGGTCTTGAGCACTCAAATCCCCCCCTGTCCGCCCCCCACATTGTTTGGCTTAGTATGGAAGTGGCCGGCTGTGTCCAGGATCTTTGCCCAAATAGGCCTCTGCAAACACATATTTCTGTAGACCCAAACCTGCCCAGACTGTACTCTGAGTAGACTAGAGTCTTCTTCTCTGTCTACTTTGTGTCTGAAGCCTGATGTGCAAGAATCCTTCCCTCAGCTATGGAGGCTGGGAAGTTCACCGGAGCAGTTTCAGACTCCCTTGTGCATGACTTCAGTTCTTGCCAGCATCATATGCACAATTGAGCATCTGCAAGTCCTTGTGGTTCATTACATTAAGGTCAGGCCTGGATACATTCCAGGCTTCGTCAAGATAGATGTATTGGACATGGGCACCATGAGCGGTTTTTTGTCCAGAAGATGGTTGTACATGTAAGACATCTCCATGGTTTTGCTTTATCCTTCCTTCCACACTTGGTGATTATGATGCAGTTGGGGATCTGGGATTCAATGCCCTTGCATATCTCTTGGACTATGTCCTTAGCAATGACCTTGACATGATGTCCCACCAAAGACATCAGCTTTGCTCTTTTTTCTCTCTTTTCCCTCATGGAACAGTTTTTAAATGCTTTTATTTTATAGACAAAAGACTACCATACCTTTTAAATCATCTTTGTGTCACTATTTCCAAAAGTCAAATAATATAATAAATATAATATATTTGTAGTGGACTTAAATTAAAATAGAAACAGTTTCCTGTAGCTGAATATTGACTTAGAAGATCACAAATTAGCATTATCTCTGTTGCATTTTTATTGGTTTTATTAAGCAAATCTCAATCCCTTTTTAATCTGATTCTACTTGAAATATGGAGTTTTGCTGACCAGATTTATGGACTACTGGACTTGAAATCCTGAAGACTTGTTGTTAAATTCCACTTCTGAAATATTAGACCTTTTAACCTCTCTAATACTCATTTTCCTCATCTGTAAAGGAGGGGATTAATAATCCCTGTTATCTCCAAATTATTATAAATCTCAATTGAGATAATGCAAAAAAATACTTTGTGAGCTTTAAAACACTATGTAGAAGTCAGACAGTATCTAAGTCTTTCCCCCCCACCTCTACTGTCCCCTTTAATAAAATACACATATCATGAACGAGAGGGGAAAATAAGAAGGGAATGAAATATTTCCCTATACAAACATAAAAATTCACATGCTTAATTCCTGTTATCATGGAAAAGGAATACAACTACCCTTAATATTTAGGAGACAGAACAATGCCCTGAGCAACATCATGTCTAATTGTAGAAGATGTCCCAGAGCCTAGGCACGTTGGCATCATAGGCCTCAGGTTGATGACTCCACCTTCATGCCCTCTATGAATTCCAGCTAAATGGAGACATTGATGGCCCAGACAAAGATGATTTGGAGTTTGCCCTTATTCTACATGATCTTCAGCTCCAACTGGTAGAACATTTTGATGGTGGATCCACATACAATAAAATGCTAATAGAAATTTCCCTCAGGCTTCATATAATCAAAAGTGATCAATCATAGGTACATGAATAGGTAGTCTAAGGTTTTCTTATCATAGCTCTCCTCTAGATACCCCCTAGCTGTCAATGTCCTTCCTAAAATGGCTAGAGAGGAACTGACCAGAGTACATTATAGCAAGGCTATTATTTCCCTAGTTCTGTAAGCTATATTTTCATTGATGTGACTTACATTTCACCAAATGGAATGCTGTCCATCTTCTGTTACTATCATCTTGTCTATTATTTCATTGATCTTTTTATCATCAACAAAGATAAAGGGATTATTTTGTTTTCTATACTATCTGCCTTTCAGTCTTCTTGAGGTTTTTCATATGGAGTTATACTACTTTTCTGTATTCATTTTCATTTATTCTTATTTTCAAACTAGCTAATGTTAACCAAGCTCTTGTTATAGGAAAGACAACTCTTTTCACCCCTGGAGACTTGAGGATAGGTAGAGAGAGACTACTATTATAGAGGAGCTGATATTTCTAAAGGAAGAAAAGACATGCACCACAATACCCAAATAAAAGAGAGTATAATGCAAGCAACACAGAGAGGGACAGACAACGTGCATTAGGAAATTTGAAGATAAAAGAATTACTCCACCCAGCGGAAGGGGAGAGTTGATTTTAGCTTGCTTCTTAACCCTTTGGAATGTGACTTGTGACTTTATGATCAGGTTAAAATTGCATTTTTCAAAGGTATACACAGTCTCTTAATTTTCAAATTCAGTGGTTCTTATTCATCCCTCCTTAATCTATCTGCAACATTATAAATACTGATTATTCATTCTTCTTTTTCCTTTTGTGTTACAAAAGGGAAAATGTCTATCTCTTGATTGACATCTCTGTGTAGCTCTTTCTTCTCACTCTCCTTTGTTGTGTAACCATCTAATTTCAGTCAAATGACTGCTGTGCACTAGAGTTCCATCCTGGGTCCTCTTCTCCTTTCCCCCTGTAATACTTTAAAATGATGCAAGCATTTTACAATTAGTATCTTATTAAGTTCACACAACAATCTTGACTGGTAGGTGCTAACCTTATCCCCTCTTTACAAATGAGAAAAAATGAGGCAATCAGATGAGCAGAGTCACATAGCAAGTGCCTGGGGTTGAATTCAGAATCAGGTTTTATTTATTCATTTCAGGCCTGACACTTACGCAGAATGTCACCTAGTTATTCCTTCTCAGGAAGCACTTGTGTATGCCTAAGTACTGTTGAGGTTTTGGAGATTATGAATCAAAAGAGGGAGGAGAAGGTATTATTGGGCAAAATTGAAAGCTTGTGGAAGACACAAGAAGGAGATGTTGAAAAGGATTTTGATTTTCGTTGTAGTTTTTCTTTTCTATTTTTTTCCCTCAACAGTTAGATTAATTAAATTAATTAAACAGTTAAATTAATCAAGAGCCTGCTAGAACTGACAGCGATAAGGTAGCCATCCCTCTCCTTCAGATAATTCAGTGAATCTACAAGCCTTCTATTTTTGTTCTAAGAAGCTCTAAAATTGTCTTCTGCTTTAAGATCATATTAGATTTCGTTTGCTATTACTTCTACCTTTTCTATTTCTGCCATATTTCTTTAGGACTTTAAGTGTAGTTTGAAATTCCTGTTCAAAGTTGAACTATAGATATTAAGCCTTTGTTTCTGAGAAATTTTTACAGAAGATGTTTCTGTCTTTGAAATAGCATTACAGAAAGCTCTTCCACATTGAAGGGGTTAGGGGCGTTGGCACCCCCACAATCTGGAAAACCCACATCAAAATTTTTTGGTCTTCTCTTCATACCATAGAAGTCTAAATTAATATTACGGCATTGAAAGATAAAATATGTTGATATTATACAATATTATATATACATAATTCTGCATTTCTGAGTTTCTAATCTTTTTTTTTCTATATCTTCTGCTGACCTTTACAATTTGTCTTGGCTTCTGCAAAACTGCCTCAAATTCCCATCTAATTTCTTATACTGAACTGCAACATTTTCAAAGAGCATTGGGGAAGGGATAATTGTATTTCTTAATAATCTCTCTCTACCCACATGATTAGTTTTCTCCTGCAATGGAGAAGTTAAATCAACTTGAACACATTAGGAAAACAAGATTCAGTATTAGCACTTCTTTAGAGTGTGTATTTATAAGTTTTAGACAACTATGTTTGGATTCTTATTGTTTCCAATAGTACCATTATGATGTGGATAATGATGGCTTCATCCGTTTTAAAGGTGAGAAAATACAGGAGAGAAACATGTGAGCTATCATATGATCAGATAGGCTTCAGGGAACTTTATAGGTCATCAAGTCCATCCTAGTTGTTTTATGGATAAAGTAAATAAAGACCCGAAGAAGGTAGGGTATGACTCAGCATTCACACTCAGGGCTTGCCCATTCCATTTTTAGCAGTCACTCTACTTTACCACCCTAACTCTTGTCTAAGTTTTGATTTCTGTTCCTGACATTCTTTAAGTGTATGACATGAGTGTGTCATTTAAACTTTTTGTGATCACAATAATAGATCTTTAATGAAATATGTTTTGCTTTTTATTTTTCTATCCCCAGCATTTAGCATAATGCCTCACACAGCATAATAGATACATAAAAGTGCTTTTTGGGTTGAATTGTTTCAGTTTCCTAAATTAAAAATGGGTAGCTATGTCTGCCACTACTGCTATTGCTTCTGCCTCCCCCACTGGCCATGGGCCCCACTGTCTCCACTGCCCTGGGCCTGGGGCTGGTCAGATCACAAGGTCCTCTTTCACCCAGATACAGAGTTTTCCCACTGACCTTTTTGGCATTTATGGGTTGAGAAGTCTGAAAACTGCCATAGCTACCAAAGTCCCCTGAAGCCTGTTCTGGCTTGTCTGTCCCAGTGTGGTATATACAGATATGCACTCCACTTCCTGCTTGGTGTGAAAGATGGTTCCTGTTGACTTTCCAAGTTGTCTTCTTCTGGAAATTTATTTCAGTCTGTCATTTTTTTGGGGTTCTGCAGCTCTAGAATTTATTTAGAGTCATTTTTTACAGATTCCTTTGATGAGTTTGGGGGAAAGCTCAGGGAAGTCTCTGCCTTTACTCCACCATCATCTCTCTGTCATCATTATATTTTAAAGGCAGAATTCAAACTCAGATCTTTTTTGACAATGCGAATGGCCATTAACCACCTTTCTTTTGAGCTATTATTTTACATACAGTGAGAACTTTGAACATTTGAATTTTTTTCTCTGTCTAGGGAAGTAAACTTCTAGGGAAGTCTTCAATAGTGGAATAAACTAATCTCCAAGAAATGAACTATGTTTACTGTCTAGTTGCAATCTTGTATGTTCTTCATTCCTTAAAAAATTGAAAAGTTTTAACACTTCAGACTTATCACATTATCCAGTTCCTACAAAAGCCATTTTCATAGAATTCTTTGATTTGTTCCAGTGCATACAGATATAAATATGATCATTCAGTGATAAGTAATGCTATTGGGGAAGAAAGTAAAATAATATATAAATAATGGCTGACTGGTCAAAATGGAACTAGTTTAAAAACATGATTAAGAAAAATATTTTGATCATACCAAAAATATCAAAATTCATTTTTCTTAAACTCAATATAGAAAACTCTTTTGGGCTTATCAATAAACAGGCTCTTTTGGTTTGTGTCAAGTGTTCAAGTTATTTTTCTTTCAATTTAACAAATATTCCAAATCTGGCCCGTTGGCCAGTCAAATTAATTTTTCAGTTGGTGAAATCTTGTTGCTTGGAAAAGCTAGTTTCAACAGCACATTTCTGTTTCAAAACATCTGCTTAACCCCAATAAAGAACATTTTACCCTTCCTTATATATTGTCACGTTCATCTTAATTTTATAAACCGCTTTTCCCCTTTGAAATGGAAGATGAATTATATATTCCCCCATTCACATTTGCTCACTTCCTTTCTTGCTAAAACACAAAATATACTTTTTAAACAAAATCCTTCACCATCAATTCATTCATACTCTAAATTCAAGAATAAAATCTAAGCAGTCTATTTCTAAAACTACATATTGTTTTCTCAGAACTAAGCCCTCCAATGAGAGTGTATAATATTACTTTTAAGATCTCTGACTTTGCCAAGTAGCCACAGGCCATCAACTTTCATCAGCTTGTGTACCATATAAAGAAATGAAATTTGCTTTTCAATCATTGTATCAAAACTTAAAGAAACAATGCTTAAATGGATGAGGGATGCTGCACTTAGGGTAAGACATTTCTAAGTTGAAATGTTTGCTTAGAAGTTTTATTGGCTGTGGGATCTTGGACAAGATATTTTACCTTTGTGAACTGCATATAACTCTGTAGGACTTTGTTAAAGTAAACCTCCATGGAAGGAGTTTTCACACTCATGAAATTTCAGATCCTTGACATGTATGTTATCTTTCAAAGTTCTTAACTTGGGAGGATGTACTCTCTTTATACAAGAAAATCCCATTATGAGAATTTCAGTATGACTACTACTTTCAGAGCTGAATTATAGTACTATACTTAGTTAGTCATACCCAAAGTAATCAAGCTTTGTTCATGCTTAGTTTGTATCTTGGATAGTGCGATCATCTGAAAATAGTCTCAGAGGTATTCTGGTAATTAAAATGAGGTTGAGGAGTTAGGAAAAATATCTCATACTAGAAAAACGTATTAGAAACATAAAAATTAAAATTACATTAATGGTAAGGCTATTACTGTCAAATATCCTAATATTCTACTACTTTTCATCTCTTGTCTTTTCTTATTAGTATAGTATATAGTATATAGTATATAGTAGTTTTACTTAATCTTGAAAACTATCTTAAAGAAAAAAATATTCCCAGAGCTTAGTACAGGGCCTGTCACATAATAAGTGCTTAATAAATACTTTTCCATTATTTTCCTTCCTTCCTTCCTTCCTTCCTTCCTTCCTTCCTTCCTTCCTTCCTTCCTTCTTTCCCTAATTCTCTGTCTCTCTATGTATGTATCTGCCTCTCTGTCTTTCTGTTTGTTTATCTCTGTGTCTCTTCTCTGAATTTTTGTCTTCATCTTTTCTCTTTCTCTTTTTCTGTCTCCTTGTGTGTCTTTGTTTCTTTTTCTTTGTCTCTCTCTGTCTCTGCGTCTCTGTTTCTCTGTCTGTCTACCTCGGTCCATATCTGTCTCTGTCTCCTCCCCTCCTTATTCTGGTTATTTCTAAAATCAAGTTCATTCTTAGAGAGAGGAGGGATTCATTACCGCTGAAGATAAGCAAAAAAATGCAAAGTTTCTCAGATGGCCAAAAATGTTTTGAAGAATTGTGAGATAAGTGGAATAAATGTATAAGCTCTATGGTAGGAACAACTCACGACGTTGCCACAAAAGTTGGGCTAGCTTTTCCTAACGTCGTACTTCAAGATAGAGCAGGCTTATTTTTGCTTAAAAGATATTGAAATCATTCTCAAGACTTAATTGTCTCAGGGGCCTATGAGTTTGAACCATGGATGTAGTTGTTCATTGTTCTAAGTTCAAATGGCAGCAACAGAGGAGTTGCAAGTTTTCCCTTTTTTATTTGAAGATGATTATGATCAACGAGGAGTCAATCAAGTGACATCTAACAGAATCAATGCCAAATTCTTGTTAAATATCCTATCCATGATATGACTGAGTCAACATAGATACAAAAGAATGGCTATATAATCTTCAATTATTTCATTTTATTCCCATCCTAATCTGGATTAGAATGACTCAGATTTAGATCTCAGCACTCACTCAAGGTGATGATTTTGATGAGCACAACCTCCATTCAAGTATATGTGTGTGTGTGTGTGTGTGTGTATGTATTTAAGACTCAAGATATAGACCTTAAAGTGTCCTGAGACACTGTCTGTTTCAACCTTCTTACTTTACAGATGAGGAGAAGAAAGTGTCAGGGAGACTAAGTGCTGTATCTAAGGACATACAGAAAGAAAACATCAGAAGTTGGATTTGAACCCAGACCCTCTGACTCTAGAGTCAATATTCTTTTCATTATACTTTGTTACTTTCTGGGAAGCAATTTTCTCAAGTGGGATTCTTGTGTGTTTGCTACAGTCCCATACAAAAACCAAATTCTGATTATCTGCGACTCAGTAGAGGTCTAGGGGAGTGTTGTCAAATTCAAATAGAAATGAACCACTAAATACCATATAAAGATTTCTACTGGTTTATTTTGACTCAGAAAGCCATATATTAATAACCAACAATAATGTTATTTACTTGTTAAACATTTTCTAGTTAGATTTTAATCTATTTACGGCAGCACTCAGGAGTGGAAGGCTGCAATGTGGCCTCCAGGCCATGTGTTTGATACTTCTGATCTATAGTAAATTAGCAGTCTAGCATTATATCTATATATTGAGAGACATAGAGAGATAGGGAAATAGAGACAAAGAGAGAGACAAAGACAGAGAGATAGAGAAAGACAAAGGGAGAGAGAAAAGGAAAAACAGGAACTATGTATAGTTAGCCAGGTTTCAATTAGTCAAATTATTGAATTTGGATTATGGACATTTGAATATATACCACTACCTCAGGAGATTCATTAGTTGCATTAATTGGAACTTAGTTATAGTTAGGAGGACCTAGGTTGGAATACTGCCTCTGACACATATGAGCTGTGTGACTCTGGCCAAATATTTTTACCTTTCAGTCATTTACAAACTCTCTACATCTATAGATTACAGCAAATTGATATATTATATATGGTGGTAGAAGGAGATTCCACACCAGAAAGTGTTTAACAATGATGAAAAAAAAGTCTAGGTTATAATCCTTCTAAAACAATTAAAAAGTGATTTATAATTGTGAAATAAATGTTAAAGTTGTGTGATAAAATAGACAGGAGACTCATCTTGGGGATGAGAGTATGAGAAGCTCTTGATATAAGGAAATTTGAGAGCTAGGGTTTGACTCTGTCCTTTAAGATTTCAAATGACTGCCTCAGTCAGGAATCTAGGACAGTGATTGCAGTGACTAATATAGCAGCTGTGTATATATGTCAGAAGACGAACATTTGGGGAAGAAATCAACTGAGGTAAATTGGTGCAGAGTGTGGAAAACATATATATCACCATCCATTGTTAAATACAAATGAATGTCTCAACATAAGTCCCATGATTGGTTGAATTATGCATTTTTTAAAATCAAAGTCTGTTTTGCTAAAATAAGCACCTATTTCTATTATCTTGATTCCAGTTTTCTGGCAGATCATCCAGGAAACAACCATCTTTGATACTTATGAGAGAGTCCTCAGGAACTACAACAGACTGAATGAACTGAACTTCTTGCTCCTATTGAGTTATTTTTCGTTAAGAAGACTTAACCTGAGTGAGGATCGAGTGCAGCATTGCCCACTCTTAGCCAGGGTTGACCCACCTCAGAGCTAATTACACACATTCTGGTTAAACTTTAGCAACCTAGAATTTTAGAAAAGGGAGAAAGATGCAGTGAATTTGTCATCTCAATAACTGCTTGGATATTTGGTATCACAAATATGACCATCACCTGTTTTAGAAAGGTGATGGAAATTTGATCTCTGCCTTTTGCCAGAAACAGAGACTTAAGCCATGGAACAATAAGTTCAGTCAACTCTACCCATAGGAAAGTTCTCACAGGATTCAACTGTTACTCATTAAAGTGAATAAACAAATAAGTTAAGGTTAGGTGAATGCTTAACAAAAAGACCTTCAAAGATATAGAAAGAATCCCTGCCACATTGCACCTTTTCCCTCATGGCTTTGATATATTGAAGGTTGGCATAAGAAATCAAATGGGAATTTTGGGGGAGTTCTCCAGAAATTACAGACATGTGAAGACAAGCAGACATCACAGAAAAGATTTAGAAACTGAGAAATGCATAAAATACATGTACAGTATTACAACATATTTTATCTTTTAATACCTTAATAATTCAGACTTCTTCACTGGTATGAAGGTGTAACATCACGGCAGCACACTTGAGGCCTGCTGCTGTGAATGGTTTCAAGGGTCTAATCACATAGTATAATAAACTCTCTATTCAGCAACAAATTAAATATTTTTCAATAAAATAAAGCATAACATTCATAGCAACATCCTTAAGTAAAGCATATCATTCAATGTGGATTATATATATGTGCATATATATACATATATATGCATAAAATATCTATATCTATAGATATATTTATATCTATAGATATGTAAACAATAGCAACATCCTTAGTCAGTACCAAGTATCCAAGTGAAGTCCTTTCTCAAAATACCGCACCATCCACCCCTAGGTCACATTAAGAATAATCTTCTTAATCAAGTCCCAATATCCAAGTAAAGTCCTCTCTCATCTTGACACAATGCTGACTTCTAAACCTCAGGGGGCCTCCTCCATGGGTCTACCACTCCTAGCTATTGCCTGTGTTCACACACAGGCAGCTCTTTTCCCCTACTCCTTATTTCAATTCACAGGGACTGTTCTACTTCAAACTTCCCAGTTTCTAGGAAAACAATGCGTAACAGGGCTATAACAAAATTTATACAATTACTGGCACCATCATCTCAATCCACTCATAAAGACCAACCAACAGGGCTTCTGTCTGAGAAATCTACAAAGATCAGCAGACAGGGGTTTGACATTACAAAAATTTTATCCTTTAGGCCTTCCTACAACAAGTTCCCCTAGCTTACTCAGAGCAGTTACTTCCCTCAGCTCTGCTTCTATCTCTTCTCTCTCAGCTCTGCTTCTGACGGCTCTTTCTCTCCTATATACATAAATACATGCACACATACAAACACACACACATATATATATACACATATATACACACTATATTTGTCTTTCAGTGTATCTATCTATCTATATATATATATATATATTATATATAATATATATATATATATATATATATATATATATATATATATATATATACTGTTTCTTATCAAAGACTCTTGATGGATTCAATCAAAGGCACTTGATTGGCTAAAACTCAAACAGCAAATGGTCCTACTTTGCTTGCCATTACAAAAGGGAGGGTCAAAATTTTTATAGAAATTTTCCTGAGTGTGGGGGCATCACACACTTTACTCCCATGATATGGAAGGGATAACTGTGAATTTTTGATTTGCAAGTTCTATGTTCTATTTTTTAATTAGAATATTCTTTTTCTAGAAATGATGATAGGCATTCAAAGGCATTAAGAAAAACAAACTGATATCTCTAGTTTAATATAATTTTTATTTTCCTTCTGCTTTCTCATATTTGTATATTCATTAGATCCTCTAGACCTCAGTTTCAGGCAGAATTCATGGAGGGGACTAGTGAAAGTGCTTTTCATGTTCAATGTCCAAGTTCTACTTAATGGCTGGTTTAGAACGATTATCAATAGTAATAGTTTCTCTTTCCCTCCTGGCTTCATTTAGTTATTTATTTTTCCTTTACTCATTAAAAAGGGCATTCCCTGACTGCTTCTTAAAGAGGCCTATTCACTCAATGGGCATTTCCTCCCTTTAAGTTAATACTTGAAAAGGCCAAGCCCCACCCCCCTATTGCATCCTGGGCCATCTCCAGTCATCCTGTTGAATATCTGGTCACTGAATCCAGATGGCTCAGGAGGAGAAAGTAAGGCTGGCAACCTTGCCCAGCCCTCCCTTTCTCAAAACAAAGTCAAGTGCAAGTCATGTCATCATGTATCTGATAGCATGGTCTTCTTCGAAAATATAGGATGAACACAATAACAACATTTGTACACTGAAATCTTGCTAATGCTAATGAAAACAAGAACATCATGCCTTTTATTCTATTAGGTAAGAGTACATACTTAGTCTGTAATCTTAAACATATTCAGCATTTAATATAAAACTTAAAAAACTGGTATTTTTTATAAAAGAATATAATTGAAGTCCAAATTGAAAAGACCAAAAAGAATCCTTTCACAATCCTGCTAATGTTGTGGAAAAGAGAAGAAGTAATCTTGGAATGGTTGATATGATTTCTGGATTTATTATTTTTTTCCTTTAATTGAAATAGAGAAGGCAATCTAGCAAATATTAGTATTCACAATGTCATCTGTCTGCTGTACAGGCTAAATCATTAGACAATGATAGATGCTCACTTTTCTCGCTAGACAATAAATCTAAGGAGTCACAATATCTCACTTTCATGAACATGTGTCTTTGTTCATGATCTTTAAAATACATAAGAGGAAAATGAGAGAACACGGCAACATGTTTGAAAGGTGTCTGCATATGTGTATATACATACACACGTATATGTATTATTAACATGAGAACAAGAGATTATAATGGATGACTTGATGCACATTTCGTCATTGACTTTACTTCTGTTTCTTAAGAGAAAAGAAACAATTTAAAACCGTTGAAGGCAAATAACAGCAGAGGAAGGGTAGTTAAAGATGTTAATTACATTTCATTCTGTCAATTTCTAGAAACTGTCTTCCTATTATAGGAATCCCCTTACATGTATAGAATTTAGGATATTGTACAAGTATCAACTGCTTTTCCCAAAATGATGACTTCTAAAGTCGAAAAAAATAAGCTTCAGTTTGCAGAGATAATTTCAAATATCAAAGATGTCCTCATTTTACAAATGCATAAAATATATTTACTTTATTTGTATATGCAACCTTTATTCTTGCCTCCACACAATTTTAGTTTGCATAATATGAACCAAACAAATGAACAGAGAACTCCATAGTATTATCCTCTGGGGTTGGTTACAAAACTTTTTGGTCTAGTGGTTTGGGATATTTTTTAGCTTCTATGCTTATCTAAGAAAACAGTGCTACTGTGTTAACAATAAACCTGATGGAAGTCTTTGACAACTGTGCACCAGCTTCATTCATCTATATCCAAATCAATGTTTTTCATACTTCTTTGCACTCAATGGAATGCATTCAGAATCAGCAGCTGTTCTCTTGAACCCATGGTTATGATTTCCATTCTCATTTCTCCTAATTCATTGCCCAATCATGAATAGAATTAATAATAAATACAATTAAAACCTATCTTTTTTTACTTTGGTTTTAGTGTGATCAGTTTTGATCTTTCTTGCAAAAACAGAAAACCTCAGTATGAACAGGTTTTCTGAAAATGGTTTACTTATGCCCTGATAGTTTGAGACTCTTTCAGCAATTTCATTTTACTCCCCCCATTTTTTTTTATGAGGATTTATCATTTTAAAATAAACATTTGCCTCTGGATCAAGTTTGGTAAATTGGTTCTCCACCCTTAAGCTTTTCTTTATGTAACAAAACAATTTTGTGTTTGTTTCCAAGACTCCCCTTTCTCCCCAGTAAAAGAACAAGACGAAAATGTATGCTCATTAAATTTTCCAGCTGTTTAGTACTCACTGAAATGTCTCTCATATAATCCTATTTACCTCGGTCAAAAAGCTACAGTGACAATGAACTTGGAAAAAGTTCTCCTAGTTTGTCCTGAGTTTATTTATACCTCTATTTAAAGCCATTGGTTTAGGGACTGCATGCAACAGGGCAGTCACTGAGAGCAAAGCATTGTGACGATGAATAACAGATAAAAAGACAAGCATCCTCTCTTTTATTCTCGTGGATATCATTTCTGAAGATAGTACAGTAGAGATAATTGCATACAGCACTATTGAGAATTTCATTCCCAGAGAAATAGCATAAATGGTATACTGAGAGTGCTGTTGTTTTAGCATATAGTGGGATTTCAGTAATGAGGTAGGTAGGAAATAGCAGATGGTACAAAAAGTGTAAATACATTAAAAAATACCCTTGGGGCAGAAACAGAAGGTTGGCCCTCCCTGGAGAGATAAGTAGAAGCTGAGAGACAGTCTTTTTTCTGTCTCTCAGCTTTTCCAACTTTTATCTCCATTCTTAGGGTCACTGTCTCTCTTTTGTAAGCCCCTGATGCTTTGCCCGCAGTCTCTCAGCTAATTTTCAATTGCTCTTGCCTTCTCTCCCCAAGATGGTGAACCTCTTAGCTGCTCATTACTTTCCATTTCTGTGGCCTCTCCCCTTCTGTTCTCTGTGCATATTATTCTGTTGCCTATTTAACTAGTCATTTCTTGGGAGTCCTTTGAGTACCATTCCTTCCCTCCTACTTGACTCAGGCTAAGTCTGTTAGAATGATTTCCTTCTCTGCTTCTCAGCCTCTGACCCTATTGGAATGCCTTTTCTCCTGTTCATTTCTTCCTTACAGTTGAATGTGATTCCTCCTACCACCCACTCATTTTCAAATCCTGTTAAATTTTTGTTTATATTCCACCTTTTCTACCTTAATTTTATTCACCTTTCTCATCTCTTATTAAACAAAATCAGTGGGGAAGATGTCAAATTTGGTCCCACATTTGATGTGATGACATTTGTATCTCAGTCATCCAAAGGAAAACCCTATTTTGGGAAAATTTGTCCTCTTACCAAGTTCTGCCCAAAAAATTAAGAAACAGATGAAGCAGATGATCCCATAAATCACTTGGGGAATACTTTGCTGCACCCAATAATTACATTTTTCACACATCAGACATTAGTGGAACAACTTAAAATTCTCACACTAAGCGGAAAACCAGGGAATCATGATGGCAATCCTGAATGCATCCGTGTATAAGTGGACTTGAGGTAAAAGGAATTACCCTTTCCCTGCCATAGGGCATTTTCAGTGATACCTCTATATCCTTGGAGCATTATTCAAAGCCCCTATACTTTTGGTCAAGAGGGATGTACAAATTCTTAGATTTTTAAGTCATATGAAAAGGATAACTTTGCAGACTCCCTCAAAGAACAAAAATTTGGGGGGAAAGAGGAGAGCAAATTTCTGCACCCAGGAATGATGCCTATGGATTTTCATTCTCTGCTTCATTATCTTCACTCTCTTGGCTGTAATACATTCACAGTTATCTAAAAAGCACCCTTAAATTCTGTAATATAAAGAAATTTGGCGTTACAAAACATATTGCTAAAGGAAATCACATTCATCAGTTAACATGGCATAGGTTAATATTCTTTGAACCTGAAAAAAACCCTTTTCTCTAGCATCAGAGCACATGACATTAGGCTGTAAAGTAAATGTGACACCCCTAGACCTGAGGTGTCACCTCTCACTATGTGGTCTGTGCAGGTGGGAAACTCATCAAGGCAGCCATTCCATTTTTGCACAGATGAAACTGTTTGCTTTATAATATGACATTATCTACTTATCTTGAACCCACTGATCGTGATGCTTCTGTGCAAGACTGAAATAATAGTAGTCTATGTCCCTTCTCCAGAGTCACTTTTTACATTAAAATGCTGCAATATGAATAGACTTTTTAAAGATAATTTATTTTTTATGAAAAACACTAAAGGGTAAAGAGGTCATTATGGGAGAGAATATTTTGTCATACCTCCACAAATCTGGAATGACTTTTCCCCACTTCTACTGAAGGAATTCTTATTGACCTTCAGGACCAAGCTTAAATTTGATCTCCACACATAGCTGTATAATAAAACTCTATGTCATTTATATATTCCTTGGTGTGATCTATCAGACTGTCTCCTCTCTCATCCCCTCCCTATCATTTATTTTCAATCTCTCTCTGTCTTCTAGCTCCTTCACTATTACCTACAGTCAAGTCCATGCTCAAAAAACCCCTCATTTGATCCCCTGATATCTAGTATTCTATATTTCTTCTACCTTTTGTGGCTAAATTCCTTGAAAAGATCATCTGCACATAGCTTCCCAAAATTTTCATATTTCATATTTCCATCCTCTCATTCTCTTCTTAACTCCTTAAAGTGTCCACAATGACCACAATTCCTTAGAAACTGCTCTCTCCAAAGTTACAAATGAACACAATTACCAATTTCAATAACGTTTGCTCAATTCTCATTTTCCTTGATCTATCTGCAACCTTTCAGGACAACTCTCTCTGTCTCTCTCTCTCTTTCTCATCCCCCTCTCTATTTCTGTCACTTTCTCATTACTTCTTCTTAGTCTCTTTTACTGGATCCTCATCTCCATCATGCCCTCTAAGGCATAGGTGTCCAATTAGATTTTGTCATAGGCCCACTTCTCCTATCCTTTTATACAACCTTAGTTAATGATCTCTTTGAGCTATGGGAATTTTCTCTGGATGTTCCTCATGCCTGGAATACTGTTCTTCCTCATCTTTGACTAGTGACTTCCCTTTCTTCCTTTAAGTCCCAACTGAAATCCCAATTTCTACAGGAAGCCTTTCTTAATTCTACTGCCTTCTATCTTTTGATTATTTCATCAATGTAGCTAGGCTGAATGTTACTTTCCTTGTTGTCTGTCCCATTACATTATGAGCTATTTCAGGGAGGGAATTGCATATGTACTCTTTTTTTCATCCCCAGTATTTAGCACTGAAAGTGGCACCGAATTGGTGCTTGATAAATGTTGATTAATTGCTTCTGTTTATTTTCAGATTAATTTCTTATCTATGTTTCAAAGGAATTTTATTGAATATAACTTTTATTTCATTATAGATTTAGGTCATCTCCTTCCTCCTTCTGTTACGTATGAGGAAGAAAAAGCCCAGAAAAGCAGAGACTTGCCCAAAAAGATAGAGTTTAATGGAATCTGAAGATCTTAGAGTAAATTTAAGTTCTGCCAGTTTACCAGCTTATTACTATTTAATTAAAACATTTCACCACTCTGGGCTTTACTTTCTAACTAAAAGGACAAGGTAAGAGTCAATTATGTTTGAGACCCTGTATAGTTTTTGATCCTATGGGTAAATAACAACAATTTTGTTTTTCTATTGTTCTGACAGATCTCTAAAGAAATGTGCTGAGTATAATCACGAGGCATTAGAGAGGGAAAAAATAAAGTCCACAAAACTAACCAACAGAGAATCATGGACCAAGTTTTCAAATATATTCACTGATATTCCCTGGATTGTTTAGGTCTGTGTGTATCATATGAGCACTATCAGAGTATTCTCCTAAAAGAAGGACAGAGTTGTTACTGCTGCTTTGCTGTGGTTCTTAGCCTTATAGCTTCCCTAATCCCTTCAAAAAATGGTGAATGTAGTGTTTATGATTTAAAGATAGGTCGAATTTCTGTAGGTGGAGATGTAGTACAATTGTTCTATAGGGTTGAATATATAATAAATTGCTCTATCTCATCCTGATATATTTTTCTTTTGTTTCCTTTTCTTTCTTTACAATTAAAGATACCAAGAATGTTTACCTCTACCTTCACCACTACCACTCACTTCCAGGATTCTAATGTTGCCTTACACTCAGCAATTACTTGTGAAATGAAAGGGAAAACCAGTAAGTTAATGAATGGAGAAATGAATGAATAAATGAATGCAATTCATAAAAAATGGTAAGGTGAATATAAACTTATTCATATCATGTAACATCACTTAAGAAAATGAATTTAGGAAAAGGATCTATGCTATAGGAATATGGATATTCATATGTAATGTATCACAAATAAACAAATGAAATATAAATGTATTGTAGATAGATCAAAAAAAGAGATTTAAGAGATAGTTGATATAAAAATCCATAGATGATAAATGAATATTTGGTCACTGGGCATGATTTTTACTACTTTTTTTTACAGTTCAAGTCTATGAAGAAATAACTTTGCATTCCCATAAAACTTCTTGCTATGCTATTGTTTGAGTAAGAATAATGGGTTAGATGGACAGAGCATTGCTTTCTGAAAATAATATGTGTGTCAGAATTTCAAGAAAAATTCAGTCAACTATAAGCCCGAATACAATGATGAGTATGTAAACCACTACCAGAACAATTACTCATGCTAAAATAATATAAGCCACCTTTGTTGCTCAGTCCCAATTTGATACTCTGCTTTGGCCTATTTCAGAAAAAAGCAATGAAACCTATGCAACCAGCACAGTTCAGGATACCTGCTACTTCTGTTCACTCAATGGTGCAAAGAGACTATGGAGTTTTATGCTGAGGTAGATGAAGAAAATTGTATTATAAAGTGAGAAAGTCTCAATTATCTCTGAATACTCTGACCATGCTTAAGAAATCGATGCATATGCATTTATTAAGCACCTACCTTATGCCAGGCATTGTTCTAGAAGCTGGAGATATGTAGACAAAAATGAAATAGTACCTCCCCACAAGGAATTTAAATGCCATTAGAGGAAACAATATGTACAGTTACAAATGTACATGTACAGACACAAATATGCATACACATAGTTTCTGAAGGTCAGAGGAGAGATTATATACACATATATGCATATACAGAAATATATGTGCATACTCACCAAATTTTAACAAAATATTTGGTAGCTGAGTAGGAGAAGAGTATAGTAGGAAAAGGCATCAATGAAGAAAATAGTATTTTTATACTATTATAATTGTAATAAAAGACAAAGATGCTATTTTGAAACAAAATAGCAATTTTGATACAAAAACACTATTTCTGATACAAAATAGTAATTTTGAAGGAACAAAGGTATTCTAAGAGTTGGAGATGAAGACGGAGTACCTTCTAGAGCAGATGCAGAAATAGACGATCTAATGAAGATGAAATGAATGCAGATCAGCAATAAGGCCAGTCTGACTGGACTGGAAAGTGGGATAATATACAATAACAGTGAAAAGACAAGTTGGGACAAAGTTATGAAAAGCTAGAGGGAATTTTGTTTGATCTTTAAAGCAATAGTGAATCATAGTTTGAAGGAAGCAACATGGTCAGATCTGTTCTTTAGGAAAGTTATTTCAGTATCTCTGTGGAGGAGAATTTAGATGGGAGTAGATTTGTTCAAGGGAGACAAGTTTGAATCTAAATGAGAAATGATTAGTGTTTAAATGATGGTCATAGATTCTTAAGTACAAAGAAGGAGATGGATGGGAGAGATATTGTGGGATCAAAAACAACAAGAATAAATAGTCCATATGAGTCTGAAAAGAAAGAATTCTGTAGAACTTTTTTTGGGCAACATATGATCCTGTCACTAACTGCCTTCATCTAGCCCCTGGAGGAAGAGGCCTGATCTAAGGGGCCTCCATCACATAGTCTGGCATTCTGATGTTTGTAAAAGGTATCCACAGGGAGGTTCAGGATCAATATATAAAAGGAGTTTCCGTTTGTGTTCTGATATTGGAAGGCATTTTAATAGTGACTGCAGCCATTTAGTTAAAGTATCTGGTCAAATGTTTTAGAAGTTTCATTGGCCATAATGTAACATCTGCAGCTAACTTTTGATCAAAGGATTCTGCCCATTCCCCTTGCCAAGTTTATAAAAAACTAAAATGATACAACTGAAAAGCCTGAGGAAAATTGTCCTCTTAAAATACCTTTATAGTGATGTCTGGAAAAGCAAAAAGAAAAACTCTCCTCTTTAGTTTGCACTCCATGTGAATAATATAAAACACTGCAAATAGGACTGTGTATAGCTAGCATGACATTCTTTTTCACTTCTATTAATAGCATTGCCATAATCATTTCAAAGGTATAATATAGAGCATTCTGTTTTCTGTCATATTTGTTCAACTTCACTAAAAATGTTTACCCTTTTCTTTTGAGAATCTGGATAAGGTGAGTGCTTATTGTGTTAGCAATCAGATTATTTAAGACAAAGTAGGGCTACCCCATGATTAGAGTAAAGCACATTATCTATTTCTTCTAATCATATCAGAAACCGATACCCCACTGAATTCTGGAGGAAATTATTTTCTGTAAAGAACTGTAAGTGCTACCAGAAGACTGATCTAGGAGATTAGATCATGGACCTCTTCACATACATTTATGTATCTCTTGTTATGCCCCAAATCTCCTAGTATAGTTTAAAAAGACCTATTTCTGATTTAGTCTCTATATTATATTTCTAGTCCTTTTGTTTAGATCCCAAAGTACAGATGGCATTTTAGTCACTCTGGGACTTCTACTGAGAAAGAAAGACTCTTCCTCCAAAAGTCAAGACTCCTTGGACTGTTTGGATGTAATAGAGAAAGAAAACATGGGAAAATGACAAAGTAGAAAGGGATTGAACAGACAAATATTAACAAATGTAATTTCTTTTTTTTTTCACCTGACAATGTGGAAAATTGAAAAAGTCTCATGATTTGAAGACTCAGAGATTTAGAAGTCTATTGGGGATAAGTACTAGCCATTATTTTTATAAACCATTGGATTCATATTTTAATTAACCTTTTATTTGGATTTCCGAAAAAAATGATGATTTTGAAGACTCATGAAAATTGAGTCTCTGTAGGCTGATTCTGGTATTATTCTTTTTAAATGTCATTTAGAAGATATTAGCTCCATCTATATTGACCTGCACATGTGAAAGCAATGTCAAACTTAGGGAATTTCATTAGCAATTTTGTTGACCTTTCCTAAAATAACCATATTAAAATATTATAGATCTCATTTCCCTCTCTCTCTATACTGTCTTACTTGGTGAATTTGTTAATCCCATCATTTTCCGTATTACCTCTAAGCATATGACTTCAAATCCTGTGCATTCAACCCTAACCATTCTTCTGAATTCCATTTACATGTTACTACTTCGGCATATCTGGATTGATGCATCCTTTAGGCATTTAGAACTCAAAGCATCCAAAATCAAAATCTTTATATACATTTCCCCAAATCCTGACCCCTTCTCTTGATGGAACTATCATCATTTCAATTTGCAATCCCAGAATCATCACTGACTTTCTTCCTTCTTCCTCAAATCCCATATTCAATAATTTTCCAAAGCATTATCAATATCTCCATTTAATAACTCACAACCGTTGCTTTCCTTCCCATCACATGAGTGAAATGTTTTCCAAAATGATCTCCCTATCTCTAGTGTCTCCTCTTCCATCTGATAATCCAGAATAATTCTTTCATAAAGACAGATCGAATTATGTCATCTGGGGAAATACACACACATAGCATTTAAAGTCCTTCACAGACTAACTGACATTTACCTTTCTTTTCTAAATTCACCTTATGTCCATGTACACATGGTTGCTATAATACTAACCTCTCTGACTCACCTCTACGTACCATTCCATCAGCTTTAGTCACTTTGCATAAGGGGTCCTTCTGTGTCTGAAAAACAAACCTGCTTCCACTCTGCTTATTGAACCCTTAACTTTCTTCAAAGTATAACTCTGTTGCTACCTCCTTCTTAAGACCTTTCCCTTCTCTTTCCATCTCATCGTTTCATTGTATTATTTATTTATTCATTTAGATGTTTATTCATCATTCATTATTTATTTCCTTATTCATTCATTCATTCGTTCTTTCATTTGTTTGTTCATTCGTTTGTTTGTCTGCGGTCTAGGTGGATGACAGGAACAGTCAATAATATGGTGTTGATGTCAGAATCAGGAAGACGGTGTTTGATTCTGGTTTCAGATACTATGTGACTGAGACAGTCATTTATCCCCTACCTGTCTCAACTTCCTCAATTGAAAATGGGAAAAGTAATGATGAATCAAGAGATAGTATTCACAAGTTACTGAGCACAATATCTTGTTCATAGAAAGTCCTCAGTAAATGTTCAATTCTTTTCCTTCTTTCCAGATATTACACTCTCTCTCTGAAGACTGTACATTCTTGGAAACCCAGGACTATCTCATCCTTTGACTTTATATCTCCAATCCCTGTTACTACATTAATGCATTCAAACAAGGGCAATAAATTGCAGGTAACGTCAGAAGGATGGCCACCCATCAAATTTTCATTAGTGGAATATGAATTGATAAGTCATGTCAAAATGAAACAGCTATAAAACTACAAACAGCAATAACTAACATTCAAGTGCGTGCTGTGTAATAAGAGATGGAGAAAAAAGCACAATTCCTGTTGAAGGAGAAGGAAATGAAAAGTCAGTTACTATGTACATACAGATTATAAATAGTAAATGAAAGGTGATCTCATAGGGAAGTTACTAGTATCTGGAGGAGCCTGGAAATGCCTTCTGCAGAACATGATATTTGAACTGCATCTCGAAGGAAGCCAGGGAAGTTAGCTGAGGAGGAAGACTCTTCTAGGACTGGGGAGAGCATGTGCAAAAGTAAAATCCAGAGAAATTCACCTAGGAGGATGTAATGGTAATTTAAATGGGGAGATATTTCCCATTCATTAATAGACCCTTATGACCTGCCTGGTTCACCTGGAAATCTGAGTCCCACGGAGCATGTGGTGGGAGGAGTTGCTGAATAGGTGGAACAGGAAGAGGTACAGGTAGATCAGAGCTGAGAGGAAATTAGTGAGAGAGCAGTCAGAACCAGAACTGCAGGATGCAGGCAAGCCTGTAGCTAGCTATGAGTGTGAGAAGGACATTTTGTTTAAGGGAAGCTGTTGATGATTTTTTTGAAGCCTGTTTGCGATTTGTTTAAGGGACCTAGTTTGTGGACAGCTTAGCAGAAGAAGGTTTGGGGATAGTGTCATTCTCTACATTGTAATTGTGTATAGATTTTCCTGCAATGGATTTGACTTTCTGGTATCTGAATAAATATTTTGGTTGTGTCTTCCATGTAGAGAGTCTGTGGTATTTCGTGATTCAGAATTGTGCCAGGACATTCATGGCTGATGTAGACGCTGGTAACATCATAATCGTGGAGCAGTGAGAAAAAAATGTATAGATAGACCACAGAGTATGTAGCTGAGAGTCAAATGTAGAAACATTGTTTATCATAGTACATACATAAATGTTCATTAAGGTAATTGTTTAATAAATATTTACTGGATTGTTGAAAATGTTCATGATCTTCTGTTAGCCATTCATTTTGTTTCCTTCTTTTCATTCTCTTTGTTTCCCTATCTCTAGATCTCAGTCCAAAGTGAAGTGACATATCTGATGGTTCCCCATAACTGAACTTCCTCCTATTCAACAAAAATACTTGAACATGGTAGTGTTGTAGAGTGTCTATGACTACCTACTGCCTGTCACATTGAGGTAACAATACCAGAATCTCTTCAATAACCTGTATATGCCTACCTCAAAAAATTAGATTGTAGGCAGCGTAACTTCAATGCTAATAGATTGATTTTCAAGTTTATTCTGTGGATGGTCCTGTCTTGTCATTTGTCATTATGTTCTGCCCCCAAATGACACCTAACAAACCTACTCCAAAACTCTAATAGGTAGCCTCTGCACTATTAGAAATGAAAAGTAGAACCCTGACATCAATCTTCATATCACATACTTCATCTGAAGTCTAATACCAAATAGACATATACTTTTTCAAGTGGCAATCTTGATCACAAAAGTTATACAGGTCTTCTTGAGAAAGTTTTGAACTTCTTTATCTTTATGTGCATTATTTCAAAGAGTACTGCAATGGGAGTGTAAATAAGTTTTCAGTTCCAAAGAGGTTCTAGGCATGTTTTACTTGGGCAGGTTGGTAAATAGCTTCAGTTATGTTTGATGTAGAATTGAATTCTATAGACTCTTCAGAATACTCTAATTTTTCATGTTGAGTTGCAGAGGCATTTCATAGTTTCTAGATATTTGTTTCAAAGAGTTCTGATGAGTTCAAAATCTGTTGAGCTGCAGGAATTTCTCAGAGGATAAGAAACAACCTGTTATAGGTTTTCAGTCTTCTTATAATGCCCTAAATTGAGACTGATAAAACCAACTCTGCTATTCAATCCTATGATATTCCCCACCCCCCAGAAGATAGTTGTTTTAAATGATTTGCATATTTTATGATAAAAAATTCCAGAATAGCTTAATTTATGTCTTAGTTTTCAGATTCAGAGCCCATTGATTGGGACAAATGTCTAACTATGGTTCCAGATTAATGTTATACTCAACTCTCTGTTTAAACCTTTCTTGGAATTTGTAATCCCAATTCTTCAATTTTCTACTTGAGTATTGTTGGGCAATTTCCTAACTTCTGTGGACTTTAGTCTCAATCTGTAAATTGAGAGAGGGAGATTAAATAGCATTTGCACATCTTTCCAAAACTAGATCTGTGATGCTAGGATCATGGTATGTTCCATGTTCTAGACATACTCCAGATTGTCTACTTGTTTACATCTTGATTTCTGACCATTGTAATCAAATTCATAGAATAATAATATATATTACAACTCAATAAAGATTTAAATATTCACTTTAGTACAGGTTTCTGTACTGCATTCAAAGTGATAGAAAAATATGATATATATAACAAATGTTAGTTGAGTTTTTAATCTTGTACAGGAGATTAGCTATTCATCCAAATGAATGTGATAAAAGTTAGAACATAGAATATTTCCTCTTGGAAATGACTTAGTATCATTACAACATTGATGGGTTAACTTCCCCTCCTTGAGACCTTACAATGTGGATACCATGGGTGGAGATGATAAGTGTGTATCTTCCACTCTCCTTGTACTCTTTAAGTCTGAAAGCAACCTACAAAACCTTAGTTCATCACTCAGTGTGGCTTATATTCTCATAAATATAACATCACATTTCCAAACTCACAGTGAAGCAGTGATGGAAATGAATGAAACATTACTCTTTGGATTTTGACTGGACTAACAATATTTTCATTGTTGCTTTGACAAAGGGAGGATCAGGGGACCTTAGATTGCAAAACATTGCTTGGCAAGTCTTCCAGGCAGGAAGAGGACATTGCTATTCAACTCCACAGTCTCAGATAAGAGAGTATCTTCCTTCTTTTTTTTTTGTTTCAGACAGAAATAACAGCAATCAACATGGTTAAGTTTTATGTAGTAGATGAAAATGAATTGAAGAATATCAAGCCCATTCAAACTTATTAGAAATGATTCTCTTTAAAGTTGAAATGGCAACCATTATCAATGAATCAATATTCTAAATTACATGTGAGTGACCAACAATGCAGCATCATGGACTTTCAAGGATCCCCTCCAGCCCCCTGCAGATTCATATTGTGTTTTATTTTATTGATGCAGAAATAGTTGTATAGCAGATTCCACTTAAACAATACTAGAGAAAATGGTGTGTGAGGGTTTTTGTTTTAAGTTTTTATTTTAAGACTAATAAGAGGTAGTGTGGTATAGTAGAAAGATCAATGGCTTTGAAAGCCAATGATCTTGGCATCTAATTTAAATTCAACGACATATGACCTATGGACCCTTTGCAAACTATTTCCCATTTCTGAGATTGAGTATCCACCTCTGGAAAATGAATGGGTTAAATTAGATGATCTCCCATATACCTGTTGATATAAACTTTAAGGTAAGGGAATCTTCAGGTCATCAATTCCAGGACATTCATTTTACAGATGAAACAGCTGAGACACCGAGGATGTAAATGGCTTGTTCCAGGTATAGTGGAAGGGAGTAATTGATCTGGGATTGGAATGCAGAACTTCTGACTTTTATTCCAATTCTTGTCTCTCCTATATCAGACAGAAATCCCTTTTAATACCAGATCATATGTACATGTAAGCAATTCATTTGTTAGACTCAGATGTTATTTTCACTAATTCCTATTTGACCTAAAGTGCTTAACAATGCTTTAATGGGTAATGTAATCTATGAGACATATTGAAAACATCTAGGGGCAGAGCTAAGATGGTAGACTAGAAGCAGAGACTTGTTTGAATTCTTCCCACAAACCCCTCAAGAAATCTTTTAAAAATGACTTTAAACAAACTTTCGAGCAGCAGAAGTCACAAAATGACAGACTGAAGCAAATTTCCAGTCCAATACAATCTGCAAGATTGACAAGAAGGATCTATCACACAGGACTGGGAGCAGAGCACAGTTTGGTGAAGACTGTGTGACAGCTACTGCCAAAGCTTCAGCTGCTTCTGGAGCCCTCCACTTGTTGCTCAAAGGCCAAATGAGTGACTGGAAGGATGAGCAAATGGGGGAGAAAGAAATAGACTACAGATTCTTACTTTCTCAGTGAAAAGCTGTTTTCTTACATCATTGGTGAGGAGGAGGATCAAGGTAGGCAACCAGAAGACAACAAAGTAGAGACTCTGCATCCAAAGCCTCTAAGAAAAATATGAATTGATCACCTCTGATTTTGAAAATCAATTAAGATAAATAGAGAAAAAATTGTTAAGACAAATGAGAGTGATGCAGTAAAATCATGAAAAATGAGTCACTGGACAGATTCTGTTACAGTGGTACAGTGGGCAGAATGCAGGGACTGCAATCAGACTCTCAATACAAATGAAGCATCAGACATTTACTAGCTATGTAACTCTGGGCAAATTCTCTTAACCCTGTTTGCCTCTCTTTCATCATCTGTAATAAGAGCTGTAGATGGAAAAGGCGAGATACTTCAGTATCTTTCCAATTGGAGTCATGAAGAGTTGGACAACTGAAACACAGAATCAACAGGAAGAATTCCAGACTTTAGCTATACATGAAAATGTTATATTATGTCTGACATCTTTAGTCTATTCTCTTTTTGTCAAAACATAGGAAACATGACATATTTATTTTCCATATAGAATAGTGTTTTTTCATGGAATAATCAGGGTTCTGAATCCTTTAAATTTAATTTACACTAAATTAAATTTATATTTGCTAAATAATTCAATTCAATTAATTAATTAAATTAATTCTTTAAGTATTAATTACCTGAAATTTAATTCTTTAAAATGGCTTTCCTTTGCAATCTTATAGTCATTGTAGATACCAACTTTCCTGCACCTGCATCTTGCACACTGCATCAATTCATACAAGTCTTCCAAGAAATCTTTGACTCATTATCTTTTGCCATTTCTTTTAGCTAAAAAAATCTCATTGGATTCATACAAAGTATTTTTTCCACCTATCTTCCAGTTTATGTGATTTCTTTCTAGCTCTTTGTTATAACAAAAAGGTGTTGCATTAAGAATTTTTATACAGATGGATTTTTTCCCTTTGAGTTCAACTTTTGGTATTATATACTTGGTATAATGGTGCCCTTAAGTCAAAGAGTATAGTCATTTTGGATAATTTTGGATACAGTTACAAAGTGCTTTTCACTTTCACTTTGAAACGTCCACTAATATCTGTTATGTTTATCTTACCATTACCCTTCCAAAAATATGATCATTTAATCTTTTATCTTCTTTTCTAGGAAATATTTAGTTTCTTTAATTTGTGAATAGAATTGCCCTTCTTATATCAATCTGTATCCAAACTATAATATCACACCACTGGGCTGAAGCATGCATAGATTTCATGAACAGGTTTTCCTTCAATCATTAGTAGTTTACTACCTATATTCCATTAGTAATAGGTAGAAAGCTAGAGGGCCAACAGCAGATGTTTCATTGTTTGATAAAAATAACAGAGAATTATTTTGTCTTCTCAGGATCTGGAAGACTTGGGTTGAAAACTATTCACAGACACTTACAAACTGTGTGACTATGGGCAATTTACTTAACATCTGTCTGTCTCAACTTCCTCATCTGCCAAATGAGAATAAAGAGAGCAGCTACCTCCCATGATTGCCAGGAGAATAAAGAGAGAATGATTGTAAAGCACCTGGCAAACTTTAAAGTACTATATAAATGTTGGCTATTGTCAGAGAAAATATCCAAATGCCCAACGCTCATCAAAGTGAATGACAACTACCTACTTCCAGTGATTCATGTGAGCACAAATGGAACTTCCACAATGAGACTAAAGAATATTGGAAAAGATTAGATTATGAAGTCCTCCATAAGAAACTCAAGACATAGGTGTATGAGGTTTGTTTTCTTTACTGTTACATATTCAATCAAGGAATATAGATGGGAACAATTGATTTTGCATATAAAAACATAACTAAAAAGAGTGTCTAAAAATTGGATTTATAAAAGTAGTTGATGATCCTCACCGTACACTCCTCAACTAAGACTGTAAGTTGCAGAGAAAGTTCTGACTTAAGCTGAAGAGAATGTTCCTCACCAGGACATCTCTACTTTGATAAAATCCAAGGTTTGAATCCCTCTAACCCAAACAAAACTCCTGTAACAACAGTGTTGGGAGTGCTAACGGTAAAAATTGAGTGATTCTCCTAAGAAAACCTGAAGGCAATAAAAGCAATTTTTAAAAGCTATATTGAAGGAAAATAATAGGATCAAGGAAGGGTTAGAACTGTCTCTTTTGGTTGGTGATATTATCATAACTGACTAGAGAGAGAACTCATCACTGATCAATGTTTATTTTCTTTGTCTTTCCTCTGGCACAAAGAATTCCTTTTACACTGGGAAAGACAAAATAAAAATGGGTAATAGGAAGCTGATCCCCAAGATGAGTAGGGGCAAAGAAAGCACCTAGTAATTCTTGATGAATTCAAGTCACCTGGAACACATGATCTGTATGCACAGTTACTGAAACTACTACCAGCTATGATAGCTAAACCATGCTAAGCAAAACATGAAACAACATAGAAAACAGATGAGGTACCACAGGACAGAAGGATCAGTGTTGACTCTGTATTTTAAAACAATGGGGGAAGACAGTGGACTATAATGTAGAATGACTCATTATAAATTGTCAGAGAAATCTAGAAAAAGAAGCAACCATTACAAAAATCAAATAAGCAATGAACAATTCCTGCCAGACTACCAATATTTCCTTTGTTTTTTGATAAAGTTACTGCAAAGAATTTTAGGAAAGCACTTGCTAAAAATGGCAGTGTTTTGTAGAAAAGTTGGAGCAATGTTTAGAATTGATTGAATGTATAGATTTCAAGAGCAGTTTTTAATAGTAGATATTTATTTGGCAGGAAGTCTCCAGGGAGTCTCCAAGGGCACACACTGATGTTCAACATCAGGCCCTTTTCAGTTTTATTACTGTCTTAAGTAAAAGGATAGATGCTATGACCTTCAGATATGACAAATTTCCCAATTTGACAATTTCGAATGACATGAACTTGGAGGGAAAATTGATACACAGGAAGACAGTCAAGATTAAAAAAAGATATTTCGAGGCTAAAAACGATTAACTTCAATAAAATACAACTAAAATCTTAAAATATGTTAACAACAAACTGAGTACAAAACAGAGATGTCAATTTCAGAGGCAAAAATATATGTTTTAAGGAAGTTGCACACTTAAAAGGAGTTGGGACTTGGTGAAAATGTTAATGTTATCCTGGAGTGCACCAAGACATACATAATTTTCTGGAATAAAACACTAAGCCCTTCTGTATTCTGTCCTGATCAGATCATATCTTGAATATTATTTTGATTTTGGGGCAGTACATCTGGAGAAAGACATCAGTAAGTTGGAAAGCGTACAAGTATGCACAAAAATGATGGTGAAGGGATTTTACCCATAAAATATACAAGTGATTTGAAGGAACAAGAGAAGTTTGTCCTAGAAATAAGAAGGGGGAAGAGAAGATCTAATTGTTTTTTTCACGTATCAAGGTTTTAATGTGGAAGATGAGTCAAATGTGCCAGGTGAATGTCCATCAGTCAGTCAATAAACTAATCTTTATTAAGCTCTTACTATGTGGTAAGCACTGTGCTAAATACTAGGCTTGAGAGTCCAACTTTTTCCTCTAAGTACAGAAAAATAGAATCTTCCCCTGTTGTTATCTTGTTACCAATATAATAAAAATACATTAGTTAGTCTAAATAATCTCTGAGGTCCCTTCAGACACTGATATATTGTGACTCTGAGAGTGGAAGAAAAGATGCCATTTAACAAATGTGGTCAAGTACAACTATGCAATAATTAAGAGATTAAATTGACTCCTGTACAAAACTGGGTGTTTTGCAGGGGAGAATAGTTCTACTTTGGGAGCATCTAATAACAAGAATTTATAAAATAATTCTTTTTGTAGGATTTCCTGTGACTATTTTTTGTTGTTGATTATAAAATACTATTTGAGCAAAGCATGGCCTTAAAGATGTTCCTTCAACAAAGTGTCCAGGCTGACTGTTTACTCTCTTCCATCAGCTCTCAAATGAACATTCTACCAGCCATATCCCATCCTGGTGGGTACAGAGGGGAACAGACCCTATGTCGTGCCCTACACCCAATCTTTCTCTGAATGTAGAGTCTCTGGGCTTCCTTCCATACAGTGGTGAATGGGAGGCAGATACTAGGCCTAAAGACTAAAAGAATCTTGTCATTTACCCTATTACTGGCACCTCTAGACTTTATTCTCCCAGGAATCTCATCTGACCTTCCACTTTGTTGTGAGGGGTATACCTTAAACTGGACTTTAGTACAATTTGGAACATTGTAGATGTTGTCTTCCTTACTCAGAAGATGAGCACATTGAGAGCCCTACAGTCAATTTGTATCCCCAGAACTTAGCATATTTCTTGGCATATAGTAAATCATTTTTCCAGAGCTCATTCATTCATTCACTCATTCATTCACAAAGACCAAACAGAGGAGGTACCCACTATGGATTTAATTCAGGTGTTGAAGTGTTCCTGATGCTCTTGTTTCTGGATACAATTGTACTAATTACATCAAGTCCAAGGAAAGTAATTACCACTCTAAGGCAATGTGTTAAAAGGGAAAAAAATGGATGGAGAACACATATTACTCAAACTGAGATAAATATAGATGAACCACCACAATCTCAAATCAAAGCATACAAAAAACTTATTTTCTTTTCCCTAAAATCCAGTTCTCCAAATATTCTTATTTCTATTTAAGGAGCCAGAATGCTCCTAAGCTCTTCTGATATTTAAGAATGTAATCTCCAAATCTTTTTTTTAATTTCCTCATTTATATAACTAATCCAGACTATTGACATTTTCAACTCGATCAATTCATAACCTTATGAGTGGTCACAAAAAAGAAGATCTTTACCAAAGACAACAATTCTAAAGGTGGGGGAGTTGTGCAAAACTCAGACAACTTATTTATATTCTTTGATTTAAAAAAAAAAGGAAGCCATAGACAACATTAATGGTTCTATAAAAAGTTTGGAGATTAATGAAAGCAAACAGAAATAGGACCATGTGAAACAAAATTAATACTTCAAAAACTGAGGGAAAGGGTACATTGTTGGAATAGTATAAGAAAAAAAGGAAATTATAAATTCAGTATTGATTATAGCAACTTGTATAAAATTTTTCATTGTGAAGAAAGAAAATTTTCCCATGGCAAAAATATATTCCCTTCATTTTTCAGGATGACATTAACTAAATTAGCAATAGTTTTTTGTAGCAATGATAAATTTATAGAAGCAGAACAAAAAGAATTCTGCTTCCACTCATTTATAGACCCAATTCTACCAATTTTAAAATAATTTTTTATATGGGGAGAGACTTCTAGGAGCCAAGATGGCAGATTAAAGCAATGAATCAATGTAGCTCTCCCATGTTCACCTCCAAACTACCATAAAGTAGCACCCTAGAACAAGTCTTGAAATAGCAGAGGCAGCAGAAAGATAGTGTAGAGCTGCCTGTAGTCTAGGAGACCTGGAGGATTGGCAAGAAAATTCCATCTCACTTATGAAAAAGGGGAGCACATTCCAGGACAGAAAGCATCCCAGCAAGCCCCACTTCTGCAAAACACTGGGAGATCCTGAGCCCAGGCTTGGTAGATCAGGCAAACACTAACATTAGGAATTCCGCCCTTCATTCCTTAGCATAACCAGGGGAACCAGCAGACTCTAGCTCAGAGAATCACTGTGTGTTTCAGTGTAGCCCCAGGCAGACAGACATCTTCTAGCAGCTGGCCCTCCACATGCTTTGGTGCAGCCCTGGGGAAATACAGAAAAAATTTCACCTGACCTCAGCACATGGCAGATACCACCACTAAGACCCTAGTTCAGCACCAGGTAAGTTGCCAGAGCTCTACAACCTCTAGCAATGACAGCCAAACCCACCCTACCCCTTTAACACAGCATCAGACATAAGGGTCCCAAGGGCCTCAGGCCAAATCAATGTAGAACCAAGTAAACAGGTAGGGTCTACAATCACTGACACAAGAAGTCTGAGATAGAGCCCCATCCATCTTGTGACCACAGATCAAATTTAAAAGAAAGGAAAAAAAGTACAAATCCCTGCCCCATAAAAAGTGAGCAAAATGGCAACAACAAAAAATCTGACCATAGAAAGTTATTGTGGGGGCAAGGAAGACCAAGACGCAATCTCAGAAGAGGACAGCATCATCAAAATGCCTATGATGAAAACTCCAAAGAAAAATGGGAAATGACCTCATGCCCAAAAAGGACTACTCCTGGATGAGCTCAAAAGGGAGGTTAAAAGTAATGAGGGAGGTAGAAGACAAATTGGGAAAAGAAATGAAAATGATGCAAGAAAATTATGGAAAAAAGACTCAGCAGGTTGGAAAACTACTTTAAAAATTTGACTTGGTCAAATAGAAAGGGAGATACAAAAATTCACTGAAGAAAACAATTTCTTAAAAAGTACAATTGGCCAAACAGAAAAGAAAGTAACTAAATTTGATTGAGAAAAATAACACCTTAAAGTTAGAATTGGGTAAGTAGAAGCTAATGACTCTATGAGACATCATGTATCAATCCAACACATTCAAAAGAATGAAAAAAATGGAAGAAAATACAAAATTTCTCATGAGAAAAACAACTGACACAGAAAATAGATCCAGGATAGATAATGTCCTAATAATTGGATTATCTGAAAATCATAACTGAAAGGAATAACTGGACAGAATCTTACAAGAAATTATCCAGGAAAACAGCCCTGATGTCCTGGAACCAGAAGGCAAAATAGTTGTGGAAAGAATTCACCAACCACTTCAGAAAAGAGATCCCAAAAGAATAACCACAAATTTCAGCTAAATGACACAACTATCTGGTCAGGGAAAAAATACTACCAGTGATCAGAAAGGAACAATTCAAATATTGGGGAGTAACAACAAGTATCATCCAGGACTCGGTAGCTGCAAAATTAAAGTATCAAAGGTCATGGAACATGATATTCTGGAAGGAATAGAAGGTAGGACTATAACCAAGAATCACTTGCCTGACAAAACTAAGCAGGATGCAAGAAGGGGTAAAAGGGCATTGAATGTAATAGAAAGATTTTAAACCTTCAAAAAGAGAAGATCAGAACGAAATCAAAAATGTAGCCTCCAGCATCAGGACCCAAAGGAGTCATAAACAGGTTTAAAAGGCAAATAGAGCTGCATTGTTTACAGGACTGTATGGGAAGATGATACTGGTAACTCTTAAAAACTGCATCACTAAGTATAGAGAGAAGGAATATACATAGAACGAGGGTATGGGTTTAAGATGGATTTGAAGTCACGACACAAAAAATGAGAAAGAGGAGTATATTGGGTGCAAAAGGAAGGGAAGTTAAAATGGGGAAAATTATCTCACATGAAGAGGTGAAAAACACCTAATATAACAGAGGGGAGTGGGGGCAATGGGCATTGCTTGAACCTTACTCTCACTAGCTTTGACCCAAAGAGGGAATAATATACACAATCTGTTGAATGTAGAAATCTATCTTACACGACAGGGAAGTAGGACGGGTGGAGATTAAGCAAAGAGTGGAGGGACTGAGATAAGGGAGAGCAAATCAGGGCAGATGGTAAATAGAAGCAAAACACTGGTGAGGTGGGAGGGGGTGAAAGGAGAGACAGGACAAATCAGAGGAAAAATAAAATGGAAAGTAATATGCAGGCAGCAATCATAACTGTGAATGTGAATGGGATGAACTTATCCCATTAAATAAAAGTGAATATCAGAGCAGATAAAAAACCAGAATCTTACAATATATTGCTTACAAGAAACACACTTAAAGCAGAGAGACAAACACAAAGTAAAGGTAAACACCTAGAACATAATCTATTATGCTTCCACTGAAATAAAAAAACAAAACAAAACAAAACAGGGACGGCAATCTTGATATCAGAGAAAGGAAAAGCAAAATTGCACCTATTTAAAAGAGATTAGGAGGAAACTACATTTTGCTGAAAGGTACCATAGACAATGAAGCAATCAAATTAGAAAAGCAAGGAGTAGGCTATCTGTCAGATCTATGGGGATGGGAAGAATTCATGACCAAAGAAGAGATAGAGAGCATTATGAAATGTAGAATAGCTAATTTGATCATATTAAATTGAAAAGTTTTTGTATAAACAAAACCAAAATTAGACAGAAAGCTGGGAAGCAATGCTTATAACAAATGTCTCTCATAAGCATTGTTTCTTAAATATATAGATAACTAAGTCAAATTTATGAGAATATAAGCCCCTCTCCCAATTGACTAATGGTCAAAGGATATGAACAGGCAGTTTTAGATAAATAAATCTATTAAGATATGTATAGCCATATGAAGAAGTGCTCTAAATAGTTTTTGAGTAGTGAAATTAAAATTAAAACAACTCTGAGATGTCATCTCATACCAATCAGATTGGCTAATATGACAAAATAAGAAAGTGACAAGTGTTAGCAATGATATGGAATATTGGGACATTAATGATACATAGTTGTTAGAGTTGAGAATTGATCAATCATTTTGGAGAACAATTTGGAACTATGCCTAAAGGGCAGACGAACTTTTGTGCATAACCTTTAATATAGCAATGCCACTATTAGATCCCTTTCCCAGAGACCATTTATAAAGGAAAAACACATATGTGTGCAAAAATATTTATAACAGACCTATTTGTGGCAACAACATGTTGAAAACTGAGGGGAAGCCCATCAACTGGGGAATGACTTAAAAAGCTGTAGTACATGAATATAAACAGTTTACAGAAATATTTCAGAAAAAATATAAAAAACTGGAAAGCCTTATTCAAACTGATGCTAAGTGAAATGAGAAGAACCAGGAAAACATTGTATCCAATGTTAGGAAAATTGTGTGATAATCAATTATGAATGACTCAGCACTTCTCAGCAACACAATCATCCAAAACACATAAAAAGGACTCATAAAGGAAAATGCTATCTATATCCAGATAAAGACTCAAAATGAAAATCAAAGCATATTTTTCACATCCTTTGTTTTTTCTTGTGTTTTTCCCTTTGGTTCCTTTTTCTAAAGCTGTGATGAATATGGAAATGTTTTGCATGACAGCATATGTATAAACTATATCAAAATGCTTACAGTTTTTGGAAGTGTGTTTGTTCTTTGTTGCTGAAGAAGATCATGCCATCGGAGAAATGACATGACTTGCACTTGACTTTGTTTTGAGTGGGGAGGGCTGTTCAGGTCACCAGCCTCACTTCTCCTCCACAGCCATCTGAATCCAGTGACCCAGAGATTGATCAGGATGACTGGAGGTGACCCAGGATGAGGCAATTGGGGTCAAATGACTTGCCCAAGGTCACACAGCTTGTGAATGTCAAGTGTCTGAGGTGAGATTTGAGCTCAGGTCCTCCTGACTCCTGCACTGGTGCGCTATACATTGCACCACCAAGAGGGGAAGAAGGAAAGAGGAAGAAAACCTTGGAGTTCAAAATCTTGTAAAAAGGAATACTAAAATTTTTCTTGATATGTAATTGTGGGAAATATTAATTAAGCAAAATAAATAAAAGTTTTTAAAAAGTTTCCCATGTGCTGCTGATAATATCTCTACAAATATCTCTTTCTCATCCTCTCCTTCTACCTTCAAAGCTAATTCACAGCCCCACTATCTCTTTCCTGGTAGAGTGTAAATAGCTTCTTCAGTAGTTTTTCTGTTTCCAACCTCTTCCCTTCTGCGCATAGATACTGAGATACCTTCTATAAACTCAAATCTAACACTGAAATTCCTTGAAAAAACAATTCTGTTGTTTTCTAGAAGAAAAAAAAGCACCAGATACATTGTTTAAAAACTCCACTCTCTGACTTTAACTTATGAGAATTATTTCTCAGCTCTCCTTTTAACAATTCTGTTATGCCCAGTATAAACATAACTTTTTTCTAAATTAAAAGACTCAGTCTCACATCTCTGAGATGTGAGACACCTTAATTCAGTTTCCCTCCTATACCCATAATGAACTTCCTCCTCTTTTCTGTCTCTCAGAATATTTATATATTTTTTTAAACTCAGTTGAGGTGTTACATATAATGTGAAGCTTCCCATGAGATTTCTATTTCTTTTAAAAATCTCCATTTTACCTTGATTGTTTGTCTATACTCATATTTCATTCATTCACTGGAATATATATTTCTTGAGAAAAGGGACTTTGTCCTTGTGTTCCATTACATAATGTAGAAACTCCTCCACTACATGCAGTTGTTCCTTTGTGGAAGATTTCTGTTGAATACAGATGAGAAATATACGGGATGAGTAGACAGTTGTGTTATCTGCACAATTGAGGAATGATACACTGATCCCTCACAGTATGGAGTATTTACCATGTGCCTAGTGCTACAAAATAAAAAAACAAAATTCATTCTTTACAGCATTGTTTCAAATTGAAACGTCACATTATTTTCTATATTTCTAATAGGTAACTTGATTTTTAATTTTTGAAAGTTTGTCCTTGTTTACTCTTCTAGACTAAGAGGAGTGCTAAAATATTTTTTCCTCTTAGAAATTATTAAAAGTAGTAGGGAAATGAGAGGTGCATACACGTAGCTGAAAGACAGTTATGGTTTCATTGGTATGGAAAACCATTAGGTATGAATACTTCATCTACAAATGCAATTGTCATCTACAAATGCAATTCTGCACCTTCTGTGCAAAGTAGTCTTAGAGTCACCTAGAATACCAAGAAGTTGAGTCACTTATTTGGAATCATGGTAATGTTCTGTTAAGAAACAGAACCCAGGTTCTATTGGCTTCAAAGCCTGCTCCCTATCAATTTCACTCCTCTATCTTTCCATCATGTGAAAATATGAAGGGATTTCAGAAGTAAATAGCAATGGTATAGATACTTTTTTTTTTTGCAATTAAAGGCATAATTACATTGTGCATTTTCATGTTTAGTAAATTCCTCATTAGAGTATAAACTCTATGAGAACAGGGTTTTTGTTTTTCCCACTTACCTCTGAATCCTCAAAGTTTAGCAAAGTGCCAGGATTGTATTAGGAGGTTAATTAATGATTTCTGATGGATCAAGGAAAAATTAACCTCGGAGATAGATGAAGGATCTGTGTTTATTTCCTATGTCTGCTACATAGCACTGGCTAGGTCATGAAATATTTATGATTCTTGGTTTCCTTATATATAAAACAGAGATAACAATGTACATCCTAACAACTTCAGAGTTTCAGGGAACAAAGCAAAATAATGATGTGTGAAGTGTTATATAAATGTTAAAGTCATGTATGAATGGAAGCCATTATTGTTTTTGCTGCTGTTAAATCTAAGGGAGGGGAAAATTGTTGTATGTCTATTAAAAAAAAATCGTTTAAAAACTATCACCTTTTTCTGAATTCCCAGTCTTCAAATCACTTCCCTTCCTCTCTCCTCTCTCATTGCCACTAAGTTCTCTGACTTCTTCACAGTAGCCTTACTTCCAGGGAAGAATGTATTATTTAAAGTTGTTTATAACCACCTTCAGTGATGGGAAGAGTGGGGAAATTGGATGCCAAATGGCACTATGCTTTCAAAAGAAGTTATTTGTCACTTTAGATTTCTTAGCAGATTGAGTCTATTGTAGAGGAAAGGTCCTTTATTTAACATGAAAGATGACTTCTGTGTTGATTTAGTGCATGTTTTTAATTTAAGTTCTCTTGTTTCATTTTCTTGCTCTCCTTGTCTTACTGAATAAAAGATGACCCTATATGAGAAAGTAAACCTGTTTGATATAAGCCAAATAATTCAAACACAATAAATTGCTTTAGACTATTTGGGATGTTTGATCTACTTGATAAAAATATTTTCAAGATACACATTTATGATCATTTTAATAACAGAAGTTGTCATAAGACATAAATTGTAAAAATCTACTTCCAATTTTACAAATTGAACAAAAATTTCTTAATTCTGTATTGCTTTATTTTGTCATCAATTTGAAAGAAAAAAGTTGGTGATGCAAAGATAAATAATACAAGAGCAATGACAAAATCATTGACTTGTGAAACAGGAAATTATTGGTGGATGCCATATAGATATTAACATACGATAATCCTATGTCTATGATTGCTAAGAATCTTCAAAGATTATCTTCTCTTTTAATTTCTCTACAGATGGCTCCAAACTCTATATATGTAGTCTTAATCTCTCTCCTGAGCTCTTGGTCCAGATTGTCAACTACCTGCTGATGTATCCTAGAAATCTCAACTAACCTGAATAATATCTACAACATGGAATTGAACATATATTTTCTCCCAAGCTGTCCAATTTTTTCCCACTGCTCTTGTTTCATAATCCTTTGAATCACCCACTCTCAAAACCTTAGAGGCCTCCTTGACAATCCTCTCTTTCTCAGTTCCTCAAATTAATGTTCTGCCAACTCTTGATGAACCCATCACCACAACAGATCTCATATCTGTCACCTCAACACTTATATGACTGTCATCTGACTCAGGTTTTTAATGTCTTCTCTCCTTAGGAATTGTTCTAAACCCCTGATGAGTCTCCCTATCTCCAGTCTCCTCTCCAATCCTATCTATACACAAATGCTTAAGTAATATTTTTACTACTCAGAGCTGATTATTTTATCCCATCCAACTCCCTACAAAATCATTGCTATTGATTTTCATTAGAATAAAATAAAATAAAAATTTTCATTCTGTTGTTTACAGCCCTCCACAGTCTCAACATCATCTGGTTATTTCCTTATATTCTTCTTCATGCATTTTCTGGTTCCTTCAAACTGACCTTGCTATCATGAAAAGTGGGGACTGGTGCATTCTCAGCATCTAGTATGAAATATACTAATTGCTTAATAAATATTTGTTGAACTTGATTATTTTGTTAATCTATATCAACAATGCCCAAAAAAACCACTAAAATTTTCTCTCTTAGTGGATATTAATTTTAGATACTTTTCCATATTTAATTTAAAAAAAACAGGTAATTAAAGGGAATGAAAAATAGTACGTATACAGCACTCTAAGTCTTGCAAAATGCTTTTAAGTATTATCACATTTGAACCTCAATACAACCCTGGGGAATAGGTGCCATTTTAGGGAAGAGGAAAACAGAGCTTATAGGACTTGACCAGGTTGACATAGCTTCTCAGTGTCTGAAGCAGCTGTTTTGAACTTAAAGCCTTCCTGATTTGAAGTCTAGCACTCTATCACTCTGCTACATATCTGGGTCTTAACAAGGTATGCCTGAAAGGATTATGGGATATCTAGGCCTGAATTTGAAATCCAATCACAGACAGATACTTGCTGTGTGTTACTGCTCAAGTCAACCTCTATTTACCTCAGTATTCTTAAATGGAAATATGGAGATAATTATTATTGCAGGTTATTGTAAAGCTCAAAGGAGATAACATTTATAAAACACTTAGTACCTGGCCCACTGTCACCACTAGATGACATCTATTCCCTTCTCCCCTTTACTTTCCCATAGGCTGCAAGGTGAATCAGTGTTTGAACAAGCAATTGAAGTTTTAGCTTATTTTTCATTAGAAGGAGAGGTACAGAGAACAGATTACTAGATTTAGTTAAGTGGCCAGAATTTAATTATTTTGTGATATGGATAAGTAACTGAATCTCTCTAGGATTCATTTTTCTTCTCTGTTAAATAAAGACACCACCTTCAGAGCATAGAGATCTTACAAGAAAAAAATATTTATAATTTTTTAATCTGTTGGTTTGATTCTTACAGTTTTATCTATCTGCTGATCTCTCTTAATTTGGAAAAATATGTTATCTTGTTCCAAATTAAAAACAAAAGATACATGTTCTTCACTAAAGAGAAATAAAATGGTCAAAACTTCATTTTGAATTATATTAGTAACAAATGTTGCGCAATGTAACATCAAAGTGATTTATAGACTAACGGTAATAGGTAACAAGAGTGACCAGTAACCAATGATCAGCCTACATCCTTTTTTGTAACTATAGAATATTAAGAAATGTAGAGTAAGACAGGCAGCCCAGTGTGCAAGACTTGCAGGATAACACAGATAAAAGTCACAAGCAGGTATAAATGAGTTGTGAGCTTTTCTCAATGGACTTTTGTAAGGAATATACATACTGATAGGATCACAGAGCTACTGAAGGCTTGAAATTCATGTACATACTATATCTGTATTCATATATATATATATAAACTATATGTAGATAGATGTTTTTGTACACACACATATATGTAAATACACAATACACTTGCCCATGTGCATATGCATATATCTGAGTGCATGCATGTATTTGCATTGCATAGGTAAATGCAGAGCATATGGGTACAAAATGTGAAATATTTTGCATATATGTTTTTGCAAATGTGTTTATTATATGCATACTACTTGCATAAGTTTAAGTCTTATGTATATATGTGCATGTATGAGTTGCACTTATATACCTATAAACACATATATTGCATAGTGCACATATATACCTAAACATATATGTATAGATGCATATATGTTGATATGCATGTATATGCATATGTACATTGATGTATATATTTATGTGTGTATGTGTATGTGTATGAATTTCAATAAATGTAAAAAAATAAATTTTTATTATAATTTAATTTAATAAAATTTACTATGCATATTGTGATATAATTTTATATAGTTTGTGCATATTTATTGACATGTACATTTTGCCATAGATTACATATTTTAATACATTATATGCACATATACACAAACATACACACATGCGTGTGTGTGTGTGTGTGTATGTGATATAGAGCATAGGAAATTTTTCTGCTGAGGAGTTTTGAAGGAAGGATGTGCATATTTATTGACATGTACATTTTGCCATAGATTACATATTTTAATACATTATATGCACATATACACAAATATACACACATGCGTGTGTGTGTTTGTGTGTGCGTGTATGTGATATAGAGCATAGGAAATTTTTCTACTGAGGAGTTTTGAAGGAAGGATGGGTTTTAGGCAGGGGTGTGAGAAGGTCAATTAGTACTGCTGACTCACAAGACATTATTGAATTTTTGCTGTGAAAATTTGCACTTCAGAATCAAGAAATACTTCAAATTATGACTTGTTTTATTTTTTAGACTTAAAAAATGATGGAGGCAATTTTAATAATGCAGATAGAACAAATATCATTGCATTTTTTGTTTGCTGCTGCTGTTACTGTTGCTTTAGTGAGATGATTATCAAGCATTTACAAGCATATGCCTAGTGTACTGGAAAAGGTGAGCTCCATTAGAACATATGTATGTGTGCGTGTATGTGTGTGTGAGAAATGATTATATAGCTATAAATAGATGATATCTATTACCCTCCTAAAATCCTTTCTCATGATCTTTACAGAAGATAAAGGATATTAATTCATATATTGAGAGTTGAAATATAATGGAATTTTACTGATGACATTAAATTTTGGTAATTAGAGTATCATATAACAAGGAAGAAGTATAGGGTTTGTCAAATGTGGTATGACCACTAGACACAGTTATAATCTCTTTGATTTTTTTTCTTCATCTTTATCAGGTTGATTTTTATTCAATATAATTTCGATTTAATTTGAGAAACATTAGCAAGTCACTGAATTAAGTAGTTCCACCTTAAATTTCATTGAAAGTTATATAGAAGACATACTGGTTTTTTTTCTTTTTTATTGTGTGTTGGCAACAAACAGATTCTCTACTTCGAAACCACCAGCCCTGGTACCCCTCTGACACTCACAGTTATCAACCAGGTGAGATGAATGAAAAACCAGAGATAGAGTTTCAAGGTAATTAATCATCAGTCTATTAATTAACTGGCTATTAATATAATATTAATTATTAATATATTGCTATTATTAATTATCAAAATTAATTAATCATTTATATAATAGAAAATGATAATTTCTCTTACAGAGAAGCAACCCATGTCTATATATAACTGTGGGAAATGATCCTGAAGGTACTATGTTCCCCTAAAGCATACTGAAGAAATTGGAAAAAAAAATTATTCTTATTACCAACATCCTTGACACTCTCAAGTACTTCTACATCGGAAATAGATATGGCGCTATTAATGAAATGAGACTAAAGAAGATGCATTGTCATTCACTGTGCTGCTGTGTACTAGGGTCCAATAGATCTTTTCATTTTATTTGCAACTGATATCTCCAATATGGCTATCTTGTGAAGTAAAAAGTCAACTACCTCTGAGCAGGGACAGTGTTGCTTTCTTATTAATATTGTCACTTCTTGTCATGCCTTGGACTTAGTAAGTACTTACCAAATGCTTTTTCATTCATTCATTCATTCATTCATTCATTCATTCATTCATTCTTCCCAGGCTTGGTGAAACATATTGGATCTTAACTTAGTTTTGACCTTTACTTAAAGAGACATTTATCCTCTTTTCCACAGAAATATCTCCCACTTTCAGATTTTCTCTCAGGCTAGTGTCTCAAGGTGGATTAACACACCTTCAAATAGCCAGTTTTTGGCACTGCATTCACATTATGATACATGGCTTTTACCCAATGCTGAAAACCTCTCTGGACAACGCCCTGGCTTTTGCCATTCTTACTGCCAAAACACCAGGTCTTATAGGTAATCACCAGCACTGAAGCTTTCTATTCATCTGGTAATGACTTTCCAACTAAAATTTCAGTTCCTGGAAATAAGTATTTACAAGGCATTAAAAATAGGCTCACAAATATTCACATATAGGAACACAAATGCTTATGAAGGATAACTAGCCAATTCTTTTTTTTCTTCTTTCTTCTTAGTGAAATTGTTGAACCACTGACTTGTTGATCTTGGAAGCTTAATTTTTAATACTTGTAGAAGCCCAGTGACAACACAAAGCCCTTCTCATGATATGCCAATCTTATTTTTTCTACTTTCACTGTAAGGAAATTAAATTTCATATTTTTCCTCAAAAATCTTTAGATTGCATTTTAAGTAATGCATATAATGGAGATAATTCCTCCAGAATCTAATTTGCATAATTGTGAATTTTAAATTGGATAATATGATAATGAGAGTTGGCATTTCGACACACAAACACACACATACACATGCACTTGTACTTTAAGGAGAGGTCATGCTGTATAGTGGTTAAAGAACTAATATTGAAACCAGCAAGTTCTTGTTTCAAGTTCTGCTTCCCATACATGCAGGTTATGTGACCTTAGACAATTCACCCCACCTCTTAGTTCTGTAGAAAGGAGTTGCCAAACACTTAGCAACACTCCTGACTTGAGGAGGAGTCACATAACTAGTAAGTCTATGAGGAATAATTAGAACCCAGCTTTTCCTAATCCCAAATGTAATGCTTTATTCAATACAACCACACTTGCTGCGTGCATGTTGACTCTCTTTATATGTGGTCTTTAGTTTTGGTAAAGATGTTTTGGAGACAGACCATTTTAATGGTTAAAATTTTCAGGTGAAATTAATGATTTTTCTTTTCATGTTTGTAAAGAAATGGCATATCAGACACCATGAGCATCCTCAGGATCCAGGTAATTGTTCTTGTAAATCAGTAACGAATGCAAACATCCGCCACCTAAAGGTAATTAAATGAACTGTTAAAACACAAATAAACTTATTGTAGCTAGCTATTCCATTGGTTAATCTGCTGGAATTTTAGAAAGGGGCAAGAATTCAAATCTTGCCTCTCTTATTTTCATACTTGTAAGAAAGGAATAATTAAAAATACCTCCTGCAAGGATGATCATTAGGACTCCCATAACATAAAGCTCCCTGAAAAGACTCAAGTTATATATAAATTCTAGCCATCATCGTCATCATCATCATCATCATCTAATTGTTTTTTTCCTCCTTTCATTTGTAAATCTAATCAGATTTCCTCAATTCCCCTAATACTTTCTAACTCTCCTATTTCTATGCCCCCTTTCATTCCTTTGATGTAGATGCAATATGAAATATGGGAGGGAAAAATATTTCAGTGCCGAGAACTACAGTATGGTTGGAAACTACTTGGCTCATGTAGACACACAAACCTGAAACATTTCCAACACAGGTTTATAAAATCCAAGGTCAGTTACACTGCATTTCAAGCAGTTTGGAAAACACAAAACAAAGCAACCACTTTTACTCTCCAAGCATGGACCATTCAGAAAGGTTGATTTTCTTTTTATTTCCCTTCCTGAGAATGCCCAAACCCATATGAATGAAATGTCCATGAAGCCTGATAAGCTGATTTTGTGCAAACTCCTATTCCAGTGAACAGATGTTATCACCATCTACATTTGAGATATGAAAAAAGAAGCCATTTAAATGACATTAGCCACAGAAAAATCAACAAAAAAATAGTCTGTTATCCCCTTTCTGCTGGTCTCCAATATTATCAAGTTGTGTTAAGATCAGAGAACTGCAAAGTGACTAGAAGGGAATTTTAATAACCCATTTTGGGGTCTTCACAAATAATTTCCAAGTAAGGTGTAAGGTATTCAAAGACAATTTTCTATCTTGCTAACTAGAATCACTGGAGAATATAGGAAAAAAAGTTTCAATTTTTTCTACCAAGTTTTCAGTATTTGCATTTTTCCAACTCTGAATACACATTCTCATACCCAATGCACACCAGATATAACCCAGAAAATTGCCCAGAATTGATTTTCCCTTTCATGGTGACTGCAGCCAATTTATTTTTTTGTCATTAATAGTGGCATTGCCTTAAAAATGTCTTGAGAAAGTGAATCACTGCATATTTCTTTCTTTATTTTGTCAATGTTTCTTTCCCTTGCTAAGCCATTGCTTTTTCAAGATTCCTGCATTTAAAGAAAAGAGGAAACAAAAACTTTCCAACCAATTCATTCAAATGAGATCAACTGATGCTGATCACATTGAAATATATAGGGATATTTCATGCAGTAAGGGTTCACTTTAACTGGAAGCCCTGCTTAAAATAAACAAACATGAAAAATAGTACTAAACAACAAAGAAGTTTTTCACTTTAAAAATGTGATAGACTTTCTGGAGAAAATTTTACCAAAATCTAACAGGTTGGTAATAAAATCAATACACTTTTCAGCCCTGATTTTTATTTCCTGTAATCAAATCAATATATATATAAATATATATGTATATATATATATATTACAATTACCAAATATCATTTAATAGATGAGAAAATTTCTCTTATAATTGCAACCTCAAAGTGTACAATTTGCCTGTACATTTGCCCAAGTAGTTAAATCTCCTTAACATCAGTGAATCAATAACCATTTTCGAAGCACCTACTATGTGCACAATGCTGTGTGGATACAAATAAAGGGCAAAAGACAGTCCTTGCCATTGAGGATTTCACAGTCTATTGAAATGGTCTCCAGCCTGGAGCTAGGAGCATGTATGGATGGATTAGATACGCATCCTTAGAATATTTTAGAGCAAGAGTGATCACAATGTGTATGTCAACATTTTCATTTAATACAGGGTCCCTGAAACCCTGAGAATTATGGTTCTTATTTCACTTTGTTATTTTCTGCCAGTTTTACTGTGCTGTTTTGGGTAGTAAGTTTTGCAAATCACAACCCAAAACTCAATCAACACAACTTTTTTATGCAGAAATCCAACATAATAAAATTAAATTAAACATTCCTAGTAAGAATAGACCAAGTAAAGTAATTTTTCTATGCCTTGAGCTCCTTTTCCATCAATGTTTCAGGGAAATGGTATTCTAAGATCCTCAACCCTTCAAATATTAGATGAGGATAGAGCTGTTTCATAACTCACAGACCAGAATTCTGAAGGCAAACTCAGGTCTGGGGATTCCATGGCCATTACCACTCCATGTATTTTCCTTTAGCTGTTGTGTCATGAAATGCCTATAATTTTTATAAACAAAATTACAATTATTTCTAGAAATAATTTTGAAAAGAGTTAGAGCTTGCCAGCCTATTAATGAGAAATCTTTACTACTCCTTGAAAAAAATATGAAACTATGAAGGAAGGCAAAGGGAGGATAAATGATACCAAATTGATTTCCAGAGGAACTATCCTTTTTCTTATCTATTAAAGAAAGAGAAAAAAATCAACTGATAAAATGTAGATTTGCTCAGCCTTGGTTCAGGCAAACCATGGCCTTTTGTATTTTCAATGGGGAAGAAAAAGTTTTACAATTTAGAATGTTTAGAGTTTAGAAGATTAAATATAATATTTTTAAAAGAATGACTCAAAGAGTAAGACATAAGAAATCTTAATGTTATCCTTTTAGCCCTGATATTATATGATCATGAGATAAAAGGAAAGTAGAGGTAAGTACTGAGAAAGTATCACATTCTTTTCTTCTCAAAAAACCTGTAAGCCCCGAGGAACAACCAGCAAGTACTTAATCATACAGTTTAAACACTGAGTCAGTATTATAGGTGAAACTAATTCACCTATAAGTTTTTCCATCATCTATCAAATGCAGGTCAAAGTTTAGTTTAGTAGTGTTAAGAAATGTAGGATTTTTTGAAAAGCTAACAGAGTTTACTTTGGTGTTAGCGTATTTTTACTTAATTCTTATTCTAATTTATACATTGCTTTTTTCATACTTTTCTTGTTGAATCATAAAATTATGTAGATGAAATTAAACCTATATTGAAGGATCCCAGACCATCCTTCCACCATATACAAGCATCCCTCAATGATATTTTTGACCGATCCAATGTCTGATTTAAATACGTAGAGTGTTGATGAAGTCATAGACTTCAAAAACAGTCTATTAGATTATTTTCTAAAACAACCAATGATCAGAAAGTTCTTTCTTATATAGTCATAGAATTACAGAATATTTAGAGATGGGAAGGGTCTTAGATATCCCAAACTCTTCATTTTACAGATGAGGAGATTCTTAACTGAGAAACTTGGCATATAGTTTCAGGAAAAACACAAAAAACTAAAACCCCCCCTTTCTCTCTTCCTCATATTCTATAACTCCGGTGTTTCTATCACGTTCTAATTCTTCACCCTTGTTTCACACATGATGAAGTGGCCATACTTACTGAGGCTAACCCCTCTACTTGTTCTGTCTTGTCTCCTCCAACAGATTGCCCTCTCTATCATACTCATGTTTTCCCTTATTTTTAAATTCTCCGTCTACTGGCTTATTTCTTACTGCCAAAAACACGCCCATGTCTCTCTCATCCTGAAATTCCTTGCACTTGCTCTTTTCAACCTTGCCAATTGTCATTCTATCTTTTTTCTGCCCTTTGCAAGTAAACTCCTTGAAAAGGCCAGCTATCAAAACTATTTTCTCTAAATTTAATCATAATTTCTTAGTTGCTGAATCCAGTGGTCTTTTCTCACTTCTCATTATCTTTGACTTTTCTTTATCCTTTGACACAGTTGATCACTCTTTTCTTCTTGATACTCTTTTATCTCTAGGTTTCCAAGGTTATCCCCCTTCCCTGGTCACCTTCCTACCTCTCTGATCTTTCCCCTCCTCCTCTAGATCATGTCTGCCAATCACAGAACCCTCAGGGTTCTATCCTGTATCCTTTTGTTTTCTCCTATTTACTACTTCTTTTGGTGATCTCATCAGCTCCTGTGGATTTAATTATCATTTCTGTGCTGACAATTGTCAATTTTGCCCTTTTTACTTACCTCTAATCTAACTTTTCTATTCGCCTTGGTATTTTGAATTGAGTGTCCAGTAAACATCTTGATTTCAAAATGTTCAGAACAAGAATCCTTATCTTTCCTCCTAAACCTTTCTTTCCTCTTACCTCCCCTGTTATTGTAGAGGGTAACACTTCTTGTTCATCACTCAGACTCACAATCCAGGAGTCATTTGGGATCTCTCATTATTTTTTATCTTCCCCTCCAAAATAAAAGCTATTTCTAAGGCCTGTTTATTTCACAGATGTTTGTAGCATCTCTCAAATTTTACTAATTTTACCTTTTACTCCTGACACTACCTCTATACAAGTCATCCTCATCGCCTCATATCTGGAGGCTTGCTATAGCATATTGATGAGCTTGCTTGTCTCAAATCTCTTCCCACTCCAACCCATTGAGATGTTAAGATTTTCCTAAAGTGCGAGTCTGATGATAATAGCCCATTCCCCAGTAGCTTCTTATTAATTCCAGGAACAAATACACATGCTCTATTTGGTAGTCCTTCATAACATAGACTCCTCTACCTTCCTAAGAACCATACACTCTGCTCCCCCAAAGTGCTCTTCTATTCAATGACATTAGATCCTTTTCTGTTCCATTAACAAGATACTCCATCTCTTGGCTCCAGGTATTTTCACTGGCTGGCTGTTCTCAATGTATAAAATTCTCTCCCTATTCTGTTTCAATCTCTAACCTCCCTGGCTTCCCCTTAAGTCTCAACTAAAATCTTATCTTCAGCAGGCAGCCTTTCCTAACCCCTCTGAATTCCAGTACCTTTCCTCTTATTTCCTACTTATCCTGTCCATTATTGTTTTAAAAATATTTGCTTATATGATGTCTGCCTCTTTATGTTGTAAACTTCTTTAGAAAAAGGACTGTCTTTTTGCCTTTTTTGTGTCCCTAGAACTCAGCAAAGTGCATACACATAACAGACATTTCATAAAAATTTATTGAATGAATGTAGGGGAACCGAATTTCAGAGAAATGAGATGTTAAGTCCAACTTGACACTGGTAGTAACCAAGCTGGAACTAAAACTCAGATCACTTTGCTGACATACCTTCAATTTTCTTCCCCCTATCACCCAGTAGCTTTCATTCACTGGTCCTGATTCCTTCCTTTGGAGATACTGAGATTTATTGTAATCCCTCTTTGTGATGGAAAACTTTTAATACATAGGATGATGGATGCCATGTCTCTCTCCAACTCTTTAATTAAGCTCTTCTCCAGCTGAAAAATTCCTCAAACCTTTATTCTTCCTAAAACCATGGTTTTAAATTCCTTATTTGCCCTGTATAATCTATATGTGCTCATTTTTCTCAATATTCCTCTTAAAATTGGAAGGCAAAAACTAAAAACATTACTCAAGAAGCAATTAGCCAGTGCAGATTGTAATAGAACTAATGCTTTCCTTGTTCTGGGCATAGCCAAATGTGCATGACCTCCCTAGACAGTAACTTGTGGAGGCTTGCTACTAAAAATTAATTCTTGGCATTCATGTGATAATTAATTTTGAAAGTTTCTCTTCATGTAGAATGTTGGGTTTTTTTGTTGACCAACCACAGAGTGTTTAATTGATACTGCATCCTATTTTAGAAAAGCTTTATTTTACCTAAAACATTGGCTTTGTAACCTATTTTTGATTGATGAGAAGAGAGAAAAGAATCATATGGATGTTGACAAGTTCAGATCTTTGCCACAGCATATTTTTGGGTCTCCTTTAGCAAGCAATTGATTTGTTTTTCATGATTTTTTTCCATCACCCTCATTTTTCTTCCCAAATTTTCCTCTGCTTCTATTATTTGAGTTTTGAAATCCTTTTTCAGCTCTTCTATGGCATGAGATCAACTCTTATTTTTCTTAGGGGCTTTGGATGTAAGAGCTTTGACTTTGTGGTCTTCTGTTTGTATCCTTTGACCTTGTTTGTCACCAAAGTAAAATTCTACAGTCTGATTCTTTTTTCTGTTGTCTATTTCCCTAGCCATTTACTTAACTTTTGAGTTCTTTGTGAAGGTAGCTCTCTGCTTCCAGTAGGGTGGGAGGTGTATTGTCAGCTACTCAATCCCCCAAAATCTGTGGATCTAGCTATCCAAAAACAGCGGCTCTGTTGCAGCAGTTGCTGCAGGTTCCTCTGTCCCCTCCACTTACCTGGTATTGGGACTTGACCACTCTAGTCTCTCAAACAGGTAGGACAAATTTTTTCCACTGACCTTTCAATTTGTCCTTGGGGTTTTGGTGTTATGAAGGAAACCACCACAGGTGCTAAAGATTCAGTCCCACAAGGCCTGCTTAGGGCCAGTCTATGCCACCTTGGCCCTCTCTAGACTGCTTTCTGCTCCCATCTTGGCATGATAGACTTTTCCCATCAAATTTACAGAATGTCTTGGGCTGGAGATTTGCTTCACTTCATCATTTTCTGGGTTCTGCAGCTCCAGAATTTGTCCAGAGTCATGTTTACAGGTATTTGTCTAGGTTTGGGGGCAGAACTCTAGATAATTTATGCTTTTACTCCACCATCTTGGCTCTGCCCCCTCAACATTATTTCAATAACTTTTTTGAGAGCAATAAAAGACATTTTTCTAAGAGTCTGATATCTCAGGTATTTTGAATACTTATCTCTTAATACCCCCAAAACTCTGCTCCCTCCATTATAGCTTCCCTTTCTGCATACTTGAGCTAGTATGGTTATTCTTTTATTTATGCTTCCATTACTAAATTTTCCTGTTTTCTTGTCATGTACAATGGGGATTGTGATGCTGTAGTCTTAATTGCCCCCCACCATGGATATCAACGAAAAAAATAAGATGTTATAGTCATTTATTTTTTATAAATGTCCTAATATGACTCACAGATATCTGTCTTTATCATATCTTTCATCAAATTTTCTGTTAAATTGATTTTCCCCTTTACCATGTTTTAGTAAGCAATAATGTTAATAATTATCTAACACGTCCTTCCATTAGATTTTCCATGGGAGTTAATATGCCAAATCAATGTTGCACCTGAATGCAATATTTCTTAATGAGAAAAGTGTTTGTTGGCTCCAATGTATTCTATTCACTTATACACCTTGCCATAAGAATTGATATACAATGCTTAAAGTGTGTTAGAAAATGGTGATCTTCCATGTTTATATATTACTTTTTACCCATCTTTCATTTTTGAGTGTCTCAGTAGCTTGTGTAATGAGCCATTTGTAATTGTTTGTTAAATATCATCTCCTTTTTATTAGTTCTACTAATTTGATATAGGTTTTTATCTTCGTTAATATCCTATTCTGACTGTACATAGATAGTTTATTAATAAATGACTTCAAGAATAGAAACCATTTATCTCTTTGTTGTTAGAAAACAGTCATTCGATTTTTTGTTTGTTTGTTTCTGGTATTTGTTGCTTACCAAGTTCAGGGTCAAGCTCTTATCTTGAAGAAACCCTTTAACTAAATGTTTTTAAGTGTCTCTGTAGGTGAAATCTGTTCTTTAATTTCTTGTCATTGACTCATGTTTTCTAATATATTCTTTGCTATCCTTCCTTATGTCCCTCTTTTCAATAAAATCGTTAGTATCACAGTTATGATAAGTATGTGGGCTCTCAGTTATCCATACCTAGGAATTCCCAATTGTTGACTCTATTGAGCTTAACCCAAGGAAACATTATTGAATCTAAGGCAGTTTCAGCTATTGAAAATGTAGTTATCATCAATGTAGACCAGGTTAAATATATTTGTCTCATGATGATGATAAAGATTATGGTAATTTCTATATAGCACTAATTATGTACCACATACTTTAGTAAGTGTTGTATATTTATTTTCTCATTTGATCCTCACAACCATATTGGGAGATAGGTGGTATTCTTAACTCCATTTTACAGATAATGAAATATGTCTGAAGTAGGTTGCTCAAGGTCACACAGCTGGTAAGCTTATAAAGTCATATTTAAGCTCATGCATTCTTGACTCCAGGACTGGAACTGTAACCAGTAGGCCACCTACCTCCCCAGACTTGACCTAGAAATATCTCTAGCACTGAGTTTTGGTTTTTTTAGCAGTCTTGAAAGTTCACTTTCCCCTTCATATTTTAAATTCACACTACTTAATAATAAACCCCAAATTGAATCACTTCAATGCATCTACATCGCTAATATTCTTCCCTTTCTGATGCCCTATTTTGTTTTTGGTAGAAATGAACTCACATTCCCTAGAATTTGAAAGTATAGCCCAGTGGTGGGGAAACTATAGCCTTTAGGCCATATGTAGTCTTCTAGATTCTTGGGTGTGGCCTTTTGACTGAGTTCAAATTTTACTTTTACAATTCAAGTTTGTTCTGTGAAATGTGTATTCAGTCTAAAACTCACTCTTGGGGACCTAGAGGGCCATATGTGATCTTGAGGCTGTGAGTTCCCCACCCCTGGACTGTAGTGCATGCTCGGATAAATTTCATCTAACTGTTAAGCCTTCAAATATAGTGTGGCACCAGATTATAAATCTGACTGTCATCTCAGGACCAACCTGGAGGGTAGAAAGGGCCATCAACAAAAGGGTGAACCAGATAATAAGGTTGTCAAGCACTAACTATTCTTCATGACTTTATTAAGGAGTGGAGATTTTATATGACATGAACTGGTTTTGATATTGTTCATAATTATGAAATCGTATCTTACATTTAGTACTAAACTCATTATGAGGTCTTTGGCTACCAACTTCATTTGCAGAAGTTTGACAGTGTTGGCGATTCTTTTTGTTCAGATGAAAGAATTTTTCTTTGCCCATTTATTAATTCTAATTTGTATTGTAGCATTTAGAATTAGGAATCATACTAAAAATATGCATCTATTATACAAACATACTTGCAATGCTATCAGATAATTTCTTTCTATAAAGAATTTATAACTCATATCTAATCAGCTTTCTCAGGCATAGGATCACATTCCAATTAGAATTGCTTTCTTCTGGCAAAGTGTGCAGTCAAACATTGTTATGCATTTCAAATATCTAATTTTTTTTCTTGCTTAAATTTCTTTCAAAAGATAAATCTATAGTTCAGATTTATATACCATATATTTAGATATAGAATAATATATTTGTACTATTCTTAACAGTTAGTAGAAAAGAAAGAGAAAGTGGATCAAAACATTTGGAAAATATGCAATGTGTTCTATAAACTGAGCCAGATTCATATTTACAAACATATTTCATCTCATACTCTCTCTCCCTTTCAACATTACTTACACTTGAGCAACTAGTGTTAAGTGACCCAGTTGCCATAAAACTTTCCCTGATTGTGCTATCCAGAAATGTTGCTCTCTTCTATAAATTCAAAGTATCTTATTCCAAACTCCTATATACATTCAATATTCTGTCCTATATTACAGTTAGATATATATGCCTTATCTCCTCTCTTATTTTATAAGAGATTTCTAAGGCTTTGCACATTTTTGAGACCAAGACTATGATTTGGTTGATATTGTATACTTGTTGCAAAAATTTCTTTTACCAATAAAAATTGGCATCTGCCTTCCAACTTTTAATCTTAGAGAGCTTTCTGGAGGCCCTGAGAGATTAATTGACTTTAATAATGTCATAAAGACAGCATTTATCATAGACTAGGTATTCCAGACTCCAATGGCAACTCTTTATCCTCCACATCATACTTCCTCTGTATATATTTAGAATGTTTCATAATTGATTTGTGGACATACATCTCAGATTTGCAGGCATGAATAAACTCTTGATCTTTCAAATTATTACTATATTTGAAATTCATAGAACTCAACTGTTTGCCCATATACTGCTTCCACTTTGACCCCACCACTGTCTAAGAGTCAAAAGAATTGGGCATCATCCATTCATTAAACAGTTTATCATATATTCAGAGGTATAGTACAGTGGAAAGCACAAAAATTTGGAATTATTGACCCAGTTATTCATTCCCAAATTTGTTCTTCTGTGTAAACTCCCATAAATTACTTAATCTCACTGCTTCACAGTTTCCTTCTCTACAAATGAAGTGAGGAGGCTATGTGACCTCTAATGTTCTCGAAAATTTGTAGAAATTAAAGAATATTTATTTTGGCCATCAAGAAGTGGTGAAAAAGAGTGAATACATAAAATTTTTTTAAAAAATAGGAAATAAGGATATAAATAATGCTTAGTTTATTAAGTTATTCTGGCCCCTAAGGTGGTTGAAGAGTTAAGTGGGGGCTGTGGTTATTTAGGTTACACAGGAAAGTACATTTTTCTTGATTCTTCTTAATAAAAGTGCATATTTCAAGTGTGCAAAGTTATCTGAGAAAGTATGATAATATATTCATTTGTAAGAATGATTTATATGAAAAGAAATCTTTAAAGTTCAATAGTGAATACTATGATTTAAATTAGAAAGGGGAAAATATTGGAGACAGACAGTGGCAAATTTTTAATGTCACTTTTAAAAAGAATAAAAATGTTAGCTTTACTGGAAAATAATGCTCTATGAAAGACACATCCACTCAATTGGAAACCAGTTCATAGTAGGTTCTATCAGAATGTCCACTACATTTTATAAGTTCTAGAAGAAATAACAACCCAAAAATTTAGAAGTCAACTTTTCAATGTCTTCTTGGGTGATAAGCTCTATTGCTTTATCTACTTTTCTTTTCAATTGATGCCTATGTTTTAATTCTCTTCAATTTTCATGGTGAGGTGACAGGGCAGACTGGGGAAAATGATAGTTTTATTAGGCACACCTACCACACAAAGGAAACATTCAGTTGAGCCAAGGGTGATCAATTAGAAAATACCTGTTATTAGTATAGTCTAGTAACAAAGAAATTAATGTGGGTAATTTGTTGAGATTTTTCAGGTGATGGTAATTTCTTGCTACTTTTTTCCTTCTTTAAAGTGGTTAAACATTATACTAATTTGCAAGCACATACATAAGGATTTACACCCCTCAAAAATTAACCATTGGGGAGTCCATACTTCATATTAACTAGAAAGACATTTGAATCTAATAACTATTCTAATTAAAAGCAGAACCAAGGATAATCTTCATTGAGTGTTTCAAAAACCTTGCAGTGGTCAGGGAATAATGGCCTTTGAGGACACTTAGATTCTCACAATCTGGAATTTTGAGGATTGGTAGTATGTGTTGGGGTAAAAAGAGGTACTATACAGAAATATTCTTAGGGATAGAGATGTCCTTGATCAAAGCCTTGGTCTGCAGACAGCCATGTCTCCAGCTGATTTCAATTACAACTCCACCCTGGGAACAGCCTTCAGAACTGTACTGAAAATACAAATGAAGACCATATCTAAAAGAGATGACTAGCTCCATAGGAAATCTTTGGGGGAATGTTTGTACAGAAGCTTATCACTGATTACTCCTTAGAACTACCTAATCAGCCTTGCCTCATCCTGTTTATTACAAAAGTATATATTAAGAGATTGGTGATAGATAGCCAAATGTGAACTCATTCCAAATCAGCAGGGTATAACAGAAAGATATAAATAATGCATGCCACTATGTTACAAGACAGTTTGAGAGCATATGGAATTAATGACCACTTCACACATGGCCTACTAAGGGTTTAATGTACCTTTGATTACAAGTGTGTAGCTACTAAGTGTGATGAAGGGTAAAAAAATGAGTTAGGACTCTATATTCATCTAAATATAATAATTAATATGCTCTGACATGATCAGAAGATTATCTTGTTGTGTGGTCTCTGTACAAAAAAGCAACAATGAGGAGGCAAAGATTTTAATGTTATATTTAGTATTAATATATGAACATTACATATAAAAATGATAATCACTATTTAGTCACTTTGCCTTTTTTCCTAAAACTGAAACACTTAATTGCCCAAGGTTTGCTCAGATTTTGAAATCTTAAGAATATAGTCCAGCATATTTCTTTATCTTAAACTATTTGAAGGATAAACTTTAAAAAAAAGAAAGGAAAAGATACTTAGGAAACATGGAAATGAAAGAAAAACCTGTCTTTGTCTTTAAAAATTTGCAAATGAGCTTTGAAAGAAAACCAAGTGTTCATCCTAATGGTGTTTAATGTTATCCATGCCATTTAAAATTATTGTAAACTCCATTGAACTAATTTTTATTTCTTGAGGATGGTGTAATTTTCAACTACTTACCTCATATATTTCATGGCCAGTGAATCTGATTATACATGATTAATTCTGGACATACTATTTTTTTTAAAGCTGAGTGTTAATATTGATCATCTGTTCGATGAAAGATCTAGAAATGTTTCCAACATTTCCTCATATTGAAATTAGATAATTAAAGCTATTCCTCTTAGGATGGTATAGATTTTTTCAAACAAGGATACATTTTTTACAAGTATTTCAAAATCAGATTGATTTTGCAGAAACTGCCTTGAGCAGGGAACAAGAGTTACAGTTTTAGTTTTAGTTTTCATAAACTTCAATATCGATGGATCTGTGATATTAGTTTGGGTTATTCAGATTCATTTTTCACAAGTACGACTCTTCAATGCATTCTTATTTCCACTTGATTCTCATCCCTACCATTCCATAAGTATTTTACTGAAGATTTGGGCAGGGAGGGGGGTCTTTTTGCTTTAGGTCATTGTGGATATAGGCACAACACTCAAGCTTTCTGTTATCATTTGCTCGAGATGCATGACAGGTTGACTTCCTTTTCTGGTCATATAAATCTTTAATGTTACCTTATTTTCATTTTCAATGCTTAATAGTCTACTTATCCTCCACAGTGTATCTTTGTGTTACCTTTTGACTCTGTCACAATTTTGATTCTTCTGAGATTCTGATATTGAATGATTCATACTCATAGGCAACATCACCAAGAGAACCCCAGTACTTAAAATGCAGGCATTTGAAAAATATAAATCTTAAAATTATTAAAAGTACTCTTCAGTTCTAGGCTTAGTCCAGTTTCAATTTGTCCAAATATATATACAATTGAAAAAAATGGGTAGGAAGCTATTCCAGATGCATGACACAATATGGTCTTCATTGATTTCTTCTTCCCTTTTGGATTGCTAGGACATGATGGATATTTTTGCCATTTATGGAAAATTAATTTTCCATTAAGAATTTACACAAAAATTTCTCTTTACCAATGGTGGATACCTTGATGATTTCCATCAATTAATATTGATCATCTCTCAGTTATCATATTACTACAGAATTTTTTTATGATCTTTGCATATGCATGAGAGACTAAGCATTGGATGGGACATGAAAAATATTGTCAACTCAGGAAATAACCAATAGTCCATTGCGACTGGAAAAAAAAACAGGTAGAAGACAATTGTATGTACCTATCCTAGTACATTAGGGACATATTGAGAGTATTAATGTCAATCTAATGAATTAGTCCATATACTAAATCAAGGGGATGCCCATCAGTTGGGGAATGGCCGAATAAATGATGAACAAGAAGACTTCAGGGAGGCCTGGAAGGACTTATATGATCTGATGCTGAGTGAAAGGAGCAGAACCAGGAGAACTTTGTGCACAGCAATGGCCACAGTGTGCGAGAGTTTTTTCTGGTACACTTGGAACTTTGTAATAACATAAGAACTTACTAAAAAAAATCCCAGTGGTGGTTTTCTAAGGCAAAATGCCTCCCACACTCAGAGAAAGAAATATGGAAGTCATTCACAGAATGTAGCAGATCATATTTGTTTGTGTGTGGCGGGGTTTAGTATATTATGTTTTGATTTGTTATATGATTTCTTGTATTTATTTTAGTTTGACTACATAGTATGACTATAGTGAAAACATACTCAATAGGAAAGTATTGCTGTCACAGGGAGGGAGGGGAGTAGTGGGGGAAAGGTGTGAGGGGGATAAAATCTTAATTTTAAGGAAGTGATTGAAGAACATTAAAAAATAATAATAAAACTTAAAAAAAAGAAAATTTATAAGTATAAAATCACATGGACAGACATGTACCTTTGGCATTTATGTGGAAGATAGATTGAAAAGAGGGTAGGAAAAAGAGTGAAACCAATTAGGCAGCTATCACAATAATCTGAGAAAGAGCTGAGGAAGGATGTGAATAGAAAGAAGGGGACACATATTTATGATTCCAGGGATGTACAGTTGAATTTGACAGCCACTTGTATAGACTGGTAGGGAGAATACAAAACCAAAGTGTTTCTCTATATACCCTTGGTAGTGAATGAGAAGATTGCTATCCCTTCAGTAAAAAGTCAGGTTTAGAGGAAAAGACAAATTTAGTGAAGAGGATAATTCATTCTGTCTTATATCTTTAGTTTAATATGCCTGTGGGATAAACTGATGCAGAAATCAAATAGACTATGATGACTGCTGGGTTGGAGTTCTAAAAAATAACAAAAAAATAGTGGATTCATACATTTAAACTACATCTCCCTAGAGATGTCATCTTGAGTGGGAGGTACTGAGCTCAACCAGGGGAGAAAATAAGAAGAAAAAAGGAGACCAAGTAAAGAACAGTTAAGAAAATCTATTAACTACTGGAAGAGATGGGAGATGAGCACAGAACAATAAGAAAGAAGAAACAAAATTTTAAAAAAAGAGAGAGATCAAATAGTATTCATTCTGCATTCAGTATCTGCATTCAGGCTACATAATTGTTCCCTGGATATGAATAGCATTTTCCATCATTAGTCCTTTGGAGTAGTCTTGGATTCTTGTATTGGTGAGAAGAGTGAAGTCTATCAAAGTTAATTATCAAACAATGTGGTTGGTACTACAGGTACATTGTTCTCCTTTTCTGGTCACTCCACTCAGCATCAATTCATAAAAGTCTTTCTAGGTTTTTCTGAAACCTGTCCATCATTTCTTCTAACATAATAGTATTCTATTACATTCATATGCCACAACTTGTTCCACCTTTCCACAACTGATGGACATCCCCTCATTTTCCAATTCTTTGCCACCCAAAAAATAACTGCTATAAATATTTTTGTACATGTGAGTCCTTTTCCCATTTGTATAATCTCTTTGGGATACAGACCTAGAAGTGTTATTGCTTGATCAAAGGGTGCATATTTTTATAGCCCTTTGGAGACATGAACATGCTCTTCTAAATCACTGTTGCACTTGTCTGTTGTTTCTTATGATTTTTTTGGCTAAATGATTTTTAGTCTCTTCTGAGCTGTTTTATATTAGTTGGCATTTTTCTTAGTTGGTCAAAATCTTCGCTTTTACACATTTCCAATTGTTCAGAATAATTAGTAGGATTGATGATTGTGTAGAACAGTGAACATTTCTAGTCCTGACTCTGGAGCCATTGGAGTACACCACTAAGTCTTACTATTTATAAGGCCTTCAAGAAGTCATTTAATATCCATGGGTCTTGGTTTCCTTATGTGTAAAATGAAAGTGTAATGATGGATAGCCTCTAAGATAATTTCATAATTCAGATTGTATATATTCTAAGATAGAATACATTTAGCACATTTTGTTCAATCATCCCCCAAAAGAAGAATGCTTCCTTGATTTCCAGTTCTTTGTCAAATAAAAAGAACTGTTCTTTGTTGTGAATAGATAGAAAGACAGATAGATAGAAGAATATAATCTTAATTGGTCCAAATTACTTTCCCAACTGTCTAAACTATATCACAACTCTATTTCAAAGAAAAAAATTAAATTTTAAATGAAAGAATCTTTTTCACTTTTTATCAGGTCATTATGCTCTATGTGTCCTTTGACTCTCCGTAATGAACATATTTATGATAGGGAAATTTGGCTCTTCTTATGTTCTTCATCAACCAAGCTATTCTGTATTGAAATATCCCAAGTATTACTTTTCTATTTAATTTTGAATTAAACTACCATTAAAATCAATCATTTGTCATGCCCAGAAATTTTCACTGAATTATTTAGGTTTTGGAATAGCATCATTGTTCAGTGAATAAAATGCTAGACATTGAAACAGAAAGATTTGGTTTCAACTACATTTTTGATTTGTTGAATATGAATAGTCAATTCATTTCCTCAGCCTTCATTTCAAGGGTCTCTTTGAAAATTAACAGTAAATTATATTCCAGGCATTGTGCACTGTACTAATAGTTACCAAAACAAAAGCAAAAGTACTCCTCTCAAAAATCTATTAAGTTAAAGAAGAAACTACAACTAGAGAAAAGGTGATTAGGGAAGGTTCCAAAAATTCACAGAAGTGGTGAAGGGGGCCGTGGTAGGTAGAGAAGCACTTGTCCTTCATTAATCAGCAATGAAAGAGTTTATTTGATCATGTTGGTTCATGTTTCCAGAATTGGAATAAGTGTTCATGAGGAAAATATATGAGTGCTGTGGAGGAGGTAGCTACATAGAAGTACATGAAGTGAAGCAATGATCCTGGGACTTTGCTGAAATAATGTTGTTGGAGAAGAATTCCCTAAACAAGGGAGCAGGGTTCCAGGAATGCAGTTTACCTTCATTAGCTGTGACAAACTCAAATAGATATGAAGGGCATTTAAATATATGTAAGGATTTTTATATAATCATTGATTTGGAAAGCAACATATTAATATCATACATATTCTATTCTATGTTTATTTACTTATTTGGTAAATGTTTTTTAATTACATTTCATTCTTGTTCCTTCAAGAGGTACTAGGGGGTGCTAGATTCAGCATCATGGTATGTGATATGAGTGATGATGAGATAGGTGACCATAGAATTGTAGACCTAAAGCTGGAAGGATATCAGAGGTCTTCTAGTTAAATCCCTTTTTACAGATGAAGGAGCAGAGATCCAGAGCAGTTAACTGACTTACCAAAAGTTATAAAAGTAAAAAAAAAATATCAGAAGTACAATTTGAACTGAGGATAGTATGTATATTGTCTAGGAAACAGGAAGGTGGCATGATAATAGTCCTTCACCTCTAAGAGGAAACATTTTATTTTAGGTGATGTATAATTGACTGGAAAAAGCTAATTGACAGATGCATGTTAGTGCCAATAAGTTTTATAAGCAATTTTTTTTCTTTTGAGAATAAAGGAATTTTTATTTTTTTAATTTTTTTTAGTGTTCTACAATCAATTCCTTAAAATTAAGATTTTATCCCCCTCCACCTTTCCCCCACTACCCCCCTCCATCCTCGTGACTGCATACAATTCTGTATGGGTTCTACATATACTTTCCTATTGAGTACATTTTCACAATAGTCATGCTATGTAGTCGAACTAAAATAAATGGAAGAAATCATATAACAAAT
>CM053774.1:79356069-79382950 GCA_028658325.1 Potorous gilbertii
ATAATACACTAACCCCCCCCCCCACAAAAACAAATATGATCTGCTACATTCTGTGAATGACTTCCATATTTCTTTCTCTGAGTGTGGAAGACATTTTGCCTTAGAATACCACCACTGGGATTTTTTTTTTTAGTAAGTTCTTGCATTATTACGAAGTTCCAGAAAAAACTCTTGCACACTATGGTCATTGCTGTGCACAAAGTTCTCCTGGTTCTGCTCCTTTCACTCAGCATCAGATCATATAAGACCTTCCAGGCCTCCCTGAAGTCTTCTTGTTCATCATTTCTTATGGTGCAATAGTACTCCATTACATTCATATACCATAATTACTCAGCCATTCCCCAATTGATGGGCATCTCCTTGATTTTCAGTTCTTGGTAACCACAGAGAGTGCTGCTATAAATATTTTTGTACATGTACATGTGGGTCCCTTTCCCATTTTTATGATCCCTTCAGGATACAGTCTTAGTAGCGATATTACTGGGTCAAAGGGTATGCACATTTTTGTAGCCCTTTGGGCATAGTTCCAAACCATTCTCCAGAATGGTTGGATGAGCTCACATCTCCATCAACAATGAATTAGTGTTCCAACTCTCCCGCATCCTCTCCAGCATTTATCATTTTCTTGTTCTGTCATGTTTACCAATATTATAGGTGTGATACAGTACCTCAGAATTTTTTTGATTTGCATCTCTCTAAACAGTAGTGATTTAGAGCACTTTTTCATATGATTATAGATATCTTTAATTTCTTCCCCTGAAAATTGCCTGTTCATATCCTCTGACCATTTATCAATTGGGGAATGACTTGTATGGTTATACATTTGAGTCACTTCTCTATATATTCTAGAAATGAGGCCTTTATCCCCGAGCTTAGCTGTAAAATTTTTTCCCCAATTTACTACATCCCTCAGAATTTTGGTTGCATTGGGTTTGGTTATGCAAAAACTTTTCAGTTTAATGTAATCAAAATTATCCACCTTGCATTTTATAATGCTTTCTATTGCTTCTTTAGTAAAAAATTCTTCCCTTCTCCATAAATCTGATAAATACACTATTCTTTGCTTCTCCAGCTTATTCATGGCATCAATCTTTATACCTAAATCATGTACCCATGTAGACTTTATTCTTGTGTATGATGTCCACTGAATTGTTGAGAGATAAGGCTTGATAATGGAAGTATGAATAGATCTGTCCATGGTAGGATTTGTCTACAAAGACAAAAATGGAGAATGGCATTTCAGACAAGGAGAATAGGAGGGAGGAAAAGAACAATGAAAGGAAACAGAGAGTTGTTATTTTCAAAACAAGTGGATACATTCAGCTACAGTGGAGCAACTCTAGTTTGTAACAATAAAAGACAAGTAGAGGTAGTAGATGGGGCCTAAATTGTGCATGTGTGTGTGCGTGCATGTATGTGAGCATGCATGTGTGCATGTGTGTGTTGTAGGGGAGAGAAGCTTTGGAATGCTATGCTAAGGATTTCAGCCTCTGTCCTTAATAAAATGGAGTCATTAGATTGCCCTCTTTTTGGAGGAGGATGATAGAGAAAGTTACTGCTCTCGGGAAGTGAATCTCACAGAGTGGATTGAAACAGATATAAAAGATGAAGGGGAACCAATAGGGAAAACAGATATACAATAGAGACATAAGTCAGAAGGATGATTTTATAGTTGGTTTGTAGCTAGAAACAACGTTTTACTGAATAGGATATGGGGGAAGGTATGATTGAGGAAGGAGTTGGGAAAGATGACTTTAATTATTTAATCTATTTATTTAATTTATTTAATTATTTATTATTTAACCTAAATGACTGAGACAGTGGTGATGGATATGAAAGACAGAAGGGCCAGCATTAATCAAAGCACTTAAATCACTCTACATTCTTACCCTGTCCTGTAACTTCTCTGTTATATTAGAACATTTCTACATGGAAAACCATGCCTTGTCTGTCTGCTTTCTCAAATCTGAGTCATCTTTAAAATCTCACTCACTATGAAAACATCTCTCACTGTCCTAGTCCTCACTGACCATCTTTCTCTCTCAAATTAAAAAGTTTATAGTTTCTATCACACAACTGCATACTTAATTACATTCTGATTTGTATTGTTAGCTAAGTGTTTCAGTTGTGTTAATCATATCTTCCTAGATTTTGAACTTCTTTTGGATCCCCTCATAGCTCAGCATTAGAAGGAGTAAAGGGGCTCACTGAAGAAAATAAAATTTATTGATTGAACAAAATAATGTGAATATGTGATTTTTTCACTAGGTTGTCAGCTTAATATATAAAGAAGGTATTACAAAGGTAGATAGAGATTGCATTTTAGAAATTTCAATTACTTTAGTCAGTACAAGGATCTACAAAGTCGAAAGTCTTAAAGAGATCCATATAAGGTAGCTATAAAAAGGCTACAAAGATGACTACAAAAAAATGTTTAAATATGTCTTGAGTGAATAGGGAAGTCAAAAGCAGACTCTCTAATCAGTCACAAAAATGTTAAACATTTCACATACTATACAAAGGAAAACAAGTCAATATTGCCTTTGTCCTGTTCAGAAAATCAGAAAGAACTGTTCTCTGCTTCTTGTTTGTACTTTTGCCCTAAGTACAGAATTACCACAGAAATTGCTTTGTGCTCAGCACAAAAACCCCAGCCTGTTAATTTCAATAACGGAAGTCATTGAAGGTCCAAAGGTAAATACCACCTGCTGGGTCATATTTTCACCAGTCAGACCTTTCCTCTGTACTCAGCATTCATGTAGCACTATTCTATTGCAGAAGTCAAAGCATTTATTTCATTTTCTAAGGGCTACCTCTTGATTAACTTTCAGTGTGGTGAACAAGCATTCTCTCACTAGGGATATGGGGAAAGTAGGAGTGCAAAAACAAAAAAAAATGTTCATATAATATTTTGAAAAATTCAAGATTAATGTTTACAAACATTAGCCATGACATTGGCTTTTAAAATACATGAAGATAAACCAAAATTAAAGAATAAAAAAGAGAAAGAAGTACCCAGAAAAAAAAAGATCTTCAAACAATATGATTTTAAAACCAAGGAAAACTATTCCATTTAATGAGATTATATATTTGAGAAGTAAATTTAACCCCAGAAATAGCAAAAAGGAAAATAATCTATAATAGAATAGAAAGAAAATGCGTATTTCAGTAATACAGAAATTTAGGAGATATTTAAAAAATTGGAAGCAAGGAAAACTTTGTAAATTATCCAAATCTCAAATTGTCATTCATATAATATTTGAATGTGTTATAAAATAACTATCAATGAAGTAAAAATAATCCATTTGCCAGAAGTAGATTCTGACCTTAATTATTATATTATTAGCTAAGTTTCTCTAACATTCTTAAACATGATGTTTCTTAAACAATAATTGAGTTTCCATAGAGGGCCAAATCCTTTCAAAGTATTCTGAATAGTCTCTTACTTGGATCTATGGATTTCCTTTAAAAAAAAGCCATTTGACTTTTGATGAGGAAACAAGGTGGCCAGAGGAGTGAAAGTATCTATTTAGTCATTTATGGTTAGAAGAGAATTTCCATCAGGATCTTTTTAATTCCCAAAGAGTTGGAGTATTATAACAGTGCCCATCATTAAAACTAACCCTGAAGTGATTTTTAATACATAATTTCTTTGACTGCTTAAACAGGATTTGAAGACCTTAATGATCAACATTAGAAACTCTGACTGGAAGACTGCAACATCTATTTGGGAAGAAATAATTACCTTGGTTCTCTCACACTTTAATGATGTCCTTTGCTTTTAGATAATCAAGGAAAGGTTGTTAACTGAAATGGGGAGAACTGACCATTAAAGTATTCTTTAATGTAATGCCTTTTAAAGCAAATCACCTTTGGCTAATTTCACTTTTCTTTACACATATACAGACATACAATTTACTATTCAGTCAACAAGCATTTATTACCGTGTGACATTTAAGACTACTTCTCCTTGGACACTTTTTCTTCGATTCACATTAGTACTGCCAGTTAGTGAGAAAATGTTTTGCTCACTTGCAGGACTACAAGAATGCCTCGATAGTAGAGCATTTTGTAATTTCCTTGTTAATGTAGTACAGATACTAGTTGAAATTCTATCATTTTATGCATGATTTTTACTGCATCAATCAATAAAAAAGGTAATAAGCCAGTAGGATGTGGTGAAAATTTATTATGTTTACAAGACCTTTGACAAATGAAGATCATGGTTTACATTATAAGTAATTAAATCAACACTACTAACCACTTTTGGAAATCAAGTAAATTAATTTTAAAGCAAACAACAGCCCAAACTCAAAGTAATTGGTTTTCACTTCCATGATACTCTTTCCAAAACACTTTACATCATTTTTATCACTTTTTCCCATATCTTGTTAATAAAAAGGAAAGAATATTAGGAAGCTATTGATATTACATCACTAGATCCAACTGTGATGGCCACATTTTTTCTTTTCCCATTACCAGTGACTTGGACATAAAGTTGAAATTTCCCCTAGTAAGTTGACAATATCTTAATTATTAAAAATGCCTTCTTTCCTTGTAACTTCTTGAAAGAAGGAGAAACAAGGGAAAGGACAAAGAAACTTAGCTCTCACATACTCAGTTCTAACTCAGATAATACCTCATGAGAAAGTGGGTAGCAACAAGTAATGTGATTTTATTGAGGGAAGTTTCTATTTCTAATAGGTTTGAACCACTTTTACTCTACTAAACCCAGAAAACATCTTCTACCAAGGACCCTCATATTAGGTACATAGCTTGATTACCTTTTCCCACCATACTTCAAGAATAACAATGAGATAGAAACTTACCTTTGATGCTTTGGAAAGGTCATTTTTTCCTGAGGCCTACAAGTAGCAATATTTTTTATCACTGCATCTTTAGTGATACTATTAATACTATATCCTTGGTTCCAGAAGCCAAGATGGAGGAGTGATAGGTAATTGCTATCTCTCTTTCCTTGTTGACCTTGACAGTCTAGAGAATGTCTCCATGGGACAGCCCTGGAACAGTGGGAGCAGCAGAAGGGGTAAAACGATTCTCTACTCAGGAGGATAAAAAGATTGCTAAGGAGGGTTCCTCTTTCTCTGGCCAAAGGTGACCAGAGCAGCATGAGAGCTTCCCAGACAGCCCCACCTCAGCAAACTAGGAGAAGATTCTGAGGCCCAGGGGAGTAAAGCTAACACAGAACCCCCGGCATGCCTCAGGATACCAGTAGAATTGGAAAGACACTAGTGCAGACAGCTGATCTTGCCTATGTGCTCCCTCAGCAGAGGAACCTCCAGAGTCCAGAACACCCCTCCCCCACACTTAATGAACTAGCTCCAGGGTAACTGCAGGGAAAATCAAAAAAGACCCAGCCAGCTCAGCACCAGGTAAGCTGTAGCATTTTTGTTTCTAGCTGAAAGAACCAGAGGTCACAACACACAAAACCTCAAGTTTTAGGCATAAGAACAGTGGGACAAAGCTCCCTGTGTCACAGACACAGAGATCTATCTTAAAAACCAGGAAAAGGGTTATTATCATGAATAAGAAGCAAAACAGAAAAGAAAAGATCATAGAATCTTTCTATGGGAACAAGGACCAAAACACAAATACCAAAGAGGTCAACATTGAGACTGTACTCCCACCTGCAACTTCAGAAGGGAATATGAACTGGTTTGAAAGATAAAGAGCCTTCTTGGAAGAGCTCTGGAAGGATTTTAAAACCCAAATTAGAAAAATAGAAGAAAAGTAGGCCAATAATTTTTAAAATATAAAAAAAAGGAATTCACTGAAGAGAACAGCACCTTAAAAGGAAAATTGGACAAATGTAAAGAGAAGCACAAAACCTAACTGGTGAAAATAACTCCTTTAAAGGAACACTTTGACAGATGGAAAAAGAGATGCAAAAGTTAACTGAAGAAACCAACTTGATAAAAAATATAATTGGACAAGTAGAAGTTAATGAATCTATGAGACATCAAGAATCAGTGAAACAGAATCTAAAGAATGAAAAGAAAGAAGAAAATTTAAAATATTTAATTGGAAAAACAACTGACTTGGAAAATAGATCCAGGAGAGAAAATCTTGGGATTATTGGTGTACCAGAAAGCCATGATGAAACAATGCCTGGCCAATATCATCCAAGAAATCATCAAGGAAAATTGCTCAGAAGTCCTAGAGTCAGAAGGCAAAATAGTCATCAAAAGAATCCACCAGTCACCTACTGAAAGGGACCCCAAACTAAAAACACCAAGGAATATATTTGCCAAATTGCAGAAATATCAAGTGAAGGAGAAAATACTAGAGGCAGTCAGAAAGAAACAATTAAAATATCAAGGAGTTACAGTCAGGATCACACAGGACCTTGCACCTTAAACATTAAAAGACTAAAGTAATTGAAATATGATATTTCATAAGGCAAAGGAATTGGGACTATAAACAAGGATTAATTACCCAGCAAATTTGAATATAATATTTCAGGCAAGGAAAAAAGGATTTCCAGACCTTCCTGATGAAAAGACCAAAATTCAATAGAAAATTTAATCTTCAAATGCAGGTCTTAGGAGAGGCATAAAAAGATAAGAAGGAGAAAAGAAAAACTTGCTACTCAATATGGGCAAACTATTTAACTCCCTATAAGGGAATATGATATTTGTTAATCACAAGAATTGTATGTCTATTATTTAATATAAATGGAATATACATAGATAGAGAAAGCAGACATAAAATAAATGATGTGATGAGAAAGATGTGATTTAAGGATGAAAAGGGATAGTAACAGGAAATGTGAAAAGGAGGAAGCAGAAAATGGTAAATTACATCACAGGAAGAAATACAAAATTATATTACAGTAGACGGAAAGATGGGAGGGAGATGAGCATGGTTTGAGAGGTACTCTCATCTGATGGGATTCAAGGAGGGTACATCAAACTCAGTTAAATATAGAAATACAATTAGTTCTATATGTGGTGAGAGGGGTAGGGGGAAGAAAAGGAAGGGAAACCTAAAAAGCATGTAAAAAGTAGTAAGAGAAAAGGGGTTTAAAAGGGAGGGGACAGAAAGAAGGGAGGGAAGCCTTGGAGGCTGTGGTCAAAAATTAAAACTCTCTTGTGGAGGGGAAGGGAGAAGGGAGAAGTAAAAGCATAAACAAGGGGAAAGGGGATGGAGGGAAAGACAAAGATAGTTATCATAACTGTAAGTGTGAATAGTATGAACTCTCCAATGAAACAGAGAGGAATAGCAGAATGGATTAAAAACCATAATCCAACAATAAGTTCTTCACAATAAACATATTTGAAATGGAGGCATACACACAGGGTAAAGATAAAAGTTTGGAGAAGCATATATTGTGCTTCAGCTGATGTCAAAAAGCAGAGGTAGCAATCCTAATCTTAGACAAAGTAAAAAGAGAAATAGATCTAATCAAATTAAATGAGAAGGAAACTATATCCTGCTAAAAGACACCATAGACAATGAAGCAATTTCATTACTAAACATATATGGTCCAAGTGGCATAGCATCAAAATTCTTAGAGGATGAGTTAAGGAAGTTACAGGAAGAAATAGACAACAAACCCATACTAGTGGGGGACCTCAAACTCCCCCTCTCTTACCTTGATCAATCTAACTTCAAAATAAAAAAGAAAGAAGCTCAGGAGGTGAATAGAACTGTGAATAAGGTAGATATGAGAGACCTCTGAAGAAATTGAATGGAGATAGAAAAGAATATACCTTTTTCTCAGTGGTACATGGCACATATACAAAAATGACCATGTTTTAGGGCATAAAAACCTCACAATCCAGTGCAAAAAGGCAGAGATAGTCAATGCATCTTTATCATAATGCAATAAAATATATATAATCAAAGGCCATGGAAATATAAACCAAAAACTAATTAGAAATTAAACAATGTAAACCTAAAGAATGAGTTAAACAGCAATTATAGAAACAACAACTTCAGTCAAGAGAATGACAATAATGAGGCAACCTATCAATTTTTATGGGATACTGAAAAAGAAGATCTTAGGGGAAGTTATACACTTTTGAATGCCCACATAAATAAAATAGAAAAAGAGGAGATCAATGAATATTACATTCAGCTGAAAAAGTTTGAAAAAGAACAAATCGAAAATCACCAAATAAATATCAAACTAGAAATACTGAAAATCAAAGTAGAGCTTAATAAAATTGAAATGAAGAATGATATGGAACTAATAAATAAAACTGAGAGGTGGTTTTATGAAAAATGCAATAAAATTGATTAATCTTTGGTCAATTTGATTTAAAAAAAAAAGAAAAGCAAATTACCACTTTCAAAAATGAAAAGGGTGAACTCACCTCCAATGAGTAGGAAATTAAAACAATGATAAGAAATTACTTGGCCCAGCTGTATGCCTATAAACTTGACAATGGAAATGAGATGGGTGATTATTTTAAAAGACATAAATTACCCATAACAGAAGAGGAAGCTGAATACTTAAATAAGCCCATCTCAGAAAAAGAAATTGAACAAGACCTCAATGAACTCCCTAGGAAAAATTCTCTAGGACCAGATGGATTCATAAGTGAATTCTATCAAACAATTAAAGAAGAGCTAATTCCAATACTATAAAGATAATTTGGGAAAATTAGGGAAGAAGGAGTCCTTACAAATTCTTTATATGGTACAAATATGATTTTGATACCTAAACCAGGAAGAGACAAAACAGAGAAAGAAAATTATAGACCAATTTCTCTAATGAATATAGATGCAAAAATTTTAAATAATATTTTAGCAAAAAGAATACAGCAACTTATCATGAGAATAATACATTATGATCTGGTAGGATTTACACTGGGAATGCAGGGCTGGTTCAATATTGGGAAAGTATTATCGATCATATCTACAAAAAAATAACAGAAATCACATGATTATCTCAATAGATGTAGAAAAAACTTTTGACAAGATGCAACACTGACTCCTATTGAAAACACTGGAAAACATAAAGGTAAATGGAATTTTCCATAAAAGCAGTATCTACATAAAACCTTAAGCAAGCATTGTATGCAATGGGAATGAGTTAAATGCATTTCCGATAAGATCAGGGATGAAACAAAGATGTCCACTATCAGCACTATTATTCATTATGGTGCTAGAAATATTAGTTGTAGCAATAAGAGAAGAAAGAGAAATTGAAGGAATTAGAATAGGCAAAGAAGAAACTAAGTGATTACTCTTTGCAGATGATATGATGATATATTTTGAGAATCCCAGAGAATCAAGTAAAAAACTTCTTGAAATAGCAAACAACTTTTCAAAGTTGCATGTTACAAAATACACCCACACAAATCTTCTACATTTCTGCATATCACTAACACAACCCAACAGCAAGAGATAGAAAGAGAAATCCCATTTAAAACTACAGTAGACACTATAAAATATTTGGATATCTACCTGCCAAAACAAACCCAAGGACCATATGAATACAATTACAAAACCCTTTTCACACAAATAAAATAAGACCTAACTAAGTAGAAATAATTAGTTGCTCATGTATGGGCTGTCGATATAGTAAAAATGAAAACTCTACCTAAATTAATTTACTTATTCAGTGCCATAGCAATCAAACTATCAGACAATTGTTTTGTAGAACTAGAAAAAATAATATCAAAATTCATCTCCTCTTCTCTCCTCTCTTCTTCTGGAAGAAAAAAAAGTCCAAATTATAAAGGGAACTAATGAAATGAAATACTAGGGAAAGTGGCCTAATTCTGCCAGATTTCAAATTGTATTATAAAGCAGCAATTATCAAAACTTCTTGGTACTAAGACACAGAAGGTAGACCAGTGAAATAGGTTAAGTATTCAAGACACAGTAGTCAATGAACCTATTGTTTGATAAACCCAAGGACCCCAGTTTCGGGACAAGTACTCGTTTGACAAAAATTGCCAGGAAACCTGGATAACAATGTGGTGGAAATGAGGTATAGACCAATGCTTGACACCGTGCACAAGAATAAAATCCAAATAGTTACATGATTTAGGTATGACAGATACTATAAACAAATTAGTGGAGTAAGGAATAATGTACTTAACAGATTTATGGAGCACGGAAGAATTTTTACTAAACAAGAGATAGAAAACATTATGAAGTGCAAAATGGATTACTTTGATTACATTAAATTGAAAAGCTTTTCACAAACAAACCCAATACAGACAATATTAGTAGGGAAGTATAAAACTGGGAAAGAAGTTTTGCAACTAGTGTCTGTGATAAAGACTTCACTTCTAAAACATATAGAGAACCAATGGCCCTATACAGGAAGTATAAGAATGCAAATCATTCCCCAATTGATAAATGGTCAAAGGAAATGAACAGGACATTTTCAGAGGAAGAAATTAAAGTTATCTATAGTCATATGAAAAAAGCTCTAAATCACAATTGATTAGAGAAATGCAAATCAAAACTACTCTGAGATATCGCATCACTTCTGTCAGATTAACTAACATGATCAATGTTGGAAAAGATGTGGGAGAGTTGGAACATTAATTCATTTTTGTTGGAGCTGTGAGCTGATTCAACCATTCTGGAGAGAAATTTGGAACTATACCCAAAGGGCTACAAAAATGTGCATACTCTTTGACCCAGTAATACTGCTTCTAGGATTGTATCCCCAAGAGATCATAAAAATGGGACAGGGTCCCACATGTACAAAAATATTTATAGCAGCATTCTTTGTGGTGGCCCAAAACTGGAAATCAAGAGGATGCCCATCAATTGGGAAATTGCTGAATAAATTTTGGTATATGAATGTAATAGAATTCTATTGTATTATAAGAAGTGATGAAGAAAAAGACTTCAGAGAGGACTGGAAAGACATATAAACTGATGCTGAGCAAAAGGAGGAGAACCAGGAGAACTTTGTACATACCTACAACCACAACATGTGAGGATTTTTTCTGATAGACTTAGAACTTCGTTTCAATGTAAGGACTTAAAAAATTCCCAATAGTGTCTTAAGGCAAAATGCCTTCCACATCCAGAGAAAGAACTATGGAATTTGGTCATAGAATGTAGCAGATTAATTTCTTTTTTATTACATTTTGATTTGTTTTGTTATTTCTCCCATTCATTTTAATTCTTCTATTCAACATGACTAAGGTAAACTTGTATTTAATAGGAATGCATGTTCAGAACTTATATAAAATTGTATGCTGTTTCAGAGAGGGAAGAGGGATGGAGGGGGAAATGAAGGGGAGAAAGAGAAAAAAAATCCAAGTTATCAGGAAGGGATTGTACTCAATGAAAACAAATAAAATAATAAAAAAGAAAAGAAAAAAACTGTATCTTAAATTTAGGGATTGCATGTTTACATTGACCTAGAAATTTCTATGTGTTTTCTATACTTTATTAAATATCCCATGTGTAAAATTGTTGTTATTTAATCAATGGCCTTTAGTCAGCTAAGAATTCTTGGAATCTTTTGGCCCTGTACAAGAAGTAGATGTGAGGTTTATCCCCAATTACCTTCTTGGGCAGTATTTTTAATATGATAATGAATATAGGTAAATTTTAAAAAAATACGTACATGATTTTAATAATATTTAAAGAAAGTTGTAGAAATTAGAACTCAAAAAGATCTTGGAAGTAATCTAGATCAATCCTCTCACAAGGGAGGAAACTGAGTGTTAAAAAGTTATATTCTTAAATAGGCAACTGTGTGTTCCTATGAATAGAATGCTGGTGTCCAGAAGGCCTGTATTCAAATCCTTCCTGTCCTATTATATGACCTTGGACAAGACATTCGGACTCATTCTCAATTTTCTTACCTATATAATGGTGATAATATTGTGAAACTTTGCATAACTTAAGGCACTATATACATGTTAACTATTATTATTGTTTTCTGACTTGCCCATAATGTCACATGTAGTTTATCTCATTCTATGTAATTCTGTTGTGCCCATCCTTAATTGTTTCTCTCTCCCTCTCCCCTTTGCAACTTTACAGAAATATAAGATAATTATCCTAATCATCTTTCACTGGTAATGAAATGGTATTCCATGTTGATCGATATATTGATTGAGTCAAGGTTGTTTTATTTTCTTTTCTTAGAATGACCAATATTTGGCATGGTGACTGGCACAGAGTATGTACAGGTTCTTAAATCTACTTTTATAAAAGGAAAGAAATCTTTGAGGGGTCAACAACACTTTAATCAAACACATTCACTATGAGAGAAATTGAAAGCAGAGGAAATAAAGACCCACAGACAGGGATTTCAACTGTCTGATCATAAATGATACATACGTTGTAGATCAACAAACAGATTTAACTGTGTGACCATTACACACATACATAGTTACCAGAGAGAGAATTACCAACATCAGAGTTTTCAAAGCCAGAGATCTCCTTAATGGCTACCCAGAGTCTTTTTCTGATCAAACAAATACTTTCAATGAGTAAACCCCAAAGTAAAACCTCACCTCAGAGTATTTATACACTTTTCAGAGCCAGAAGGAACAACCTTCTGACCAAGTGTCTCAATGGAAATTAACAAAAGGTATTGAGGCCTATCAATGGGCGGGCATGATCTTTACCTCTTGTTCCCATCCACCATTTACCTTAAATTACAGCATGGAACAATTTTACACACAAACACACATATATGCTTACATATGTACATAGATACATACATCTATGTGGGCATATACACATATGGAGAAGGGAAGATAAAAGGGAAAGTGGTTACATTGGAACTTAAATATTTAAAAGGAGCTCAGCTCCTCCTCTCCTTTCTATCTACCCCTCCCTTTCTTTCTCCTCTCCAAGGGAAGGCAAATTTGGATAGCTAGAGGTTGTCCAGTTACTTTGGGATTTACTGGTTAGATTTTTTTCCTCCCCTCTCCTCCGTTTCCCTCCCCTCCTTTCCCTTCACTCCCTTCTCCTCTCCTCTCCATTGCCCAAACCTTAAACCTATTGCACTTTGAAGCACATAGATCAGACAACACTAAGCCCCTGCCCAAGCTCCATTTAAGGGTTATTTTCTGGCTTAAGGGTGATTTTAGGTAGTAAACTGTTACTGTTGCCCTCCCAGTCTGATGTAGTTATTTTTCTTTGTGTCATTAAAAGGGACATCCCCGATTCCTTCTTAAAAAGGCCTACTCACTGAAAATGATATGAATGAACACCATCTTTAGAGGGAATTTCTAGTTCTTTCTGAACATGTGAATACATCAAAAGCAATACACACACAGTCATATATATGTATGTATATAAAGAGACATATGTCTTTATTAAATATATAAATATAAGCATATTTTATAGACATATATGTAAATGTTTATATATTCATTGAATCATAAATTAAGTTCAAAGGTACACTAAAACCCCAGAAAAGTCCTTGAAACATGAATTTTTAATGCAATAAGATTCTGTAATCTTCTCTAATAATATCCAAAATGTGTACTGGGAAAAGAGGCAAAGGACAGAGCTATTTGCACAGTGTTGTAGCCTGGGCAAGATGGAGGTAGCAGAAGTTCAAAGAAGTCTTTTTTTGTGTGTGTGTAGTAATTGAAAAGTAATGTGTGTGTAGTAATTGAAAGGTCTGATCAGGAAGTTCAGGTAAGATAAGATTAAATTTATGTAGACTTGATGAAAAATAAAGGTGGGTGCAGGGTAAAACAATCTTACAAGCCCAAAAGTAAACAAATATAGAAGGAATGAGTGCTTTGAAGACATAGAAAGAAGAGCACTTGTAAGTTTTGCTTTTAGTGCCTTGAATTTCATGAAAGAGGAATGCATGTGTACATGAAAAGCAAAGTCTTTTAAGATATCATAAAAATTGAGAAATATTTGATGCTTCACCAAGACATGTAGACAAAATCTTCAATCTTATTAGCTTCATAAACGTCTTTTAGTTTTCCCCAGAAAATGAAGGAAAATATCACAAAATAATTTCAAGATAAGTGCTTGAAGATTAGTGCACTTTCTTAAATTGATGAAAACTACCATGACTTCATTTCAATTCAATAAACATTTAAGTGTTTAATACATTCCAAGAACTGTAACTGCTATGCATACAAATAAGAAAAAAACAAAGACAATCGCTGTCCTCAAGGAGTTTACAGTATAAGGGAAGAAGAAAACACAAACACACACACACACACACACACACACACACAATTGGAAAGGGTCGGGGAGACATCAGTAGTACCAAGTATGGCAGGCATCTTGTTCTATGGAGGTAAAGCTAAGTAGAGCAGTAGAGGGAAAGTGGAGTGAGTTGGAAATTCAAATTCTACCCTGGTTGGATTTTAATGTTGCATCTTCTAGTCTTCTAATCAGCAATGGAGAAGCTGAAAAGGTAGCAAGATGTTGAGGATTCAAGGCTGAGTTAGAAGCATTGTGATAGTGTTTATCTTGCAATAGACATCTTGTTAAACAGAGTTGAAACCAAACAGAGGTGAGTGATATTGGCTTCTAGATGTAAGCTTTTTAATATAGCAGATTTAATATAGCAGATTTCTATTACAATATTATATTGCCAAAATGACACTAATCCAAGCAGTTTTTTTAAAATATAAGATAATGCAATTATTCCGGAACTGTAGCCAGCTCGTTAGGGGAATGCATCAAAATGGGCTATATTGCTCTTCTGATGCCACTATGACTTTATTTCATTATACCTAGAATATTTTTATACTTTATGGGGTTTGGCATTTTGACATTTTTTTAAATTGACATTGTTTAAATATGTTAGACTTAATCAGTTGAGAATGCAATGAATTAACCTTTTGGAAAACTTTTTTTGAAAGCACTTGGACTTTTGGAGGGGGAAAATAACTGAGTAAACACAAATTTGTTTTTCATTATTAGGGATATACAGAATCACCCCACAGCTTCATGAAATAATGGCATTGAAACTATAATAATTTGACTGTCTTTCCAATATCATCATAATTGTTTTCTTTTGTATTTCTTCACAACATGCAATGGTTTCTCTGACTAATGTTTTCTTGCTAAAATCTGTGATTTTCAATTTTTGGCAGATACAGACCAATGTGATTTTACAAGTTAAATGAACATCAAAAGATTTTAGACTTGGTGTCCATTTATCCCTAAGCTTAGTGAGGATGAGTAAGAGAGCTTGCTTAATTTGGATTATTTTTGTATTTTTTTCTGCTGTTACTCAGTTACAATTTCTTCAAATTTTTCCTTTCCTGGTACACAAACTTTGTCTAAGGATGTTGAACAGCAATTAGTCTGTTACTTAGAGACATGAGTTGTCAAGTTGCACACATGAGATCCAGGATATTAAACTAGATTTCTGTGATTCTATGGCAAACATTCTATGCACAAAACTATATTATCCTCTTAAGAATGAAAGCAATGTCTGCCATTAGTGCTGAATCTCTACTTTGTGTAGCCTTGGACAAGCAAAAGAAACAACAGATAGAAAATGAAATGCATAAAAAGATATCTAAACTTAGAACAGACATTGCAAATTTTTCAAAAACAATTAAATAATTAAGGGAAAAGTGAATTCATATTGAAAAGTCATTTGAAAAAGTGACATTTGTGTCATTTGAGTGACAGATATGTGAAAGAAAAATTCTAAAGTGGAAAAAAATTTACCAGAAGGGAAACAAAAGATTCACACACACACACACACACACACACACACACAATTTATATTCAACTTGATTGACATTGAAAACAAGATGCTCAGAGATAAGTCAGAATTATAGATGTCTTGGAATAACATGACAAATAAAATCCTGAGAATTATAATCAGGAAAAATAAATCTACCTAGAATACAGGAAAAAATAATAACAAAGTAGAATTATATGCTACTGACAGCCATTTGATAGAACGTTCCAAGTCATTAGTAAGATCTATTCACATCACATTAACTTTGAGGTTTCTCTTAATACACAGAAATCAACAACAAATGAAAAAAAATTATTTTGAATAGTCAGTTTTAGAGAGGAAGTCGAAAGGCGGGCATGATAGTTATGCTATGAATTGGTCTAACAATTCTGGAAAACAATTTAGAATTGACCTTCCCCCCAAAAAGAGTTGAATAAAAAGTCTTAATAATATGATAAAGACATTCTTTAGCTAGGAATATGTGCTAAGTCATCAATTTTAGGGCCTATATACACCCAAATATCTGTAACAGCAGTTATATTGTAATATCATAGAACTGTTTATCAAAATAAAGAGCCATGTATTATACTATGGCTAAATAAACTCTGACACATGACTGTAAATGAATTTCATAATGGAATAATAAATAGTGTGAATACAGATAAGCATGGGAATACCTACATGAGCTAATAAACAGTGAACTAAGCAAAACTAGGAAAACAATGCACACAGTGACTATGAAAACCTAAATTAATAGAAACAATGAAAATGTTGAAACTGAATGCTGTGAAAATCAATCTTGGCCCCAAAGGAGGAAAATTAAAAGCTATTTCTCTCCTTTCTTTGTAAATGTGGAAGATAGTGAGTGTGGAATTCCACATTTAATATGAAACTTTTCAATCTGATGGTTAATTTTATTGTGCAACTTCCTCCAACCCCTGCTTCTTAATTCTTTGTTATGAACAATGTTATAAAACATTGCTATAAACAATGTTATGATGATTTTCTGAGATAGAAAAAAGTGGGAAATTTCATTGATATAAAAAGAAAACGAAATATTGTTTAAACTGAGTTTATCCAAAGAACATGATTTGTCTTGTTCAAATAATATCATTGTTGAATTTTGTATATGGTTGTGTTTTTTCTTCCTAATTAAATTGCAATCTGAAAGGCAGAGTCCTCTATTAGCCTTCCAAGTAATATGTCCTAGTCACCCAGATTACATAGCACCCCTCCACACACATTAAAACTAGTAGTATAGGCAAAAGTAAGCACTCCATTTTATATATATATATATATATATATATATATATATACATATATATGTTTTATCCTTACATCATATTGTATGCCTTTTCCACAGAAGAAGTCTGAAACTGAATTTTAAATTATAAATTTGCTGATATATTTTCCCTTCAAGAATCCTTAGAATAATTGTGGGATGTTGTTGATAGAGGAATTAGGTTAAAAAGTTTTATATATCTTGCTGGCATACTCAGTTCCGATAATCGGCTGCCACATTTTAAATCAGCTAGAATTTTCTTCTGGCTTCCTGGTTTGTTCTTACATTGTTCATTGTAAAATTAATAATTATAATTGTGGAAAAATAATAAAAATGAAGGAAGAAAAAGTAAATTTTATTTAGCAATTGAACATTTTCCCCTCTATAGTAACTAAATAAAAAGAGTTCTTAAGCACTTTTGAATATTCTAGCAGCCTGTGATCACATTACTTTGATACCTTGGCTCAATTCTTTTGACTGAAAGTAGACTTATCGGCATTTCATTAGGTTACTTTCACTACAAAAATTACTTTTTTTCTAGGGAAAACTTTAAATATCAAGAATTTTTTGGAGGTTTCATTTCATGATTTGATCCAATGATTTAAGGTTTTTAAAGCTCATTTCCAGAACAGTTGTCTCCTGTATCTACAATTGATCTAGATGCCTTCAGGAAAAGAAAACAAAAGACTTGCATTTTGATATTTCCTTCCCACCTTCATAATCTTTTACTAGAAATATAGAATTTCAGATATAGAAGGATCTCAGAGATTACTTAATTCAAGCCCCTCATTTTATTGAGGAGGAAATGAAATTTCAGAAATCAGAAATATCAGATTTGAATTTGCACAAGTACATAATTATTGGTAGAACTGGGAGTAAGACCCAGGCTATCCAATCTTTCCACTAAATCAAGCTTTATAATTTACTCCATAGATAAGAGAAAGGCTTAAGGATAAAGGAAAAATGACCTGAAAATTAATATGGGGTTACTATAGTATAGTGGAAAATACAGTAGGTGTCAGAGGGTCTTACTTGAAATCCCATTTTCCTTACTCCTGTTTGGCCATAGTGAACTCACTTAAGTTTAGTCTTTCATATACAAAGTGCAGAGATAAACTAAATGACCTGTAGCATCTCTTTATTAGTCCAAATGTACAATTTAAGGATAATTTATGTTTATCACAGTTATTCTTCAGTTTCCTAAATGTGATTTTTTTTCTTTTGCTTTTTCATTATTTCATCTATTTATCATTTTTTCAACACTAATTTTCTGCTATGTACTAGGATTTGGAAAAGAAGCAATTTTAGAATGCATGGTCCCTATCTCCATGAAATTTAAATGTTAGTAGAAGAGTGATATGGAATATAAAATTGATGACAAAATAATTATTGGTTAATTTATAATAGTTTAAAGCATGGCCCTTAGGGATCCATGAATTCTGAATGCACAGTTCTCTTTAATACAGGCAAATGGTGCTTTTATTAATAAGGACATTATTCACCTTCTGGTACAGATTCATTAAAGGCATACTCTTTGTTCTTTGTGGCCAAGACTTTGGGTTATTCAGAATAGGACCCAATGAACAACATTTCCCAGGATAATACAGAGCACAATGTGGTATAGTACCACAAGTACTGGATGAGAAATTGGGATTCTGTCTTGGTTGCTGTCCTAGTGCATGAAACTGAATCTCTCTATTCCTTCTACCCCCATCTGTAAATTGAGGGGCATAGGTTTAAAGAGTTAATAATGTTCCTTCTAACTACACATCTAGGATTATGAAAAAGAAACAGATTAAATATTAAAAATGCTGAAATGTAGAAGAAAGAATATTTGTTTAATGGTGCTGTTAAAAAATGAACAGGTAAGTAGGAAGAGCTAATTTCAAGATCATGGATATACCAAGATGAGGTGGGTAGTAGTAGTAGTAGCAGCAGCAGCAGCAGCAGCAGTAGTAGTAGTAGCAGCAGCAGCAGCAGCAGCAGTAGTAGTAGTAGCAGCAGCAGCAGCAGCAGCAGCAGCAGTAGTAGTAGCAGCAGCAGCAGCAGCAGCAGCAGCAGCAGCAGCAGTAGTAGTAGTAGCAGCAGCAGCAGCAGCAGCAGCAGCAGCAGCAGTAGTAGTAGTAGTAGCAGTAGTAGTAGTAGTGCCAAACACTGTGCTAAGCACTTTACAAATATTATGTTATTTGAGCATTATAACATCCCTGGGAAGTAGGTGTCATTATCATCTCTATTGCATGGTTGAAGAAATTGAGGCAAACAGAAATTAAGTGATTTACCTAAGGTGACATGGTAAGTGTCTGAGACTGTACTACTCAATTTTTTGTAACTACAGGCCTATCACTCTATTGAGCTACCTAGCTAGAAGATGGTTGCTATTTGACAAAATTATTTCTTTTTAACTTGTATAGGTGATATCTTCTAGGAGGAAGAAGAGTTCAAGTACCTTGAAAAATTAATGTCCTATACCTCAAATTATCTAAGTTGGTCCAATGCAAATGATTTCGTATCTACCAAAATTGATAAGATCTGACTGAGTTTATGCTTCACTTAGAGGCCCATCATCTTTCTCTTTGTAAACCCTTGAAAACTCCATACCATGATGAGGCAAAAATTTAGTATAAATTTGGGAAAGCTCTTTCTTTTTTGTCATTATTTTTGGTTTGAGGGAGAAAAGTTTCTTATTTTATTATAGATTTGCCATTACCCATAGTACTTAGAGGGTTGGTTCATTCATTATCAATATTAACTTTAATTATTTAATTTTATTAATTGCTATGATAATCTAATTATAGACCACACATTTTAGAATACAATCAACAATGAAAGACTTATAATAAAATAATGAAAATGGCTTGATCCATTTTGATCTTCTTTTGTAATTCTTTAAAAACCCAGTAGACAGATGAGATGCTAACGAGAGTTAAAGATCTTCCTCAACCATTAATGGACTTACTAACTAAAGGAAGCTTGATTAGGGGAGGCTCGCACCATTTTTTTACTTTCTAATGCACTGGTTCTCAAGTGTTGGGATGCCCTCTGACTCTAAAAAGTGTATAAATACTCTGAGGTGAAGTTTTACTTTGGAGTTGAAAGTGTTTATTTGGCCAGATGAGACTCTGGACAATCACTAAGGAGCCCCGCCACCCCCAGTTTTGAAAATCCAGATGTTGGTGCTTTTCTCTACGGTAAGTACGCATGTATGGTCAGATAGTGGGATCTGTCTGTTCATCTATGATGTATGTATTGCTCATTGTGAGAAAGTTGGAAGCCCTGGATGTTGATTTTATTTCTCTGTATTTTCTCTGAAGTTCCGGGTACTGACTTTTTTCCTGAACTAAGTGAAAGATATATGTGCTTGATTAAAGTAGATTGTTGACCCCTCAAAAGTTGCTTTCCTTTTAGAAAAAGAAATCTAAGAACCTGTGCAGTGGGCCATCCTGTATATGTCAGGGTCCTTGCTGTTACAGCAGAATCTCTGAAGTCTCAAATTGTGCTTGAGCAAAAGTCTCTCCTTGTGAACTGCCTGACAAATGGAAATCTAGCGTATGTTTAAAGACCATCAGTAAGAAAGAAATTGCAACTTGTGCTTTGGGATAATTTTAATTCTTAGTCATTTTTATTTGCTTCCATTATCATCCCAAATCTACCTCTTTGAAGCTAACACATCTTGTCTAAATTCTGTCTAATTCTGTCTAAACATACATATATATGCATACATACATATAACATGCATATATGTGACATATGTGTGTATGTAGAGATTATAACCTTCACTGCTCTCACTATAGTTAAGTCTTCTGATCAACATGCTAAGAATCCTTTCTTCCTTTAATTGATACTCAAATATTATGCTCTCAAGTCTTGCTCATTCCCCTGGAAGTTTCCTAACTTATAAATATTAATCTTAAATGTGGTACACAGGGTGGAGTACAGTTCTCTATAGTGTGACCAGAAGAGTGTTTTGGGGGATTATCTCCTCCCTAGAAGTAGACATTTTGCAAAGCTCTTTCAAAGCCCAAGATTTCATTGTTTTTCTTCCTGTAGTGTCATTCTGAGATGCAATGTGTTGTGAACAGAAGGATGGCAAAAGTATCAGTATGACCAGACTTCAAAAAAATCATGCCTCTGATACTTATTAGCAATATGAAAATGGTGAATTATCTTTCCCTTTTACTCTAGTCAGCATTTGAAAAGTAGCAACTATTTAGTATGGTGGATAAAGTGCTGAGCATAAATATGGTCTCAGATACTAAGTAGCTGTGTACTGTTGCTATTTAGTCATTTCAAGCCTGTCTGACTCTTCATGATACCATTTGAGGTTTTCTTAGGAAAGATATGAGTGGATTGCCATTTTCTTCACTAGTTTATTTTACAGATGAATAATTGGAAGCAAATAGGGTTAAATGACTTACTCAGGGTCTCACAGATGGCAAGTGTCTGAGGGTGGATGGGAACTAAGGTTTCCTGACTGCAGACTGGTGCTCTATCTTACTAAAGAAGCCAAGTAGCCTCTGAGTAGCTGCGTATCTCTAGCCAATTAATCCAAAGTCTATCTTCCTCAGTTTCTTCTACTGTAAAATAAATATCATAATAACAACTGCTTCACCAGTTTGTGATAGTGATCAAATGATGCAATATTTCTAAATGCTTAGCACAGTCCTACCACATAGTATGTGTTTGATAAACAAATATTCCCTCCCCTTTCCCCCTCTAAGAATGTTAGTTAAAAACAAATTACCTGTCTGCGTCAGAGCCTGGAGTACTCCCACAGAGAAGAAAGAAGTCATTGCTCTGGAAAAGAAAAATTATGCTGTTCACTAACATTGAGCTTGTAGTTGATTGAAATCCCTCAGTAAGAAAACTACAGGCTATCTCAGGCACATTAATTTTGTATTTGAGATATTAAATTTTTTTAAACCCAATTTAAGACTTTTATTTACCAATATTTAAATTCATTGCATTAAATGGAACAAAATGTTCTATCTTGTAAAGATATTTTTTCTCATGATCATGTATTCTATGTATCCTTCCTATCTGCAAAGTTGATCATCAAAGATTTATCCAAAGTGATAAAAAAAATTAAACAACATTTAACCATGGATATATCCCTCAATTACTTCACTAATAGTCTCTTTCAACTTGACATTGAATTATTGTTTACTACTCTTTCTGATAATCTAAGCACTTCTTGATTCACATAGCATTACTATCATTTTTCCCACATTTTTGCAACAACAATAAGTTTTACATTTTTTTCCCTAAATCAAAGCCAAATTCATTGGCCTAAATTGTTCAGCTTTCATTCTCTTACTTTTGAAAAGCAGGACGTTATTCATATTAAAATATCACTCTAATGAATCCAAGAATACAATCTAAATTACTTCATTATACTTGGATTTCATCAATAGTAGTATTCAGTGGAAACAAATTTAAAAAAAAAATCTATTCTTCTTTTCCCACAAATTCTTTACATTTCTACAACTGCCTATCAGCATTTTGTCATAGAATAAATTTGCATTTCTCAGCAAACATTTAGTTAAAATGGAATGCATGCGGGGGAAAAAAAGAATATTTAGTCTATAGATCAATAAGAATGTAATGTTAAACCTCCACGTTGCTAGTGGGAATGGGATTTACAATGCATATATTTAACGTTATGAATAAAGTCTCAGAGGTAGAATTCAGATTGGAATTTGTGGGAATATTTCATAGGCATGGAAAGAATTTCACTTATATTCAGTGAATTTTCACCAGGCTGCTTGAGGTTATGATACACATTATCAAACTAATAGCAATTCTGTCACTATTTTATCATTTCTGAAATTTTATACTAATTGTTTGTGCTAAATCGACCCAGGATCACTTGGATGATTCTTTTTAATCATGACAAAATCACTCACTACTGCTGATCTAACTGTGGATCATAAATTCTGAGGCATAAGGTAAACGGAAACATTGCTAGATTTGGTATCAAAAGATTTCAATTTAAATCCTGTCCCTTCTAGTTGCAAACTTCTGGCTCAGCACAAATTACTTACTTTTCTGAAACTCAGTTTTCTTATCTGTAAAATGAGGAGGTTTGAGCAAAGAACCTCTATGCCTTTCAATCTATGATCTTATGATCATTTGGTGAATACTGCAAATATGTATAATTATATTGGTATTCCTTGTTCTGACAAAGATTGAAACCTCTTTATACGTTAGAAGAAAGTTTAGTGAATTGTGGTGAAAATAATTTTAAGAATAATAAGAATGAAGTTTAAATGAGTCTTGCTATGTGCCAAGTGCTGTGCTAAGTTTCTTAAAATAAAGAAAAATATAAAGAAAAGAAAAAAATAGTGAATGAAATATCTGATTGTGAGCCCTAATGAACTGTGGTGGAATGATTATTGGGCAACACATAAGTAACCCACTTATGGACCCAAAGCTATTCCATCTTTGTATAATGTACTAAAGCTTGTATTTATTGGCATAGCCTTCAAAACCTAGGACTAGCTCCTTAACAAGATGAAGTATCATATCAAAATATTTACTGAAGGATATATATTTATAACATTAAACTATTATTCCTGTGAAATAGAAAACAGACAATGGAAATTATTTTGTTTGAAGCAGAAATTTATTGATTTGAGGAGACAAATGAAAGGAACACTATTCATCTAATTAATAAATCATAGTTCACTTATATATTCTTTATCTATATTTAAAGCACACAACTTTAAGTGCTGGATCATGCTGTATTACTTTGTATTTCATTGTTTTCATTCCCTCTAAACATGTTTCTATTTCAATACAGTTCTGGATATTTCTGCATTGTCTTCAATAAATGCCAGAATAAGAAGTCTGAGCTATACTGAATTCAATTCAGCAGACATATATTAAAAGATATTATATAAAAGGTAATGTTTTTGGACATGGGAAAAATAATTATTTTAAAGAGTTGTCTGCTTTTGTTTGGATTCATATTATGATGGGTCTTAGGTATTAGAATGAGGCATATGGTTTTTATGTCATAGGCAATAAGGTGAAATGAAGAATTTTTGAGTGGTTGAGTGGTACAATTGAATGAGTCATTTATATAATTCATTTCCTAAACATAGCAAGGGAAATTTTCTGGATATTTTTGTGAATTTTTTCACTAATTGAAAAAAGTATACTATATAGACACACACATGATATATATATATGCATACATGTTTACATACATGTATACACAGGTATGTATGTAGTATACATATTTTTGTAGTCAAGAATTGGTTGCAAACTACAGAAGATGAATTAGTACTCTAGTGGGCTCCAGTACTTACTTTGTTACTATAAAAGAGACTCAGTAATCATGTTCAGCATGGTGTACTACATTTGAAATGTCAACTGAAAAGGGAAAGAGTATCAGGCCCTAGATAATATTTCCCTTCTGTACATATGTCACAATAAATATACACAAGGAGTTTCATTTCTGGCAAACTAGATAATACAGCAGATAGAGTGCTAGGGCAGGAGTCAAGAATAACAAAATTCAAATCCAAACTCAGACACTTACTGCTTACTTGGCGATGTCAACCACTAACTTGATTTCTTCAACTTTGAAATAGATATAATGATAGCAATTAACTCCAGAGTTGTTATGATGATAAAATGGCATAGTATTTGCAACATACTTAGCCCATGACATAGTAATTCCTACATACTTTCTTTTTCCTCTCTCTCTCTCTCTCTCTCTCTGTCTCTCTCTCTGTCTCTCTCTCTCTGTGTCTCTGTCTCTCTGTCTTTCTCTCTCTCTCTCTGTCCCTCTCTCTCCTTCTCTTTCTCTCTCTGCCTGCCTGTCTGTTTGTCTCTCCCCCTTTCTCTCTCCTCCCCCCTCTTTCTTACTCTCTGTCTCTCTTGCTCTCTCTCTCTCCCTCTCCCTTTCTCTTTCTTTCTCCCTCTCTCTGTCTTTCTTTCTCTCTCTCTTCCTCCCTGTCTCTTTTTCTTTCTCTCTTTTTTCATTCTTTCTTGTAGCTGTTGTTTCTATTCTTCTTCTGACTAGTAAAGAAACATATAATGTACAAACATGCAAAGGGGTGTTTGCTTGGTAGTTTTGTGTCTAAACATTTATATATTAAAAGGAAGAATTTGGAAAACAGTGTTGGAGTGAATAAAAAAGAAGGCCTCCTGGAGGAACCACTTGGATTTTTCTTTTTATTCTCCCTCTAATATATGTGAGAAGTCTTGGAATATGAGAAAACTGATGAGACTAAGAACATAGCTTATGAAGAACTTGTTTGCCAAAGTGATTGGCTCTCAGTGAAACTTGATGAAACAAGATCCTCCTAAAGGGTTAAACAAGAGTTATAGGGGTGGTGGAGCTAAGTTGGCAGAAAGAAGTTAGAAAGTAGCCTGAGCTCTCTCCAGTTCCCCTCAGAAACAACACTAAATCAAGAGTCTAAGTGAATTCTGGAGCAACAAAACTACAAAAAGACGCAGTGAATCCATTCTCCATCTTAAGATAACTTGGGGGGACTTCAGGAAAGGTTTGTTTCACTTGGGCAAAAGGGCAGTCCAGTGCAGATAGTCTCAAGGTAAGCATCTGGAAGGCTCTTAGCCACAGCACAGATCAGCAACCAAGACATCTTGGTCCTCAGCACAGATAGAAAATTATAAGGTCCAGAAAACTGGCAAAACAGGCATAACTAGACTAGGCTACTCCCAGCACAAGTGGATAAACCACAAACACCAGAGGTCCCACCATGGAAAGCCAAAGACCAGGCCTCTGGCTTGATGTAGTGCCCCCTGTGCCCCAGGAGCAGAGCTCAACTTTAAAAGTCTCTGAATGGCTGAAAAGTGAATAAGAAACAGGAAAGAGTGCCCTACTATGAGGACAGGGAAGATAAACTCAGAAAAGGGCAACAAAGTCACACTGTTTACATGTGAAACCTCAAAGGGAAGTATGAACTCATCTCAAGCTCAAAAAATTCCACTTGGACAAGTTAAAAAAAGGACCTAAAAATCAAGTAAGGGAGATAGAATTAAAAAAATGAAAAGTGAGAATTATGGAAATTATGAAAAAAGACAACAATTTGGAAAAGGAAAGGAAAAAATGCATGAAGAAAACAATGACTTAAAAACTAAAATTGGAAAAAATAACACTGAAGCAAGCAACTCCTTTAAAAGTAGACTTGACTAAAAGGAGGAGGAGGTGCAAAATCTAATGGAAAAAATAATAATTCCTTAAAAATTAGAAGTGGGCAAGTGGAAGCTAATGACTCTATGAAACATCAAGAATCAGTCAAATAAAATCAAAAGAATGAAAAGAAAAAGAAGAAAATGTTAAAAAACCAGTGGACAATCAACTGATGCAGAAAAAAGATATAAGACACATAACTTAAGAATTGTTGGGCTAACTGAAGGTCATGATCAAAAAAGGAGCCTGACAGCATCTTTCAAGAAATTATCAAGGTAAACAGCTCTGGTATCCTAGAATCAGAGAGTAAAATATTCATTAAAAAAATCCACTGAATACCTCCTAAAAGAGATCTAAGATTAAAACTCCAAAGAATATTGGAGACACATTCCAGAATTATCAGGTCAAGGAAAAAATACTGCAGACAGAAAGAAACAATTCATATATCATAGTTTCACAATCAGAATTACAAAAGACTTAGCAGTTTCTATATTATAGGATTAGAGAGCTCAGAATAATATTTCTGGAAGGTAAAAGAGTTAGATTACAATCAAGAAACAACTAAACAGCAAAACTGAGTGTAATCTTTCAGGGGCAAAGGTGGATATTCAATGAATGGCAAACTTTCAAACTTCCTTGTTGAAAAAACAAAGAGACACCTATCTTACAACACAGGAAATTGGGGGAGAAGGAGATAAGCAGGGTTGGGGGGGGGATGATGGAAGGGAGGGTAATGGAAGGCGGGAGCAATTTGAAGTCAACACTCTTGGGGAGGGACAGGATCAAAAGAGAGAATAGAAAC
>CM053774.1:79383450-79410310 GCA_028658325.1 Potorous gilbertii
GAAACCAAGAAATCACAAAACAAAACCAAAAGAATGAAAAAAATGGAAGATAATGTGAAATATCTCATTGAAAAACAACTGACCTGGAAAATAGATCCAGGAAACAATTTAAAAATTATGGGATTACCTGAAAGCCATGATCAAAAAAAAGAGCCTAGACATCATCCTTCATGAAATTATCAAGGAAAACTGTCCTGATATTCTAGAACCAGAGGACAAAATAAGTATTCAAGGAATCCACTGATCATCACCTGAAAGAGATCCAAAAAGAGAAACTCCTAGGAACATTGTGGCCAAATTCCACAGTTCCCAGGTGATGGAGAAAATATTGCAAGCAGCTAGAAAGAAATAATTCCAGTATTGTGGAAATACAATCAGGATTACACAAGATCTAGCAGTTTCTACATTAAGGGCTCGAAGGGCGTGGAATAGGATATTCCAGAAGTCAAAGGAACTATGTCTAAAGCCAAGAATCACCTATCCAGAAAAACTAAGTATAATACTTCACGGAAAAATATGGTCTTTCAATTCAATTGAGGACACTCAAGCATTCTTGATGAAAAGATCAGAGCTGAAAAGAAAATTTGACTTTCAAACACAAGAATGAGAAGATGCATAAAAAAGGTCAACAGCAAAGAGAAGTCATAAGGGACTTACCAAAGTTGAACTGTTTACATCCCTATATGGAAAGACAATATTTTTAACTCCTGAAACTTTTCAGTATCTGGGTAGTTGGTGGGACTACACACACACATACATACATACATGCACACACACATGTACACAAGTGCATGCACACACACACATACCCACATGCACGTACACACAGCAACAGAGAGCACAGAGTGAATTGAATAGGATGGGATCATATCTTAAAAGAAATCAAGGTAAACGGTGAGAGAGAAATGTAGTGGGAGGAGAGAGGGTGAAATGGAATGGGGTAAATTATCTCTCATAGAAGAGGCAGGCAGGAGTCTTCTTAGTGGAGGGAAAAAGAGGAGAGCTGAGAAAAAAAAAAGCTTGAAAAAGTAAACAGCAAAGAGAAGTCATAAGGAACTTACCAAAGTGAAACTGTTTACATTCCTACATGGAAAGACAATATTCGTAACTCTTGAAAGTTTTCAGTATCTGCGTAGTTGGTGCGATTACACACACACATACACACACACACACTCACATGCACACGTGCACAAACAAACGCATACACACATGCAGGCACACACAGAGACAGAGGGCACAGATCGAATTGAATAGGATGGGATCATATCTTTAAAAAATTAAGGTAAATATAAGAGTAATGTTTTGGGAGGATAGAGGGTGAAATGGAATGGGGCAAATTTTCTCTCATTGAAGAGGCAAGCAGGAGACTTTTTAGTGGAGGGTAAAAGAGGAGAGTTGAGAAAAAATATGGAGTTTTCTCTTATCACATTCGACTAAAAGAAGGAATAAAATGCACACTCATTTTGGTATGAAAACCTACCTTACAATACAGGAAAGTGGGGGAGAAGGAGATAAGCAGGGTGGAGGGGATGATGGAAGGGAGGGCAATGGGAGGAGGGAGCTATTTGAAGTCAACATTTGGGGAAAGACAGGATCAAAAGAGAGATTAGAACCAATAGGGGGCATGATAGGATGGAAGAAAATATAGTTAGTCTTACACAATATGACTATTATCGAAGTCATTCACAAAACTACACAGATATGGCCTGTATTGAATTGCCTGTCTTCCCAAAGGGAATGGGTGGGGAGGGAGGGATGGGGAGAAGTTGGAACTCAAAGTTTTAGGAACAACTGTCGACTATTGTTCTTGCTACTAGGAAATAAGAAATACAGGTAATGAGGAATAGAAAGTTATCTGACCCTACAGGACAAAAGAGAAGATGAAGAGAAGGGAAGGGAGGGATGATAGAAGAGAGGGCAGATTAGTGATAGGGGAAATTAGAATGCCTGGTGTATTAGAGTTGGGGGAGGAGACAAATTGGGAGAAAATTTGGAACCCAAAATTTTGTGAAAATGAATGTAAAAAGTTAAATAAATTTATATATTGAAAAATATGCTGTTAAGATCTATCTAAAACCATCAATAAACGTTGTATGAAATGGGGATAAGCTAGTTCTCAATCAGATCAGGTGTGAGGCAAGGATGACCATTGACACCACTATTATTCAATATTTTACTAGAAATGTTAGCTTTAGCAATAAGAGAAGAAAAGGAAATTGAAGCAATTACAATAGGCAAAGACGAAACAAAGCTATCACTCTTTTTAAGATGATATGACAGTATACTTAGAAAATCATCTAAAAAAATTACTTGAAATTATTAACAAGCAGCAAATTTGTAGTATACAAAATAAACCTGCATAAATCATTGGCATTTCTATATAATACTAAAAAAGTCCCAGGGAAAGAAAGGGAAATTCCATTTATAATAACGTCAGACAATATAAAGTATTTGAAAGTTTACCTGACAAGACAAACTGAGGAACGATATGAACATTGTTCCAAAGCACTTTTCACACATGTAAAGTCAGTTCTACACAATTGGGAAAAAATATAAATTGCTCATAAGTAAACAGAGTTAATATAATAAAAATGGCAAATTATATTCTAAAGTAATTTATTCAGTTCCATGTCAATGAAACTACTAAAAATATCAATTTATGGAGCTAGAAAACATAATAACAGAATTCATCTGGAAGTACAATAGGTCAAGAATATCAACGAAATTCATGAAAAAATGCAAAGGAAGGAAGACTAGACTTACCAGATCTAAAAGTGTACTATAAAGAGGCAGTCATCAAAACTATTTGGTACTGGCTAAGGAATAGAGTGGTGACTAATTTGAATATTTTAGGTTCACAAGACACAGTAGTGGGTTTATCAAAGAGTAGATTCCTAAAGTCTACTTTTTGATAAACCCAAAGATCCCAGTTTCTGATATTATGAACTCATTATTTGATAAAAAATCCTTGGAAAACTGGAAAACAGTATGGCAGAAATTGGGCATAGACCATCATCTTACACCATATACTAAAATACGATCAAAATGGGTACATGATTTAGATACAAAGGCTGATACTATAAACATTTTGGGAGAGCAAGAAATAGTTGGCTTGTTAGATTTATGGAGAACAAAAAATTTATGAAAAACCAAAAGATAAGAGAACATTATAGAATACAAAATGGATAACCTTGAATACATTAAATCAATAAGATTTTGCACAAACAAAACCAATGAAACCAAGATTAAAAGGAAAGAAAAAAACTGGGAAACATTTTTTTACAGCTAGTGTTTTTAACAAAGGTTGCATTCAAATTTATAAGAATACAAGGCAATCCTCAATTGATACTTGATTAAAGGATATGAGCAGGAAGTTTTCAGTTGAAGAAATTAAAGCTTTTAATTGTCTTGTGAATAAAAAGAACTCTAAATCATCATTGATTAGAGGAATACCAATTAAAACAACTCTGAAGTGCCACATTGTGCCTATCACATTGGCTAATATGTAAAAATTAATAATACGTAAAACCTCACTCAGAACATTTATACTCCTTTTTAGAGCCAGAAGGCATCCCAACCCTTGAGATCCAATGCATTATTAACAAAAGCTGTGAGAGTTCCTATAAATTTTCTCTAATCAAACTCCCCTGAAAGGGCAGGCCCATTAATGGGTGGGGAAGATCTTTAATCACATTAACAATGGAAATACATATACTGACTCTAGTTAAAGAAACTCTTGTTTCTGTACTTTACTCCTTGTACATATACTTGATTGATAAAAGCAAAATTCAATCTGAGTCACTAAACCAAAAGCAGCAAAAAATCCTATTTCTGATTTCCATCATGACACTTATAAGTTATATCAGATTGTTTTCTTTCTTGGGGAGGAGGAGGCAAAAAAAATTGGAATTCAAAATATTATGAAAGAGAATTTTGAAAACTATCTTTAGTTCAAAGAAAAAAACAAAATACTATTAAGTGGGAAAAAAAAGAAAAAAATAGAATATCCAAACTGCATTTTTACTACCACTCTTTGACAATTACTATTACTAGAAAAGAAATGGTTATGTTTTTAAATCTCTTTTCAAAACTGAGCAATTAATAATAGCAATTTTTTTATCATCTGATCTTTATAATACTGGGGATGAGGTGCTATCATTCTGATTTTTAAATTGATTATAATAGCATGTGTAGGATCATGCATTTAATAGGTGTCTGAAGTCAGATTTAAACTTAAGTCTCTTGGATGCCAATGCTCTTTTAAAGTAAGAATTCTTACTTCTATGTCCACCAATAAAATTCTCCAATTCTTCCTGTTATACAAGAACTTCTATAGCACCTAGGAATCTGAATGGGTATGAACTGGAAGAGCGAACACAGAGACATCAGATTGCAGAGCTCTAATTTAAAAAGCAGTCTAATTGGGTTCGTAAAAGGTGATGACCACCTTGGCTTCAGGGTGATGAATTAATCAGGCCCAGCAATTAGGCAATCAGTGAACCTAATTTACTAAGTTCTTACTATATGCCAGACATTGGACTAAATACCTAAGCCTAGGAACATAAACACATGGAAAAAACAAAACAATCCCTGTCTTCAAAGGGTTAACATTCTAAAAGGGAAAACAATACATAAAAAGAACCTGAATATAGGTTGGAGGGTCAAAAAGGAGAAAGGAGAAGGTATCCCATGAAGTGGACAGGATGGAGAAGTTCAAAGGAGCACAGTCCTGTGAGAAATTAAGAAAAGGCTGCCCTGATGGCTCTCCTTAAAGCAGTTCTTGAAGAATGTTTACTGGATCATATAGGGTTCATAGGGAGTGCTTGTGATCCCTTCGATTCTATGTGGGGTAAGTGAACAAGTATCATATGACAGCAGAACCTTGGAGTTCCTACTCTTGGTCTTATGAAGTAGATTTAAAGGGCCAGTTAGTAGCAATTGTACCCTTGGAAGTATTGCAGTGAAACATATGGATGGCTTGTAATTATGCTCTCACTTAAAGAGAGACCAAAACAAATCTCATGGTGGCCAAAGTTGTGATCCCAGTGAGACATACAACAGGAAAAATTAATCTTCACTATATGTGATATAGAGTTGTCTCATAACCTTGAGACATAGAAATAAGGAAAATCTCTGAGCTGGGTCAAAGAAAGGCATTTATAATAAGTTATTAGATTAGTCAGTGCAATCTAACAAAAGAAAAGACTATGATACCTATTATTTTAAGAAAAATGGAGACAAAGTCACTGGTTTTCTCTAGATTTTGTTTGTTTTATTTTAGTTTTTGCTCAGTGGTCTAGCCATGTGAGCCAGTGTCCACAATAAAACCCAGGTCCATTCCTTTTTTCTATAACTTTGATAGAAGTAAAGGTTTAAGAAAGTTTAAGAACTACCAATGTTAACACTGGTGAGGCCAGTGGACTGCACCTGGCCCTGGGGGAAACAGTCACCTCATCTTCTGTGTTTTTATTCCCTTCTGTTTTGCAGAATCTCTGTCTCTTTTTTTCAGTCCCACTTACTCTATGAAAAAAAATCCTTCTTCAATTGTGTTTTCATGTTAGTTTGTTCTTCCTGAACTGAAAGAAATACAACTCTAGCTATTTTATCCCCCTCCCAAGGGAGTCAGGTTGAGATATCCTAAGAACATTACATTCAAAACTTCAGAATTTTTTTTTTGGTACCTATTCAAGCATTTGAATTTGTTACCATCAAAAGACTCAGAGCATATTAAGGAGTTAACAAGACCTGGATTCAATTCCTGTCACATATATTTATTGGTTGTGTGACTGTGGGCAAATCACATTTTTCTCTGCCTCAGCTCTTTAAAATATTAGAGACTGAATTGCTGAGATGCATTGATCCACAGTCTTTAGACTGAGCTCTCTAAACTATCAAAATAATTAAAACCTATCTCATTCACTATGACTAGATTCTAATGAAATATTTCTTTAAAAAATAAGACTTGCTGGTGAAGTAGAATTCACCGTAAAACCTTTTTTTAACACAATTCTTTATCTTTTTACTTAGCTTGCTTTCTTCTGGAAGAAAGACAGGTAATGCAAAGGTACGGGGGTAGTGCATCAGAGTGTAAATGAATATGCTATGTTTGCAATAGTGTTTGAAAGGCTTGGGACTTGTAATCTCATGATCTGTTTGACCATATTTTCTTTTTTTTATATCCTTCTACCTAAATATTTAATATATTCATTTGTGTGCAAGATAAAAGTAGCTTAGTTTATGATACTGTCCATGAATCCTTTTCTACTATCTCCCCCTGAGGATATGAACTATTAAGAACAATGGAGAATTGTACGTAAAAAAATGTCAGTTACAGTTGTAATAATCCATGGACTTTCTGTTTTCTTTCTGTGCTCAAACTAGCATGTGCTCTATCCTCATAATAAAAATGAGTAAGTTTTTTTAAGACTGTCTTTTTTATCTATTCAGTTTTATGTTAGGAAATCAATATTGTTGCACACACGATTGCATTTCATCATTACCAGTCGATTTTCCCTATAGGCTCTTCCTAATTTACTGAAATTAGCAGCAATCACCATTTCTTATTCCTGTCTATAAAGCACATATTAAATTTACAAAGAACTCTCCAAAAATATGTGCGTGTGTGTATATATTTGAATTCAGACACATATAAGCGTATATATGTATATCTGTATTGTGCACATATGTGTATGCATATACACATGTTTGTATATACCCACATACTTACAAGCACACACACATATGTGTGTGTTTGTGTTCCTGCCTGTATACTACTTATGGGCAATAAAAGAAGGAAGCAGAAAAGATGAACACCAGCACTATGGAAAAAGATTACATCAATTTAAAATGCAGATCTTATAATGATAATAGTAAAATAGAGTCATAAAATCTCATCATTGTAATGGAAATAAGAGGTCACTGGCTGAAGTCTCACCTGAACATGAATCCCCCCTCACTCCACAGAATCTTTGAAAAGTGTGTACTCAGCCTTCCCTGGAAAAACTCATTCCATTTTGGGGCACCTATAATTGCTTAGCAGTCTTTTCTTATGTGGAACTGAAATGTGCTGTCTTCTGGCTGCCCCCTCTAATTAGCCACAATTTAAGGAATCTGGTCTCAAGCCGAACAAGTGTACTTCTGACTCACACAATAGACCTTCAAAAAGAAGAAGAAAAGATTTCAACTTTAGCTCCTGTTGTCTGTGATTCATATACATGTGATTATTATATGGCTCAACCTAAGAGGGACATCTACCAAGTAAGACTACCAAAGAGAGCTGTGACCCTTAGACTCCTTCCTTCCTCCCTTTAACCCTCAAGTTCAGTGTGGCTGCTTTAGGTAATCAAGTGTAAATAATCTCCTAAACTCTCAACAGTGCAGCAATTAAGCTACAAAAAAATTGTAATTCAATGTCCATCAATCCCTGTTATGAGTATTACCACTTCTATGGTATGTAAAATGCTAGTATCTTTGCTATAAATCCATTTCCATTAGTCTGTGACATGCAAGGAGTCCTAAAAGATTAATTGTAGATTTAAGACTAAGACTTTTTGGGACACCGTATTTAGGTAAGTTGAGATATTTCTAGGCATAGTAAATCCTGTATTTTGTGACAATGGGAATCTAAATTTAATTATTTGATCAGACTAGGTTTTGTACATTAATTGTATTTATTCTGAAAAAATTGAAAGTAAGGAAAAGTACAAATATTTCATAAAATGAACTATGGTGAACTAGAATAGAAAGAATCTCATTATTAAAGTTAAAGAGTGAGACATTTTGTTAAGTGCAATTTTAAAATAGTTTTGCCTTCTCAGTTTTAAACAAATCTCTTAACAGTTTTGCTGCAACCTTTCCTTCTACTTCCTTAATCCCTTCAGTGTCACAGAAAGGAAACGGTGTCTTTAAAATACTTCAATATCAATTCCAACATTTATCATGTGAAGTGTGTACAAGGCACTAGTGAAATACAATTTTTTTAAAATACTGTTTATTCTAGAACAATTTAAAGATGTTATATAACACATACACAAATAAGATGAAATGTAAACTATGGTTTTGAATTAAGACAGCACAAAGTAAATGCAGGATATGCAAATTTGGGATAGCCAATGCAAATATTCACACAGACTATCTGTGCCCAACCTATGGTAGAGCATTTCGAGCTCATATTGGTCTGATCAGCCACAGTTAGACACACTGAAATTTCACTTTATCATGATGATGTCATTTTGGCCCTCTTCAAAGACAAAGGACAATGATCAAACTATGGTAATGACAACAGAGAAGTCTTGAAAAGTTCTAGAGAAACTTAAGAAAAGAGATTGATTTTCAGTTAGGATAAAGAAGGGCTTTATGAAATAGACTATATAGTCATTGAAGCGAGTGTTCTATGCAGAAGGTAGCACCCCAAGTAGACCTTGAAAGAAGAAAGAAACTTCAATAGGCATAGAAAAAGAGGGTATAATTCTAGGTAGAGATAGCCAGCCTGCCCAACGACATGGAGACAAGAGAGTGCAAGATGGCCTCACAGATTGTCTGGAATATAGAATGGATGAAGGGAAAAAAAGAGAAATATTTAGAAAGCTAAGTTGGATACAATTTGTAAAGCAATTTATTAACATAATTATGCACATATATATAAATATAAATACACACTATATAACATTATATAATTACGAGCAATTTAAATAATGGAAGGGAATTTGTATTTTCCCTAGACATAATAGGGACCCATGAAAGATTACTGAGCAGGCTATAGCATGATCATTTCTTTTAATCAGGATTATTACCTTGATAACTGTGTAATGGATGGATTTGAGAATGGAGAGGCCTAAGAGAGGGAAAGAAGTTAAGAAGTTGTTACAAAAATCCATGAAAGAAGTGGTAAGGGTTTGTATTAGTGAAGATAAAACAATACATATTAGATATTGTGGAGGTTGAATTGAAAGGCCTTAGCAAGTGGCAGAACAAATGGCAAAGCAAGAGGCAAACAGGACATCAGTTGTAAAGATGGGAATATGAGGGCATAAAAAAAGAAACTATGTTTTAGAGGGAAGGCATAATTATAATTTTGTACTTAATGTAATTTGATGTCAATGAAATATGCTCACTAGAAGTTATAAAAGTTGAAGTGGAATTCATAGGAGAAATCAGGGATTCACATATAAATGTGAGAATGATCTGATTAGAGATGATAACTGAAGCAATGGGAATACACATGATTTGCAAGGGAACTAAAAGAGGGAGAAAAAAAGATGGGTGTTAATGGAGCTTTTGAATACACTCAAAGTTAAAGTGTGGCAAGAGAGATGAAGTTGTGAATAATAAGAAACTAGTAGAGTAGAGATGATGCTCATGGGAATCATTGAGAATGACGACAGTGATATAGAGAATAAGTCTTTTGTCTAGGTATCTATTACTGAGGAAGTTGAGTGAGTTTCAGGGTGAACTTCAAAGGAGAAGTTATTGAGTAATCATAATCAATGGTCTAAAAGTGTCCACGAGGATAAAGAAGATCTCAATTCTTTCTACTCTTGTCCCTAGTAGAGAGCTTGAAATAAGTAAATAAAAAAGAGAAATGGGCATGATGGAAAACACATAGACTCTAGAATAAGAAGATCTAAATTAAAATCTCTTCACTGATGTTTATCCCTTGTGTCCCTATGGGGCAAATAATTTAACCTCCTTTGACATTTCCTCAAATTCATGATGGGGGATAATGAAGATGATTTTGAAGAATTTGGAGGTCCCTTCTAGCTATAGATTCCAAATGTTTAGCACAGTGCCCAACACATAGAAGTGTTTAATAAGTATTTATTTATTGACTGTTGATTAACTGATTATAGATTTTTCAGGTGGTTAATCTGAGAATGGAATGAATATGTCTACAAAACAAATAAACATAAGAGAGAGTGCATTAACAGCAAAATAAGTGGAATCAATTAAAGAAAAAGAAAAAAAGAACCACATTTACAAAAAAAATTTCAGGAACAATTTGCAATGGTGGTCAAGAATTGGAAAGTGAGGGAAGGGCCATTCCTTTAGGGATGGCTCAACAAGTTAAAGTATATAAACATGATAGAATACAACTGCACTTTAAGAAATAATGAAAGAGAGGTGGAGTCAAGATGACAGAAAAGAAGGGACCTACCTGAGTTGTCCCCCCAAAAATTAACTCATAAAATAACTAAAAAATGACTCTAAACAAATTCTAGAGGAGCAGAAGCTACAAAATGATAGAATGAAACAGATTTCCAGACTAAGAAAATCTGGAAGGCCAAAGAGAAGCGTCTATTACACCAGGTGGAGAGAAGCCTAGCATGGGTTAAACTAGCACAGACAGGACTGGAGCAGGACTCAGGGCACTTAATGACTGATGGCAGATGCGTTTCCCCACCTCTCAATTGACAAATGCCAAAGACAATTTTAAAAGTCAGTGAGAAATCTCTCTCACCTGGCTGAGAAAGGAACCTGGTCTGTCCTAAGCCTCAACCCTAAGTTAGGATAGTGGGTAGCATTTTCACAGTGATGGCTGCTTCTGGAGATCTCAACCTACACAAGGTGGGAGAATACTGAAGCTGATTTGGGTCATTGTCCTGAGTGGCAGTCATAGGGAGAGGAGGAGCACTGCCATGACAGACCTTGTGGTGGCTGTGGAAAAGGAATCCTACTCACAGTTCCAGAACAGAAAAGAATGTTTGTGGTTGATCACAGTCTGGAAAGTTGACAGGAAAGATTTTTCACACCATGCTCAAGCACAGTGTAGCCCAGCTTTGGCCATGCTGCAGCAAGGGCAGGACTGGAATGGGCTTCAAGTTACCACATGCAGCAGCTATGGGTCCCAGATTGCTCAACTCACAAATGCCAAAGAAAGTTTCAAAGGTCAGTGAGGAAACTCATTGACCTAGGGGAGAATGAAATGCAGGTGTCTACCCTGGGCCCCAGGCAGCAACAGTTTCCATTGCTGGAGCCCTGGTCTAAAGACCCTGGGGGAATTGAAAAGCTGATCTGAATCTCAGCCCTGAGTGGCAGCCCTGAGGTGAGAAGGAGTGCTGACTAGAATGGTGAAGGTTCTGGAGAGGGAATCCTGTTCACAGACCAGAGTATAGACCAGGAGAGGAGTAAACTCCTCTCCCTTGATTGTGCTACCTTGGAGGAACTGAGAACTTACAGATCCCCAGAGTATACCGTCCTCTTGACAAAGAACTCAAGTAACTGGCTGGGAAAATGCCTCCAAAAGGGGAAAAGAATAAGACAGTAGAAGATTGCTTTCTTGGTGAGTGGGTATTTTCTTCCATTCTTTCAGATAAGGAGGAATAATGCATACCATAAGAGGAAGGCCTAACCAGGTTTCTGTATGCAAAACCTGCAAAATAAATATGCAATTGTCTCAGGCCATGGAAGAGCTCAAAAAGGATTTCGAAAATCAAGTAAGAGGGGTGGAGGAAAAACTGGGAAGAAAAATGAGAGCGATGCAAGAAAACCATGAAAAGTGAGTCAATAGCTTGCTAAAACAGACCCAAAAAATACTGAATTAGCACCTTTAAAACACACGAAATCAAATGGAAAAAGAGACCCAAAGAGCCAATGAGGAGAAGAATGCATTAAAGAAAAGAATTAACCAAATGGAAAAGAAGGTTAAAAAGCTTACTGAAGAAAATAGTTATTTAAAAATTAGAATGGAGCAGATGGAAGCTAATGACTTTATGAGAAACCAAGAAATTCCAAAAAAAATCAAAAGAATGAAAAAATAGAAGACAATGTGAAATATTTCATTGGAAAAACAACTGACCTGGAAAATAGATCCAGGAGAGACAATTTAAAACTTATGGAACTGGTTGAAGACATGATAAAAAAAAAAAGGGCCTAGACATCATTTTTTATGTAATAGTCAAGGAAAACTGCCCTGATATTCTGGAACCAGGGAGTAAAACAAATATTGAAAGAATTCACCAATCACCTCCTGAAAGAGCTCTGAAAAGAAAACCTTCTAGGAATAGTTTAGCCAAATTTCAGAGTTCCCAGGTCAAGGAGAAAATATTGCAAGAAGCCTGAAAGAAACAATTCGACTATTATGGAAATACAATCAGGATAAAACAACATCTGGCAGCTTCTGCATTAAGAGATGGTAGGACTTGGAATATGATATTCCAGAACTCAAAGGAATTGGGATTAAAACCAGGAATCACCTATCCAGCAAAACTGAGTATAACACCTCAAGGGAAAAAATGGTCATTCCATGACCATTGACAAAGAACTTTGACATTGACAAAGCATTTTTGTTGAAAAGACCAGAGCTGAATAGAAAATTTGACTTTCAAAGACAAGAATCAAAAGAAGCATGAGAAACTAAACAGAAAAGAGAAATCATAAGGGGATTACTAAAGTTGAACTGTTTACATTCCTACATGGAAATATAATCTGTGTAACTCTTGAAACTTTTCTCAGTATTTGGGCAGTTTGAGGGACTATAGACACACACACACACACACACACACACACACAGCAGGTACAAGGTGAGTTGAAAGGGAGGGAATGATATGTAAAAAAACTAAAATTAAAGGGTGAGAGAGGAACATATGGGGAGCAGAAAGGGAGAAATGGAATGGGACAAATTATCTCTCCTAAAAAAGGCAATAGCAAGCTCTTTCTATGGAGAGGAAAAAAGGGAGGTGAGAGGGGAAAAAGTGAAGCTTGCTCTCATCACATTTGGCTTAAGGAGAGAATAACATGCACACTCAATTTTGTATGAAAATCTATCTTACACTATATAAAGTAGGGGAGAAGGGGAGAAGAGTATTCAGAGGGATGACAGAAGGGAGGGCAACTGGGAGGAGGGAGGAATCAGAAGGGAACACTTTTAGGGAGGGACAAGATCAAAAGAGAGAATAGAAAAAAAAAGAGGCTCAGGATAGGATGTAGAGAAATATGGTCTTCCACAACATGATTATTATGAAAGTCTTTAGTAAAACTACACATATATTGCCTATATTGAATTGCTTGCCTTCTCAGTGGGGGTGGGTGGTGAGGAAGAAAGGGAAAGAAGTTAGAACTCAAAAGTTTTAGGAAAAAATGTTAAGAATTGTTTTTGTATGTAACTGGCAAATAAGAAATACAGACAAGGGTATATAGAAGTCTATCTTGCCCTACAAGAGAAGAGAGAAGATGGAGATAAGGGAAGGGATAGGTGTGATAAGTGGGAGTGTAGATTAGGGGAAGGGGAAATCAGAATGCTTGGTGTTTTGGGGTGGGGTGAGGGGAGAAATGGGCAGAAAATTTGAAACTCATAATCTTGTGAAAATAAATGTTAAAACTAAAAATAAATTAATTAATTAAAAAATTTAAAATAGACTAATCCAAATGGTAGTTCAAAAAAACAATGAGGAGAACAATGTCTTAAAAGCAGAATTGGGCAAATGGAAAAGGAGGTCCAAACTTTCACTGAAGAAAATAATTTCTTCAAAATTAAAATGACTTCATGAGAAAGGAAGAAATCATAAAAGAAAACCAAAAGAATGAAAAAATACAACACAATATGAAATATCTCATTGGAAAAAACAACTGACTTGAAAAAGAGATCCAGGAGAGATAATTAAAAGTCATTGAACAACCTGAAAGCCAAGATCAAAAATAAAGAGCCTAGACATCATCTTCAAAGAAATTATTGAGAAAAATTCCCCTGATATTCCAGAAGCAGAGGGTAAAGTATAAATGGAAATAATCCTCCCATTACCTCCTGAAAGATATCCCCAGAGGAAAACTCCTAGGAATGTTATAGTCAAATTCCAAAGTTCCCAGGTGAAGGAAAAAATATTACAAGAAACCAGAAAGAAACAGTCCAAGTATTGTGGAAAAACAATCAGGGCAACACAGGATTTAGCAGCTTCTACACTAAGGCATCATACGACTTGGAATATGATACTCGAGAGGTAAAAGGATGTAGGATTAAATGCAAGAGTCACCAACACAGAAAACCTGAGTATAATATTTCAGGGGAATAAGTGGAACTTCAATGAAATGAAGGACTTCCAAGTATTCTTGTTGAAAAGACAAGAGATCAACAGAAAATTTGACTTTCAAATATAAGAATCAAGAGAAATATGAAAAGGTAAAAGGAAAGAGAAGCCACTAGCTATTCAATGAACTGTTTACATTGTTACATGGAAAGATGATATTTGTAACTCATGAGACCTTTCTTAGTATTATAACAGCTTGAAGAAATATGTATGTATGTATGTGTGTATATATGTATATATTGTGTGTAAACATACATGTAGATATGTGTGTGTGCGTATACACATATATTATATACACATATGTATATACACACATACATACAGACATGCATGGGTAGACAGAGGGCACAGGGTGAGCTGAATATGATGGGAGGATACCTAAAGAAAGGAGGGCTTTTGGAGAAAAAAAAGGGAGAGGTAGAATGTGGTAAAAACATCTTACATAAAAGAGACAAGAAAGAACTTTTACAATGGAGGGGAAGACAGGAGAGGTAACAGAATAAGTAATCCTTACTCTCATCAGATTTGGCTTAATGAGGGAATGACACACATTCAATTGGGTACGGAAATCTATATTTCCATGCAGGAAATCATGGGGAAAGGGGATAGGAGAGGGAGCATAATAGGAGGGACAACAGATTGAGGGAAGGGGTAATTAGAAGCAAACACTTTGGTGGGGACAGGTCAAGAGAGAAAATGGAATAAATGGAGGCCGGACAGACAGAGGGAAATGTGGTTAGTCTTTCACAACATGATGGTTATGGAATTATTTTACATGGCTATGTATGTGTGACATATATCATATTACTTGCTTTCTCACTGAGGGTGGGTAGAGAGAGAAGAAGGGACAGAAAATAGAATTCAACACGTTAAAAACAAATCTTTAAAATTATTTTTACATACACCTGGAAAATAGTATGTACAGGCAATGGGGTATAGAAATCTATCTTTCCTTACAGGAAAATTGATGTGAGGAGCATGAAGAAGAAGGGTGATGGAAGGGCGGGCAGATGGGGAAAGGGCTGTTTGGGGTGCATATTTTCCTGGGATGGGGGAGGGGAAAGATTGAGAGAAAATTTGGAATTCAAAGTCTTGTGGAAGTGAATGTTGAAAACTGAAAATGAATAATTTAAATATTTTAAAGCTTTAATTATTTATTTCATTATTTTAAAAAAGAAATAGAAGGGGTAGTTTCAGAGAAACCTAGGGATACTTTCATGAATTGAAATGAAATCAAGTGAACAGAACCAGGAGAACAAATTATGAAATAACAATGATGTTGCTGAGTCTAACTTTGAAAGATCAGTACCATGACAAACAAAAATTTCAAAGAACTTATGATGAAACATATTTTCAACTCCTAATAAAAGTTGATGGATTCAGAATGTAGATAGAGTTATACACATCTACATGTATGTGTGTATAACTACATATAGAGATATACATGCATTTTTAAAACATTTATATATACAAATGCTATATGCATAATGAACAAGCATACTTTAATTATGAGATGTGTATATATGCATATATACATGCACACATATGCATATGATATGTGCAAAGTAGACATACACACATGTGTATGCATGTGTGCATATTTAGACATGACCAAAATGGGGATTAGTTTTGCTCATTTCTATCAGAGGTTTTATGTTTCCTGCTTTGTTAATGAGGAAGCAGGGAAAGAGGTCAGAAGAAAAAAAATGATCTTTTTTAGTTTAAAACTAATTTTAGAAAGCAAAAACAGTGGGATGGGTTTACAAAACAAAACAATTGATTGAGTAGCCAGACAAGAAGAGAGCCAAGGAAGGGTAGTTCTGAGGAGACTATGGATGAAAATGCAGGAATATTATATAATCCAATATACTATATACCAGGGGAAAATATATTTAAACTGAAATTCAGAGATGGTTCCAGGTCACAACACTTCCACTAAGTGCTTGTAGAATTTTGGAAAAATTACTTAAATTCTCTGGTTCTCATTTTCCTAGGCTAAATACACTTGATGCTACTTAAGGTCCCTTCCAGCTGTAAGTCCTTTGAACCTATAAGCAATAATTGCACAAGCAATAACAGTTTTGAATAATAGACAACAGAGAATTGAATTTTGCTAACTATAGATTGGGTACATCTGGAATAAATTAACCATCAGATATTAAAATAAAATGCATTATAAATTCTCTCCATTCATCTCTTCATCAAATGATTTTCAAATACTTAGGAAAAGGTCAGTTATAATTTTCTTAAAGGAATATAAAAGAAAATGTAACTTATCTCAATAACTTAGTTACAACAGGAATTTAAGAATTTTGTGAATTAATGTGATCAAGTGTATTTTTAAATGTTCCTGTAATATATACTCAAGTTTTCATCTAGGAAATTTTATCTTTTCATTATCAGGTGATTTTAAGTTTATCCCTATCCCCATGCCACTACATGCTACCTATTTAAAATTTTAAGTGTATGAAATTAGATTAAAAACATTATTTCCCCCTTCCAATTTCCAAATAGCTATTCCCCTTTTGCCAAAGGGAGGTACCAAAAAAGGCTGCCTAAGAGAATAATACTTCATAACGTTCTGAGGAAAAGAGAAGTTATAATCAAAGCTATGGAACCCTAATTAGAGCCCTCACTACTAAACAAATCATCCTGAGAACAAATAACACTGAACCCTATTTTTTTGTAGGTTTTTCCAATCTTTGTCTAAAGAATGAACTACTGTCATGCCATTTGCACTACTTGCTCTTAACTATGTTTGTCCAAAGGTTGGTATCCTTGTTTCATACTCTTTTTTAGTACAAATGTTAGAAAAAATAAGGTTTCTAAAAACCTGTGCTAATGATATTCAAGATATAAGTAAGAATGCATGGGGGGCTTTGACTTTTTATCTTTTTAAACTTTTGTTTCATGAGGTAGTTTTCTTATTTTTTTGTGTATCATTTATAAAATCTGCTAGAGTTTTTTTTGTTTTTTTCCTGGAGCTGTCCTTTGCTCAACAGTGATTAGTAAAACAAAGTTCCATTAACAGAGTAGCATCATCAGCATTCTATTTGGTAAATATCATAACTATCATTAGTGAGTCAATAAGCATTTATACTTTGTGATTTTTCTTTTATGTTTCAGGAACTATGTTAAGAACTGAGTATATATATATAGAAAAATAAAATACTTTCCTACCCTCAAGGAGATAGCATGTTAATGTGGAGAGGACATGTAAACAAATATGTATGCATAAGATAATCATAGAGTCTCTGGGAAGTAAACACTAGTGGTATGTGTGTAGGGAGAGGCAGTTTAACGTGTTTGACAAAGGCCTGAGGGAAGGTGGGATTAAATCTGGCCTTGAAGGAGACAGGAGAAATGAAAGCATTCTAAACATGAGGGACAAGTAATGTAAAGGTACAGAGTAGGCAGATGAGCTAGGTTTAACTAGCAGCAGTTTTGTTGGATCATAAACTAAGCACAAGAGTAAAGTGTAAAGAAGACTAGAATGAAAGGAAGAAGCTAGGTTATGAAGTGCTTTAAATTCTCAACAGAGGGTTTTGTATTGGTGTTGGGAGTAAAAGGCATCCACTAGATATTAGTGAATATGGAGGAACATAGTCAGACTTATCCTTTAGAAAATTCACTTTGATAGCTTAGTGGAGGATGGATTGGAGTGTGAAGAGTTTTAAGATAGGAGAGTATTACAGGGAAGGACAGTGACTGTGCAGGTGTTTAGATAAGGACATACAACAGTTCTGATGTGTAGCAAAGAAAATGATAAATGGGAACAAATTGGATATATGGAGTATGAGAGGAGTTGAGTATGACAAATTGAAAGCCTATGTAACTGAGAGTATGGTAGTGTTCTTGAAAGTAACATGGATGGAGGAAAGTTTGGGGGAAATATCCAGTTTTGTACATGTTGAACTTGAGAAGTCCATTGAACATTCAGTTTGAGATATACAAGTAGTAGTTGATGCTTTGAGAGTGGAGCTCAGGATCTAGGTTAAGGATAAATGTAGGAATCATTTGTATATAGATATTTGAATCCTTGGGAACTGATGAGATTATCATGTAAGATGGAATATACAGAGAACAAGGAAAATACAGAGCTCAAGATCACCCATTGATCGTGTTTGTGACCTGAATGAAGAATCAGAAAAGATAGCTTCAAAGGAGCAATCAGACAGGGACGATGTCATGAGATGCAAGAGAGGATCTAAAAGAAGAGGAGAGGGGAAGTATCAAATGCTGCAGAAAGTTAAAGAAGGGTCATTACTTAGGAAACAGGAAAAACAAGTGATTTGACAACAAAGAAATGATTAGTGACATTGGGGATAGCAGTTTTAGTCCAACAATTACAGCAAAAGCCAGATTCCAAAGGATCAACAACTGAGAGGAGGAAAAGTGAAGGCAGCCATTGTAGAGGGTTTTCTCAAGGAGTTTAGCCAAGAAGAGCAGACATACCTTAAGTGTGCAGCTTGTCCCCCTTTTCCTTTGTTCTTAGGACATGTAAGAGCTAAAGGCATAAGAATGCCTATCTATGACTGACATAAGTGAGCTACTTTATTACACATACAAATGGAAAAGCACTCTTTAAGCAAAGCACTGGGCTAAGAGATGTAGATATAAATAGAAAAATAAGGCAGCCCTTACTCTTAAGGACTGACATTCTCACAGGGGAGACAATACCTAAGGAAGTTTTCAGTATCTAAGTCAGATGGAAAGGCCCTATGGTCCTTAGGATGCAGTAGAGAATAGATGCTAATATCTCTTATTTATGATTATTTTCACTAATAAAAATCATATGTGTTCATGATTTTGAATAATCTGGTGGTATCGAGGAGTTTGGCTGCAAGAACTTTTTTTCTTGTTCTTTAGTAGCTATAGCTACTAAACTAGTAACTGCAAGTGAAGTTGGCAAGGTGCATTTCCACAGTGTAGTTTTCCAGAATTATGTCTTTGAGAAGCTGGTTGATAGTAATTCAATCTTCAAGGCTCTTGGGATAAGATTCCTAGGTTCAAAGGGGACTGTGTTCAAGGTGGTTGTGCTTTCGCTTGACTGATAAATGTTTCCTCTTCTCCTCCTCCTGTACTGCCTCTGCCACTTCTCTTGTTACCATTTGCACAATGCCTATCTTGCACTAACTCCCATTTTAGGTCAGTGTTGTGAGTTGGATGGGTCTGGAGAGTGGGTAAGCCTCAGTAAATATCCCTAAACATTTGCACAATAAAATAATGAGAACATAGATAAAAGAGAAGTACCACTAAAAAAACTTTTGCTTTCTGTATGTACACATACACACGTATGTATATACATATATGTGTATGTATATATGTATATGAATTTGCATGTACACTCATGTAAATATATTAATATTTGTGTCTATATTGTTATTTAAGTATGTATATATGTAGATGCAAGCACAACATGGCATTATATATACATGCATAATATGTGTACATATATAGTTTTTCATAATCAGGTGATTTCTCTAGATAGTATTGGCTAGAGTATTGATTATAACTTCTAGCATAAAATGTGAAAAACTATTTCTTCTTTTAATTAGAGTTTGCACCCATTTTAATAACTTCTTATACCTTTGATAGTAATAACATGGATAAATAATACGAAATATTATTTATATGGTAATATAAATAATATGAATAATTTTTAAAGAAACTCAGAACTCCTTAGTAGAGGTTTGATCAAATTTTCTTGCCACAACTCTGCTGTACTTTGTTTGGCTCTGACCTTCTTTATCAATTATTTCTTTTAACATATTTTTATATTTTCTGAACTATGAACAAGAGCCATGTAATCATCTGAGCCATGTGGATAGTGCTAAATATTCTATTGATATTCAATTATATGAACTCAAAGATCACTGACAGTAGTTAAAAATAACTCCCCCCATACACAAGCTATAAAATATAAAAAGATGAGATGTGGAAGTTGTTCTCCCCACATTCTTTGAGAATCATCCATCATGTAATCAGAAGGCACAATGGACTTCAAGTCAATTCCAAGGTTCCAATGATGACTCCAAGAGTTAATGATTCTATGTGATTCTGGTCAAAGTATATTGAAGTTCGTACATATGGACTTTATGGAGGTGACACTTCTGTTTAGTTTTAAAGGATGGGGATAGATTTAAGAGGAAAGAGAACATTTAAGGCAAGAATCAAGAATAGTGTAGGTCAAGGTAGAAAAGCACAAGAGCATAAGAGATGAGTAGCCTGATAGCACAGGAACATGAAGGAGTATATTAAGAGAAAATTGGAAATGGATCTTTTACTACTAAATCAGAAAGAGACAAGGAATGAACATTAAGCTATAAAAACTATATTACCCAAGCTAATAGGAATCCATTACAAATATTTTTGAGTATAAAAATGACATATAAAAGATTATTCTGGCAGGGGAACCGGAGACAAGTTAGAGGTAAGGAATGCCTGGAATTGACACAACTGTTAGGAATAATAAAATCCCATAATCCAATTGTCCAAGTAATCAAGGCTCTTACTAGCTAGGGTTGTAAGAATGAGAACTGGGACTAGCATAAAACTAATACTTTTTCAGAGGTGCACTCAATGGGAGTTTGTAAGCAATTGTCTGGGAAACTTAATAGATTAAAGTGGCAAAGGTGACCACAGTTTTTTGTTTGTTTAAAAAAAACAGCAGAGGAGTCTGAGGGAATGGTTGTACTACTGAGAAATACGGTAGTCAGAAGAAATAGTCTTTAAAGAAAAAAATTTCCATCAAAAAAAGAGAATGTCCCCAAAGATTATCCAAATGGCAACATCTTATAGGCAACTGAAATTATAAATCTGGGGCTTGGGAAGAGCTGATAAAAATAAAGTAATTTAGGTTGAAGAAAATATATTGAATCTAGGTACAGATGCTTTATAAATAGAAAATGATGATGATGATTTTCCTTTGTGATTTTGGGAATCTCATTACTTCTTATTTTAGCTCATGTTGTGACTAAATCAGTACTAAAACAAGGCATTTGCACATTGTGGATACCCCCATTCCTTAAAAATCAAATGCAATTTAAAATTATTAAAATATATAACTCATAGAGTTCATATGAGAGTTGAGGATGCTCATCCCAACTCCTTCTCCCACATAAATGCTCAGACATAATGTCTTATTACTTTTAATTTTTCCCCTCTCCCTTTTCCAAAAATTAAATGAGAATCAATTTTGTCAGCCAGTCTTTAGCAGTTTTAGAAATGTTTTCAGCATCTGTTCCCGCTTGCTCTCTGTCTCCTCTGCTCTGCAAGCAGCTGCCTCTCACCCCTTGAGAATGTGCACCGGTGCCAAGTTCATCTCTACCCCTGCCCTGGTGAGGAGCAACTCTCAGCTGCTGAGTAGATCACTATCTGCAGTGGTGCTAAAATGGCCAGAGGTTCAGAAAGAGATCCTCAGCATTTTGGCAATATCAGGTCCCTTGATCTCTCTTATGCCCCGATGTGGATTCCAAACTACCATTGTCTCAAGGGACATTGACAAAGCAGTCAAGTCCATTGGGGCTGAGGCTGCCACTGCGGGAGTGGCTGACTCTGGAGCTGATATTGGGACTGTGTTTGGTAGTCTCATCTTTGGTTATGCCGAACATCTTGAAGTATCAGTTTTTTTCCTAAGCCATCCTGGGTTTTGCCCTCTCTGAGTACATTGGAGCTCTCTTGCCTGATGGTGGCCTTCCTCATCTTTGTCTTCAGGTGATAAAGCCATTTCTACTCCCCCTACGTTTCTAAATGTTCCTTCACATACACCTTGTCCTTCCATGTCTCTTCCAACCTATGTATACCACCACATCCATCTGGGGAAAGACACGGGCTCAGGTTTTGGCAGAGGGAAGACAAATAAATACTGTATTAATAAGTTGTTTTAAAAAAGAAATACTTTGGGAGATTGTATTGAAAGATCAGTTGGTAAAAATATTCTCCAAACATCTGTGATATGTTATATCACAAGTACATACAGATTGCATGAGAAAATGGGTTCAATCTTAGAGGCCCTATAAGGCAAAGTGATAGCACAATTCCTGTTTATTCAAGGTCCTTTTCTTACATTTTTTTGCAACTCAAGAAGTTCCCTTTGAGCATGGCAGTTCATGTTTCATTGTTTCTTAATGTAGACACTATTACCAATTGATCCGAGAACACCACTGGAACATTAACGAGAGGATGGGAAACCCAAAACCATTCAGATACTTTGAAGCTCACAAAGTTCTGAACAAAAGAAAAAGGTGAGAATTAAATGTCAAGGCATGTTTTCCTACCTGTCTCATAGGCCCTTCTTGGTAGCATGCTAGAAAGCTAATTTACAGATGAACTTAGGGGCTTAGTCAAGTTTTGTCAGTCATGCTGTACTAGATTCTTGGGTAAGAATCATTCCAGGTTTTTTTTATGTCTATCAATGACGGAGACAGATTCTCACTGAAGTAAAACATAAAGGGTAAAATGGGATGTATGATTTGACCTTACACTGATAAATAGTTTAGTTTTAAATAGTAGCGTATTATTTAGAGAGCAACAATTTTGTGGTGTGTGTGTCTGTGTGTGAACATTAAAAATATAAACTCATGAGGATTATTTTCATTTGAGATTTATAAGAATCTCATTATTTTCTGTTTTAACTCAAGATGAATCTAAATTAGGTGCTAGGAGAAAGCATTTGCACATCCTGGATTTCCCCTATTACATAAAAAAACCAAACATAATTTAAACTATTAAAATATGTAACTCATGCAACTCATATGAGATTTGAGGATCCTTATCGTAAATCTTAGTCCCACTTCAGAGGGACTTATCAATCATAATTGTATAATTTCACTACTCAATCTCCTCCTCAGATCATACGCACAAAGAGAAAGAGAGAGGGGGAGAGAGAGAGACACAGAGAGAGAGAGAGAGAGAGAGAGAGAGAGAGAGAGAATGTAAATTTCTATATCTGTATATTCTTCAAAGGCAAGAGTTCCAAATTGTACTATATTATTTTATTCCAAACTCTTCCCCTATGCATTGCTATCCTTCTGTTAAGCACAGAATTAAGGTGATATTAAGGATAAGAATAAATGTGATCTATACAGACAAATCTAGTCCCCTTAGGAGACCTCTCTACACTGATCAAAACATTGGTCAATCATCAAATTTCTATTTCAATTGCTGCATTGTAGACATGAACATGTGGCTGTACGTTAAAATAAATTTAAAACTGGGGTCATTCATCAATCTATTATTTGGTAAATATAGTCAATTCATATAGAATATGTCCTATAAGACAACATTTAACATTATTGTTCTCATCTATATTCTTTCTTATACTTGATAAAAATATATACTCAAACATACAGATGTGCACATCTGTTCCTCTTGTCCCTAATCCTCTGAGGAATATAAGAAGTAAATGGTAGATTTGGAAAATTGTGCCATCTTTACACTTAGATTCACCTTTTGGGGTAAGAACCATAACCGAAATCCGAACAGATGGTAATGCAAGAGAAATCGTGACTTTTGGGGAAATGCAGAAAGAAAGCAATTTATGTATGGCTCACTCCCCTTGACTTTACATTGTAAAACTCAACAGTCTGAAGCACACAAAGCTTGGCATTCTTTAACTTTCTTCCAAGTAGTATATACATTGGACTGGTAAAATTCCATTTATGTGCATCTGAATGGCAGTTTATATATTTATTCTGCAGCTTCTACTGGTTATATGCTATTTTTTTATCATACTTCAAAGTGTTTCCTTAGATTTATCAAATATAAGGAAAAATGTGAATTTTCTGGCATAAACTACTTTATTCTAAATAGGAGATAAATTTGCTTTCTGAAAATTTCTTTTTTGTTAATTCAACATCCCCGCACTTATTCTCTTCATCAAATGAATATCCAAGATTCTATTTCTGAAAATTATCACGTATCTCTCCTCTCCTCTCTATTTCCACTGTAACCACATCAGTTTAACCTTTCATGGCTCCCTTTTCAACTGTCTTCTTACTTCTCTCCCTCCATCTCTCTGCCTTTCTCTCTCTCTCTCTCTCTCTCTCTCTCTCTCTCTCTCTCTCTCTCTCTCTCTATCTCTCCGTCTCTCTGTCTCTCTGTCTCTCTCTCCCTCCCCATCCCTCCCTTTCTGTTTCCGTTTTTCTGACTCAATCTCTGTTTCCCTTCCTGTCTTTCTATTTCACTTGTATAAAGAATCACTCTGATCATATCAATTCCCTTTCTCACAAACCTCCAATGATTCACCACTGTGCACTGAATAAAGCATAAATCCCTGATCCTAGTATTCATGAATCTTTACAGGTTGGCTGCAACCTATCCTTTGAATTTTATCATACATCACTCAAAGTGCCAGTGCAATTTTCTATCCCCTGGTATCATCCTATCTTCTTTCCCTTACACATTGACTCTCAAAAGATGTACTTGTGATGAAACAGATTCTCGGAGAAAGCATCATCTCTAAAATTCAGGCTAAGTTATTTCTGTATCTGATTCATCACGAGATAATGGGACAAAACACTCCACAAATACCTGCAGAAGGTACATGAACAAACCCTCTGTTGTCTATTTTTCCTGCCATTTGTCTAATGAAATAACACAAAACCATGCCAGTTTTGGGAAAGTTTTTTAAGGTCTTTAAATCACATATCAGTGACCTTTCTGCAACCTAAATTCTCATATAAGTCGTATTCTATAAAAAAGTCAAATTGACTCAGAATTCAAACTTAGCCTATTTAAATTATTGACACTAGAAGTGACCCATTATTTTCATGGAAAAGAATTCCCTTTTACTATTGTCTCATACATACAGGAACAAAATTATAAAGAAACACAACTGAAGTGAATCCCTGTCTACCTGCCATCTCACTGTTGAACCCACTAGCTAAATTCACCTTGAATACAATGATTGTCAAAGACTGTCCAAGTCTTTCCAAGGAACTGATTGCTAACATAATCTTAGTTCCTTTTCTGCTGCTGCTCATTCATGTCTAAAAAGAGTTCTAGTCTCTCATTTTTCCCTTGAGGTCCTTTTTAATCTTTTAGTTCCCATTCGTATGTTCATTTCTTCAATGAAACCTTACTGAATCCAAATAAAGTGAAAAATATGCCTAGTACTATGTTAAATACTGGAGATACAAAGAAAGACACAAAGAAAAGAAAAACAAAGCAAATCTAGGTACTTGTCCTTAAATAAATCATTTTCTAATGGGAAAGATTGGCTGTTGTCGTTTGTCCTCGAAGACTATCAAAATGACATCACCACAAAAAAATGAAAATTCATTGTGTATGCTGTACCACAGAATTTCTGAAATGCTGTTCCACAGATTGGGCGCAGAAAAACCATACAAACATTTGAGGTGATTACTCCAAATCTGTGCATTCTATGTTTCCTTTGCCATTCTGCTTTGGTCGTACCCATTCTGAGGTGGACATATCAGGCAGAGTGGTCCTGAGTCAATGCCTCCCATATCACACAATCAAATCCAAAGTTCTTGAATGAGACCTTGACACTGTCCTTTTATGGTTTCTTTTGACCAACATATGATTGCCTGTCCCATGCTAGTTCTCCATAAAATAGTCTTTTTGGCAAATGTATATTTTGCTTTCAAACAACATGGCCAGCCCCTTGGAGTTGAACTCTCTGAAGCATGGTTTGAATGTTTGACAGTTTAGTTCGAGCAAAGACCTCTCTGTCTGGTACCTTATCCTGCCAGGTGATATTCAGAATCTTCCTAATACAGTTCAAATGGAAGCCATTTAATTTCCTGTTATGGTGGTAGTAGACTGCCCATGTTTTGCAGGCATACAACAATGAGGTCAGCACAACAACTCTGTAGACCTTCAGTTTGATAGTCATTCTAATACCTCTTGTCTCCCATACTTTTCCTTCAGATACCTCCAAACTTTGAACTGATTCTAGGAATGAATGCATCAACTTCATTGTCATTGTGTACCTCCCTGGAAAGTATGCTACCAAGGTAAGTGAACTTATTCACAGCCTTCAAAACTTCTCCAATTGTTGTAACTGTTGGTTCCATGTGGTGGTGGCTGAGTGAGCACCTGTGTTCACTTGGTGTAATTTTTTAGGCCAAAATTAGCACAGACAGCAGAGAATTGATGTAATTTGTTGCATCTCAGCTTCAGAGGCTGCATTGAGTCCACAATCATCTGCAAACAGAAAGTCATTCACCAACACTCCCTCCACTTTGGTCTTGGCTTATAGCCTTTTCAAACTGAAGAACTTATGATCAGTATGGTAGTTGACCTTGATGCCATGTTCAGCCTCATTGAAAGCATTTGACAACATGGCCAAAAACATCATGCTAAAAAGTATGAGTGCAAGCACAAAACCCTGTTTCACTCCATTGGTCACTGAGAAGACACGACAGCATTGTCCACTATTTAGAACCTGGGCAAACATGCCCTCATGAAATTGGTGGACAATTCTGGTGAACTTCTCTGGGCATCAGATTTTGACATACTTTTCCATAAGCCCTCAAGATTACCAGTGTCAAAGGCCTTGGTCAGATCTACAAACATTGTGCAAAGAATTCTGTTCCATTCCTGGCATTTCTCCTGGAGTTGTGAGGCAGCAGACATTATATAGACTATTCTTTATCGCTTTCTGAAGCTGCACTGGCTGTCAGTTATAGGATCATCTTCCACATGAAGGATTAGCCTTTTAAGGAGGATTGTAAGGGTTGCGGGGGGGGGTAGGGATGATGGAAGGGAGGGCAATGGGAGGAGGGAGCAATCTGAAGTCAACACTCTTGGGGAGGGACAGGATCAAAAGAGAGAATAGAAACAATGAGGGGCAGGATAGGATGGAGGGAAATATA
>CM053774.1:79410810-79428381 GCA_028658325.1 Potorous gilbertii
CTCAATTGGCAAAAGAGGTTCAAAAAGCCAATGAGGAGAAGAATACTTTCAAAAGCAGAATTAGCCAAGTGGAAAAAGAGGTTCAAAACCTCACTGAAGAAAATAGTTCTCTCAAAATTAGAATGGAACAGATGGAGGCTAATGACTTTCTGAGAAACCAAGAAATCACAAAACAAAACCAAAAGAATGAAAAAATGGAAGATAATGTGAAATATCTCATTGGGAAAACAACTGACCTGGAAAATAGATCCAGGAGAGAAAATTTAAAAATTATTGGACTACCTGAAAGCCATGATCAAAATAAGAGCCTAGATACCATCCTTCATGAAATTATCAAGGAAAACTGCTCTGATATTCTAGAACCAGAGGGCAAAATAAGTATTCAAGGAATCCACTGATCACCGCCTAAAAGACATCCAAAAATAGGAACTCCTAGGAACATTGTGGCTAAATTCCAGAGTTCCCAGGTTAAGGAGGAAATATTGCAAGCAGCTAGAAAGAAACAATTCCAGTATTGTGAAAATACATTCAGGATAACACAAGATCTAGCAGCTTCGACATTAAGGAATTGAAGGGAGTGGAATAGGATATTCCAGAAGTCAAAGAATCATTCCAGCAATGACTAAGAGAGAGATTCCCCTGTGATTGTCACAGGACAATCTATTTCCATTACCTTTACACAGATGGACAATGGAGGTATCCTCGAATTCCTGGGGGTTATCTCCTGTTGTCATATAACCTGGAATATTTCAGTCAGCTTTCATATGAGCAGTGGTCCCCCTACCTTGTAAATCTCAGCTGGAATAGAATCAGCACCAGATACTTTGACACATGAAAGGAGACTAATGGCCCTCAAAACTTCTTCATCTGGAAGTTCAGCCAAGGAGGGATTGACTTCCACCTGAGGCAAATGATCAATGGCCTCAGCATTAATTGATGATGGTCTGCTGAGAACACTATGGAAGTGTTCAGCCCATCTCCCTAGAATCATGTCATTATCACTAATCAATATGGCTCCATCAGCATTGAGTAGTTGTGATGCACCATACATTTTTGGTCCATAAATGGCTTTCAGGGAATCATAAAAGTGCTTTGGATTGTTACCATCAGCATAAAACTCAATTTAATCTGCCATCTTACTTCACCAGGAATCTTGCATGTCTTCTAAGCTTTGCTTGTACTTTACTTTTGATGGAATTAAATGCTACCTTCTTAGGGATGGGTGAAATATCCTGTTGGTAAATCCTGTGGAGTTCTTGTTTTTCATTTAGCACCTTACGGATTTCCTCATCATTTTCATAAAACCAGCCTTGGTGTCTGTGAGTGTTCTGACCCGGATGAGCAAATGCAGTTCTGTACACCAAGTCTCGGAAAGTTGCCCACTCCTTTTCTGCTTCACTGTTACCAACTGTGTGTTGGCTAAACTTTCCCTCCAAGTTAGCAAAAAAATGTTCACACTCAGAGAAGAACTCTAATTTGTTGACATTAATTCTTCTGGTAGTAAAAGATAACACATAAACAATTACGTATGTTCATGATAAGTAGAGAATAAAGGGGAGATCTCAAAGAAAAGTCACCTTTTTGGGGTAGGAGTTCATATTCTCCTTTATCTTATGATTTAGTCATGCTTCAGTCATGTCTGACTTTTAGTGACCCTATTTGGTATCTTCTTGGCAAAATTAATTGAGTCGTTTACAGTTTTCTTCTTGAGCTTATTTTTAATATATTCTTTTCTTTTTATTTTACAAAATTATTTGTTTTATTTTCTTCAATTGCATGTGAAAACAAATTTAACATTCATTTAAAAATTTTGAGCTCCAAATTCTCTCCCTCCCTCTTCTTTCCAGCCCTCTCCATGCCTCTGTAACCACAGGCAAAGTAGGATCTTTGCTATGTTTTCTGGATTGAGTTTCAGCCAATCAGACATGTAAGAAGGCTCTAACCAATAAGATATGAGCATGTGGGTCCTGGTGAATCAGATGCTCAACATGTGGACTCTAGACAATCAGATGCTGAATAGAACTGTATATACAGAAAGTTGGTATTGAAAGAGCAGACATTGAAGAGAGCCAGCATTGAAGATGTGAGCAGGCATTGAGAAGAAGAGAGCTGAGAGTGGCGAGGAAGATCTCTGAGAGTAGAGAAGAGACCTCTGAGAGTAAAGAGGAGACTTCTGATGGCAGACTTTCCTGAAGGAGCCGCCAAACTTTGAAAGAGAATAGAGCTGTAGGCAGAAACCTGCTAAGGGGAAGGAGGCTTAGTTTAGGCCCCTTTTGAGAGCTGTCAAAGTGAACTGAGCTGTTAACACAGAGCCTCTGGAAATTGGAGGTGAATCGAGGTGACAATGATGGTAGTGTGTGTGTCAGTATTGTTGTTGTGTTGAACTTTGTTTTCCCAGAGTCAGAAGCTACCTGGGAGAACTTGGTGGGGAGAAGTTCCCAGGAGCTGAGACATGGAGCAGGAGTGCAAAGGTGCCTATGTGTGAATCTAGGCAAGAGTTGGGATCAGTCAACCCACAGAGAAAAAACTATGAGATTTGGAGGTCAACCTCCAGTTAAGATGAAAGAGGACTTTGCTTGGATACTTGGTATTGATAGGAGAGATTGTTCTTGCTGTGATCTAGGGGTGGATGCTATGATGTTTTCTACTATCCCTTAAGGATATGTTGTTTTACAGAAGACCCTAGCTTGGGATCCCCTGACTGTGTAAACAAGAATTCAAGAATTTTGGAGACTGCTACTAAAATATATGTTATGTATAATATGACATCCTGAGTGTTATGATAGATAGGTAGGTAGATAGATAGATACATGGATGGATGTATATTGAATGATATATTTTACTTAAGGATGTTCCTATGAATGTTATGCTTTATTTGATTGAACATGTTTAGTTTGATACTGAATAAAAAAGAGTTCATTATACTATACAATTAGACCTATGATTCCACATTGTATACTCACAGAGGCAGTCCTCAGGTATGCTGCTTTTAAATTCCAAATTTTCTCCCCATACATCCCCACATTTCACCCCAGGACAACATGTACCCCATTCACCTGTTCCCCCAATCTGTCCTCCCTTCTATCACACCCAGTGTTCTCTCATCCCCCTCCCCTCTACTTTCCTATACAACAAGATAGATTTCTATAGCCTATTGCCTGTATATCTTATTTCCAAGTTACATGAATAAAAAATGATTTTTAACATTCGCTTTTGAACTTTGAATTCCACATCCTCTACCTTCTTCCCTGCCCACCTAACCTCTCTGAGAAAATAAGCAATTCAATATAGGTCATACATGTGTAGCCGTGCAAAACACTTCTGTAGCAGTCATGTTGGGAAAGACTAACCACATTTCTCTGTATCCTGTCCTGCCCTTCATTTGTATCATTCTCTCCCTTGACCTGTCCCCGCACAATAGTGTTTGCTTCTGATTACACCTTCCTCCAATCTGCTTTTCCTTCTATTATTCTGTATCTCCTGTCCCCTTCACCCCTTCCTTCCTGTAAAGTAAGATAGATTCTGATACCCAAGAGAAACACAATGACTCAATTTTTCCCTCTCACCTCCCTACTCATCCGTGACATGGTAAAAGCTCTTTCTTGACTCTTTTAAGTGAGATGATTTATTACATTCTATGTCTCCTTTTCTTTTTCTCCCAGTACATTCCTCTCAACACTAAATATTATTCTTAAATATTCTCCCTTCATATTCCTCCATCATCTGTTGGCCAGGAGTTTCAGAAGCATCTGGCCACTGCAGTAGTCACTGCTACTGCCCTGGGACGAGGGCCAGAACACGTTCCTCTCTCAGCTGGGTGAGAAGGCTTTCCCACTGCCCTTTGAAGATGTCTTTGGCATTTGTGGGTTGAGGAGTTTGGAAACTTCTTTCTAATGATTCAGTGCTCTGAGGCCTGTTTCAGTCCTGTCTAGTCAGGCACAGACCATGCTGTTCTGGGCTCTGCTATGAACAGTCAGTCTTCCAGATTGTCTTGATCTATTTTGCTCTGTTATTTTGTGACTTCTACTGCTCTTGAATTTGTTTAGAGTCATTTTACAGGTATTTAGAGAGAAGAGCTCAGGCAGTTCTTGCTTCTACTATGCCATCTTGGCCTTTAGTTCATTTTTACAGATAAGGAACTAAGACAAACAGGGGTAAATGACTTGCCCAGGGTTACATAACTAGTATCTGAGAGTGAATCTGAATTCATGAAGCTGTGCCTTCCTATTTCCAAACCTAGTGTTCTGTGTACTGTGCCACCTAGATGCCTTTTTATACTATAGTGCAAAGGTACATAGAGCTAGAGAAATGATATGCTTTTCTATTGTTTAATATTTAATAGTCACTGAGACTGAATTTATTTTCTTCATGAGGGGTAAAAACTAACTCTCCCCCCATCGTTCTACACTCACACATATGCACACATACACACATATATACACATGTATGTAGGGAGAAGAGTATTTTTGTGGGTACACACAAAATCACATATAAAAGGGGAAATAATTTCTAACTGAATGGACCAAGAGGTATCCAATTTGCTCTCTAGGAAATTTTCATAGTGTTTTATTTCTTTCCTCAACTCCCCAAAACTATCTTTTCCTAGAATAGAATGTGACCAATGCGTAATTGAACTATAATATAGAGGTGTGTTTGTCCTGCATTGCTGAAGAAGACCATGCCCTCAGAGAAATAATGACATGACTTGCACATGACTTTGTTTTGAATGAGGGAGGGCTGTCTAGGTCACTAGCCTCACTTCTCCTCCAGAGCCATCTGAATCCAGTGACCAGATATTCATCAGGATGACTGGAGATGACCCAGGCTGAGGCAGTTGGGGTTGTGACTTACCCAAGGTCACACAGCTAGTGAGTGTCAAGTGTCTGAGGTGAGATTTGAACTCAGGTCCTCCTGACTCCTGCACTGGTGTCCTATCTGCACCACCTAGCTGCCTTGAACTATAATATATAGCTTTGTTGACTTGCAAAAAAGAGGCATTTTAGTGATTCAATTCAAGATAATTGTATGAGTGAATTTTCTATTTGAACATTAATTTCTAAAACCAAAGTCTTATTCAGTGATTACTCATGTAATGTTACCAGAAAAGTAATGTATTTTTTTTCCTGATCCATGTATTCTGCATTAATCTTTGTTCTTCAGAATGAACTATTCAGAGATATAGATTTAATGATTCCACATTGTACGGGAAAATTAGATTTGATATTCTCATTAAAATACAATATTTTAATGTCTAATTCTTATTTGTTGCTGGTTCACTGTCTATGGGTAGTTTCTGTTTAATTTTGTCTCCATTTGAGCTTTAGCCTCTTTACCTTTAAGTGATTTTTTATCTTTCATGGAAATAGCTGACAATACTGTTTTTCAGTTCAGAACTTTTTCATAATTGCATTTTTAGCCTTGAGGGAAAATATTGTATACCTCATCAAATCCTCTGGCTTTGCAAAACTCACTAACTTTAACAGCCCTGCACGCCACTTGTTCTTGTAACTTAATTATGAATTCAAATTTAAAAAAAGAAAAGGAAAGGAAAATTTCTTTGCCTTATGACTTCTGACAATTTTTGTTTCTGTCTAAATTGAAGCATCTCATCTAGTACATTGAAATTATCTCTGAGTCAATACTATAGATTCTCCCAGGTTTTTATTCTCAGATGAGCAAGGTTGAGCCACTGAACCACTATCAATCAGCCTTTATTTAATCACTTTAAATCTACTAGTATATTGTAGTGCCCTAAAATGACAAGAGAGTACTGCCTATACAGTGATCTCTAACATTCATATGATTCAGCTATTATTAAATAAATACTATTTATTGCTAATCAGCAATAAATTTAATTAGTAATCTTCTCCTGCAGGAAGTAAAGGGAGTGGCATGTGCTTTGGTATGTGCAGCTGGGGCAAATCAAGTCAACCTCTGAAAGCAAAACATCATGATTGCAGAAGAAAACATCTGTTCACTTCAGGAAGACATTCTCCTTTCTTATGGGCTGCACGAAGAATGGATACAGTATGGTCTCTACTCACTTTTAGGTCATAACAGCAACATCAATGGCAGCAAAAATGAGAAGAACAACCACACAAATAGCTAATATCTGTAAAGTGTTGGTGATTTATGAAGCATTTTTATATGTTATCTCATTTTATTTTCACGATGACCTTGTGTAATACTTATTATTAAGTATTAGTAATATTGATGAATGAAGGTTGTGAGACTCAACTCTATTGTTCATTATGATAAATTTGTAAAATAAATCCGTAAAAATAACACCTGAAAGCTGATGGGACAATCAATGCCTGAACATACCAGACAGAATGGAAGCGCTCCTCCATTTTCCACCTGAACCCCTTTAATTACAGGAAATGACAAAAACTGTCTCCTCCATTTGTGAACAAGTCATAGAATCAATCATTTGGAAGGGAATTTATAAGTCATTTAATCCAAACCCTTCCTCTAAACTATGAAGAAACTGATGCTAAAGTCATTGTCATTTGACCAACATCTTGCAAGTATTAAATGGCAGAGCTGTGATTTGAGTACCAGTTTCAGGACTCCATATTCGGCACTGTTTCAACTTCACCATGTTCCCTTCCACAAACTCTAATTCCAAGTAAGTAATTCCCTACATTTAGGGGGATTAGTTTTTACTTATATATGTGGGTCTAAATTGGTCATCAAGAAATAAGTATAATTGTTCTGGTCCTACAGCATCTATCACATAAAGTTGTGAGGACCAAATAAAATAATGTATGGAGTATGTTTTTAAACTACAAAGTAATATAGAAACGTTACTTATTAACCTTCCTTCTGCAGGGCAACCTGAAGGTGCTAGAAGACAGCTATAATGTTTTGTCTGTGTTTTTGTTTTCTTCAGGATAAAAATCACCATTTCCTTTAAAATATCTTCTTATGTCATGATTTCATCTCTTCCCGTCTGAGTGATCTTTCTATTCATATGCACCATGCTACAGTTGGTCAGTAAATAAACATACTTTTTTTAATTATCTGCTCTATAGCAAATGCTTTGCTAAACCATGGTAATGCAAAATTGGACAAAAAGTGTCTAACCTCAAAGATCTCAATATCTAATGATGCAAGTGTCACTTCTGAAATGGAGCCTGCAAACAGGAAGCAATACCACAGTTGGGGGCTGATCATAATTGTATAGCTATAACCCATCAAGGTCACTGTCATTCTGGATGTTAAACTTCCACTGTCTTGTTAATTTCTTCATTTTTCTTAACATTCATTTTAAAAAAATTAATTTTTCTCCCTCTACCAATTTGGGAATGGCTCTCATTTTTTAAAATTTTATTTAGTTCCCATATAGTTGAGAAATGAGGCCTTTATCAGAAAAAACAAAGAAACTTGATATAATCTTTTTTCCTTTTTCTACTTTCCTTGTAATTTTGTCTTCATTTGTTTTGTTTGTGCAATTTTTTTAAATTTCATGCAATCAAAATTATCCATTTTTTCTCACTTCATCCTCTCAATGAATCCTCTTAAATCCACCAGCAGGCATTATTATATGTAATGGTGATAAACTAAATGCACTTCCAGTAAGATCAGGGGTGAAACAAGGCTGTCCATTATCACTGCTGTTATTCAATATGGTAGTAGAAATGTGATCTTTAGTAATAAGAGGAGAAAAAAAGAAATTGAAAGCATTAGAATAGGGAAAGAAAAAAACTAAATTATCAGTCTTTGTAGATGATATTATAACATACTTAAGAGAATCCTAGAGAAGCAAGTAAAAAAAAAAACTAAATGGAATAATAACTTTAATGAAGTTGTAGGATATAAAATGAAACCACATAAATCATCTAAATTCTTACATATTAACAGAACTGAACAGCAAAAGATAAAGAAATTGAATTTAAAGTTATTGTAAATGTTATAAAATATTTAGGAGAATATCTGCCAGAACAAACATAGGGACTATATGGACACAGTTAAATAATATTTTTCATACAAAGTCAGATCTAAATAATTGGGAAAACATCATTTGCTTATGGGTAGGCCAAGCTAACATAATAAAAATCACAATTCAACCTAAATTAATGTATTTATTCAGTGCTATACCAATTATACTGTCAGAAAATATTTTATAAATCTTGAAAAAGTAATACCAAAATTCATCTGGAAGAAAAAAAGGACAAGAGAATAACAAGGGAATTAATGAAAAGGAAATGCTAGGGAAAGTGGCCTCACCCTACTGATTGCGAATTGTGTTATAAAGCAGCTATCATCAAAACAACTTGGGACTGGTTAAGAAATAGAGAGGCCTATCAGAGGAATAGGTTAGATACAAAGACACAGTCATCAATGATTATAGCAATCTATTCGATAAACCCAAGGACCCCAGCTTCTGGAATAATAATTCACTATTTGACATAAATTTCTAGGAAAACTAGATAGCAGTGTGATAGAAATTGGGCATAGAACAACATCTGACACCATATACCAGAATGGATACTTGAGCTGCATATTAAAACTGATACCATAAACAAATTACGGAAGCAAGAAATAGTTTATCTGTCAGATTTAAGGAGAATGGAGGAATTTATGACCAGACCAGAGTTAGAGAACATTATGAAATATAAAAATGATAATTTTGATTTCATTACATTGAAAAGATTTTACACAAAAAAGCCAATGCAACCAAGACTAGGAGGAAAGGAGAAAACAAGGAAAGAACTTTTACAACCGGTGTCTGTGATAAAGACCCCATTTTCTATTTTTTTAAATAGAATTTATTTATTTTTCAGTACTCAATGTTCACTTCCACAAGAATTTTAATTCAAAATTTTCTCCCTGTATCTCCCCATCCCTCCACTCCATGGCACCAAGCACCCAATACACCTCTTCCTCCAGTTTGTTGTCTCTTCTATTATTCACCCTTCTTCCATCCCCTTTCCCCTCTATTTTACTGTAGGGCAAAACAGATCTCTGTACTCCATTACCTGTATAGCTTAATTCCCAGTTACATTCCAAGACAATTTTTTAACATTAGTTCTTAAACCTTCAAGTTCCATATTGTCTCTCTTCCTCCACACCCAAACACATTGGTCATACATGTGCAACACTGCAAAGCACTTCCACAATATTTATTTTGTAAAAGACTAACCACATTTCCCTTTGTCCTATCCTAACCCTAATTTATTCCATTCTCTCTCTTGACCTGTCCTCCCACAATAATATTTGCTTCTGATTATCTCTTTCCCTAATTTGCTTTTCGTTCTATTATCTTCCCTGTCCTGTTACCTTACCCCTTGCCTTCCTGCAGGGTAAAATACATTTCCATATCCAATGGAGGGTGTTTTATTCCCTTCTTAAGGCAAATCCCATGAGAGTAAGACTCAATTATTTTCCTTTCATCTCCCCCTCTTCCCCTCCATTGTGAAAGCTCTTTCTTCCCTCCTTTGTGTGAGATGATTTGCTACATTCTACCTCTCCTTATTCTCCTTTTCCCTGACATGGAGTACATTCCATTCAACAGTAAATTTTAATTTTTTAGGTGTTCTTCTTTCACATTCAGCTCATTCTGTGCCCTCAGTGTGTGTGTATGCACACACATATAAATACACATATACTCATACACACATGTAGACACATACCTAGACTTATATAACATATACATACATACCCATACACACCTACATATACATATATAATATATGCATATCTTGTATACACATATGTATACATATAATATATATATTATATTCCTTCTAGCTACTGTAAAACTGAAAAAAGTCACATGAGTTACAAATAATGTCTCTCCATGTAGGAATGTAAAAGTTCAGTTTTTGTTTAAGGCTTCTCTTTCCTGATTTTCATTTCATGTTTCTCTTGATTATTACATTTGAGAGTCAAATTTTCTATTCAGCTCTTCTCTTTTCAACAAGAATGCTTGGAACTCCTTTATTTCATGTCCATTATTCCCATAAATATATTATACTCATTTTGCTGGGTAGGTGATTCTTGGTTTTAATCCCATCTCCTTTTAGCTCTGGAATCATATTCCATGCCTTTTGACATGTTAGTGTAGAAGCTGCTAAATTCTGTGTTGTCTTGATTGTATATTAACAATACTTCATTTTTTTCTTTCTGGCTGCTTGCAATATTTTCTCCTTGACCTGGGAACTCTGGAATTTGAATGAAATAGAAGCTATTTTTGTATCTCTTTCAGGAGACAATCAGTGAATTTTTTCAATTTATATTTTACCATCTAGTTCTAGACTATCAGGGTAGTTTTCCTTGATAATTTCTTGGAAGATGAGGTCTAGGCTCTTTTCTTTTTATCCTGGTTTTCACAGAGACCAATATTTTTTTAAATTATCTCTTCCTAATCTATTTTCAAGGTCAGTTTTTTTTTAATGAGATATTTCATATTGTCTTCTATTTTTGCATTCTTTTTCTTTGCTTTTGTAATTTCTTGGTTTCTCATAAAATCATTAGCTTCCATCTGTTCCATTCTAATTTTAAAAGAACTATTTTCTTCAGTGAGCTTTTGAATCTCCTTTTCCATTTGGTTAGTTCTGCTTTTTAAAGCATTCTTCTCCTCATTGGCTTTTTGGAACTCATTTGCCATTTGGGTTAGTCTATTTATAAAACTTATTTTCTTCAGCATTTATTTTGATCTCCTTTAGCAAGCTGTTGACTCATTTTTCATGATTTTGTTGCATCCCTCTCATTTCTCTTCCCAATTTTTCCTCCACCTCTCTTACTAAACTTTTAAAATCCTTTTTGGACCCTTCTAAGGCCTAAGGCCATTACATATTTTTTGGAGGTTTAGGATGTAGAAATCTTGACTTTTATGTCTTCCTCTGATAGTATCCTTTGTTCTCCCTCATCTGAAAGGATGGAAGAAAATACCTTTTCACCAAGAAAGTAACCTTTTAGAGTCTTTTTTTCCCCAATTTTGGACATTTTTTCCAGCCAATTACTTGAGTTTTAGTCCTTTGTCAAGTGGAAGATATACTCTAGGGACTCAGTTCTTCCAAGGTGGCACAATCAAGGGAGAGGATTTTTCCCCTATCCTGTCCTATGCCCTGGTCTGTGAGCAAGCACAAGTACTCTTTTCTGCCCAGGATCTGTGAGTAGCATTCCTTCTCCTCTGCTACCACCAGCTCCACCATGCCAGCCTTCCTTCTCACCAAGGTCTGCCACTCAGCCCTGAGATCTAGATTTGCTTGATTTGCCTTTAGGGTAAGGGTTCCAAAAGTGGAAGCTGCTGCCATGGGGTCGGGCCTGTGGCCAGATTATACACCCCTCTCACCCAGGTGAAAGAGCTTTCTCATTGAACTTTGAAACTGTTTTTGTCATTTGTGAGTTGAGAAATCTGGGAACTGCAACTTCTGCTTGTGATTCTACATTCAGAAACTTGCTCCAATCTTCTCTGTGGCAGTCCTGTTTGTGTCTGCTGGGCTCTACTCTGAGTCCAGTGGGATAGATCTTTCCTGTTGACTTTCCAGGTTGTCTTGGGCTGGGAACCTCTTTCCCTCTATTGTTTTGTGATTTCTGCTGCTCTAGAATCTGTTTAGATTTATTTTTTTACAGGTACCTTATGGGATATATAGGGAGAGCTAGAACAGGTTCATCTTTCTACTCTGCTATCTTGACTAAGCCCAAAAGATATCATTTCTAAAATATATGGAGAAGTGAGTCAAATTTATAAGGATACAAGTCATTCCTCAATTGATAAATGGTCAAAGGATATGAACATGCAGTTTTCAGAGAAAGAAAATAAATATATATATAGTTGTATGAAAAAATGTTCTGAATCATTGTTCATTAAAGAGATGCAAATCAAAACAACTCTGAGGTATCACATTGCACCTATCTGATTGGCTAAGAGGACAAAACAGGAAGATGATAATTGTTGGAGAAGATACAAGAGAGTTGGAACACTAATACATTGTTGATGGAGCTGTAAAATGATCTAACCATTCTGGAGAGCAATTTGGAAGTATGCCCAAAGGGCTATAAAGATGTACACACAGTTTTACCCAGAAGTATCACTTCTATGGTGGTATTCCCAAATATGGGAAAAGGACCCACATCTATAAAAATATTTGTGGTACATCTTTTTGTGGTGGACAAGAACTGGAAATTGAGGGGATGAGCATCATTTGTGGAATGGCTGAACAAGTTGTTGTATATGAATATAATGAAATGTTATTGTCCCATAAGAAATATTCAGCACTTTGACTTCATGAAAACCTTGAATGACTTATATGAACTGATTCTGAGTGAAGTGAGCAGAATCAGGAGAATATTATACACATTAACACCCACAGTGTGACGAGACTGATTTTGATAGACTTCTTAGCAATGCATGGACATAAAATATTTCCAAAATGTTCATGATGCAAAATGCTATCCACAACCAGAAAAATAACACAGTCCAAACACAGAATGAGGCATTTTTTTTAATGTTTTGGTACATTTTTTTTTGTTTTTCTCATGATTTCTTCCATGCACTATAATTCTTTTATGGAACATCACTAATGTGTAAATGTATGCAATAGAAATGTATGTGTAGATATTATATAAGATTTCATGCCATCTTGGAGTTGGATGGGGAGAAAATGGGGTGAAAGTTTTAAACTTATGGAAGTTCATATTGAAAACTGAAAGAAATTAATTAATTAATTTCAGGAAAAATCTCTGCAATTTAGAGAATTTTTATATGATTACAGCAAGAATTAATTTTTTCATCTGAAAATTGCTTGTTCATATCCTGTTACCATTTATCAGTTGGGGAATGACTTGTTTTCTTGTAAATTGACTCAGTACTTCATATATTTTAGAAATGAGGTTTTTATCAGAAACACTGCAGTATAAATGGGCAACCAAATCTTGATTGCATTTCTTTTGTGCAAAGATTTTTTTGTTTAATTTACCTAAAATCATCCATTTTACATTCCATAATGTTCTGTATTTCTTATTTGATCATAACTTATTTTTCTTTCTCCATAGATGTGACCAGTAAACTCTGCCTTTCCTTCTCTTAATTGGTTTATGTAGTCATTCCTTATATCTGTCTGTTTTGATAATGCATTTTTGCTTATAGTTAATGTAATTTTGCTTCTTAATGGAAAGATCTTTCCCATCCACTAATAGGCCCATGTGACCTTCATGGTCACATTTAAGTCTGAGTCACATGGAGCCTGTGGTGGGAGGAGCTTGCTGAATTGGTGGAACAGGTACAGGCAGAGCGAGAGCAGAACTGAGAGGAAATTGGTTAGAAAGGAGTCATAGTCAGGAAGTATGAAGATAAACAGGCTGCTAGCTAGCATGAGTGAAAGAGTTTGTTTGTAATTTTCTTTAAGGAAGCTTACTTTTGATTTGTTTAATGAAGCTGGTTTGTGGGCAGCATAGCAGGGCGAAGGCTTGGGGATGATATTGTTCTTTGCATTGTTATTATAAATAGATTTTTGATACCATGGTGGATTTGACTTTCTGGAGTCTCAGAAAATGTATTGTCTTCATTGTGGAGGGTCTGTTGTATTTTGTGATTCAGAACTGTGCGGGAATATCGATGGTCACTATAGGCATTGTTAATAATGCATTGTCACTACAAAGTCATTCACCAACTTTGACATTCCCTTGGTACACAGTGTTAGGTGTTGACCTATGCTCATTTTCTGCTATATTGTTTTCCAGATTTTCCAGCAGATTTTGTCAAATAGTGAGTTTTTATCGCAGAAGCTGGAATTTTTGAATTTATCAAATATTAGGTTAATGTAGTCATTTTCTGTTATGTCTTCTGTACCAAAGTATCTATTCACTTATCTACTACCCTATTTCTTAGTTGATTCCAAGTAGTTTTTGTGATTGTCACTTTACAGTATAATTTTAAATGGAGTATAGCTAGGCCAAATTTCTTTGATTTTTTTTTCATTAATTCTTCTTTGACATTCTGGATCTTTGGTTCTTCCAGATGAAATTTCTTATTATTTTTTGCATCTGTAAAACAATTTTTGATAATTTGACTGTTATGGAAGTGAATAAGTATATTAATTTTGGTAAAATAATAATTTTTCATTATATTAGCTTTGTCAGCCCATGAGCAATTGATATTTTTCCAACTGTGGAGATATGACTTTATTAGTGCAAAACACTTTTGTAATTGTTTTTATATAGTTCCTGGGTTTATCTTGGCATATAAACTCTCAAATATTCTATATTGTTGGCAGATAATTGCAAATGCAATTTCTCCTTTTCTCTCTTGCTGGTAAGTTTTGTTGCTATATCAAAATGCTGATGATTTATGTGAGGTGAGTTTAGTTTTTTTTTTACTTAACTAAAATTGTTACTTATTTGAAATATTATTTTTTAGTTTATTCTCTAGGATATCCCATCACACTATATGCAAACAGTGATTTGTTTCCTCGCTGGCTCTTCTAATTCTTTCAATTTCTTTTTTTTCCCGTAATTGCTAAAGCTAACATTTCTTGTACAATATTGAATAATAGCAGTGATAACAGGCCTCTTTGTTTCACCCCTGATATTATTTGGAATTCTTCTAGCTTATCCCCATTATATGTGATTCTTGCTGATGGTTTTAGATAGATATTGTTTATCCTTTTTAGGAAAGCTTCATTTATTTCTACATTCACTAGTTTCTTTTTTTTAGTAATAGGAATGGGGACTGTGTTTTGTCACAAGTCTTTTCTGCATCCATTGAGATAATTATATGATTTCTGTTATTTTAGTTATTGATATGGTCAATTATGTTGATAGTTTTCTTGATATTGGAACAGATCTGAAATTCTGGTATAAATTGGAACTGGTCATAGTATGTTATACTCATGATAAGTTAATAAATTTTCTTTCCTAATATTTTATTTAAAATTTTGCATCAGTTAGGAAAATTTAGCCATGATTTCCTTTGTGTGTTTAGGCTCTTCTTCCTTTAGGTTTCAGAACCATACTCATGTGATAAAAGGATAAGGATACTTCTTTGCCTGTTTTTCTGAATAGATTATATAGTATTGAAATTAATTGTTCTTTAAATGACTGGTAAAGTTCAATTGTTAATCCCTCTGGCCCTGGAGAATTTTTTTTAGGGAGGTCATTGATGACTTGCTCAATTCTTTTTTTCTAAAATAGGGATATATAAATAATTTATTTCCTCTGGAAAATCTGAACCACTTAAACTTTTATAAATATTCATAAATTTCACTTAGATTGCAAGATTTATTACTGCAGAGTTGCGCAAAATAGCTCCTAACTATTGCATTAATTTTCCCTTCATTAATAGTGATTTCACCCTTTCATTTTTTTATACTAGCAATTTTTCTTCCTTTTTTAAAATCAAATCAACCAAAGATTTATTTATTTTTCTCATAAAATCAGCTCTTAGTTTTATTGATCATTTCAATTGCTTTCTTAACTTCAATTTTCTGAACTTCCTTTGATTTTCAGAATTGCTCATTTGGCATTTTATTTCCGATTATCAATTTGTTCTTTATCTAGTGTTTCTTTTCTTTTCTTTTTTAGTTTAATGACTAATTCACTGATCTCCTCTTTCTCTAATTTATTCCTGTAAGCATTTAAGGATATAAAATTTCCCCTAAGAACTTATTTGGCTGCAGCCCATAAGTTTTGCATGTTATCTCAGTATTGTCATTCTTCCTCTTGATGAAGTTTTTGCTTGTTTTTATGATTAGTTGTTTGATCCACTCATTATTTAGTTTCCAATTAATTTTTAGTCTATTTTTCAATGGCTCATTGTCTCACATAAATTTTATTGCGTCATGAAGGATACACTTGATATTTCTGCCGTACTGCATTGGATTGATAATGCCTCATCAAGTTTTGTGTGCATGTCATGTATCACTGAGAAAAAAGGAATATTCCTTTCCATCCAAATTCAATTTTTTCCAGAGGTTTATCATATGTAAATTTTTAACATTTCTATTGGGGCAGCTACGGAGTGCAGTAGATAGAGCACCTGTGCAGTAGTCAAGACTTGAGTTCAAATCTCAACTCAGACACTTGACACTCACTAAGTGTGTGACCTTGGGCAAGTCACTTAACCCCAATTCCCTCATCCTGGATCATCTCCAGTCATCCTGATGAATGTCTGGTCACTGTATTCAGATGACTCTGGAGGAGAAGCGAGGCTGGTGGACTTCACAGCCCTCCCTCATTCAAAACAAAGTCAAACACAAGTCATGTCATTATTTCTCTGATGGCATGGTCTTCTTCAGCAACAAGGGATGAACACATGAACAATCCTATTCACCTCTTTAATTTCTTTCTTGTTTATTTTGTGGTTTGATTTATTTCATTCTGAGAGAGGGAGGTTGATGTCCCCCACTTATTTACTGTCTGTTTATTCCTGTAATACACTTAATATATTCTCTAAGATTTGGAAGCTATGCAACTTGGTGCATATATGTTTAGCATTGATATTATATCATTGAATATGCACCTTTTAACAACATATCATTTTCTTCCTTTTCTGTTTTAATTAGATTTATTTTTGCCTTTGTTTTATCTGACATCAGAATTGCTATCCTTCCTTTAAAAAAATCAATTGAAGCATAATAGATTCTGATCTGGCTTTTAACCTTTACTGCATGTGTATCTCTCGGCTTCTAATGTGTATTTTTACAAACAACATATTGTAGGATTACTGTTATTACTCCACTCTCCTATCTGCTTTCATATTACAAGAGAATTTATCCCATTCATATATATGATTAACAGTGTATTTCTCTCCATCTCATTTCCTCCCTGTTTAAACTCCAACCCCCCACATTTCACTCTATTTCTCCTACCTAACTTTTAGCTGTGACCACCACCTCCCTCAATCTTCCTTCTCTTTCAACCCCATCCTTTCCCTTTTGTTCCTCTTTCACCTCCTACTTCCTTATAGGGTAAGATAAATTTCTATACACAAGTATATTCCTTATTCCCTCTTTTAGTCAAAAATGAGCTAATGCTCACTGCTCACTTCATCTCCTCTACTGTAATAGGGCTTTTGCTCCTCTTCATGTGATATTATTTACCCTCTCCCTTTCCTTTACACATACACACACATACATACCCACATATATAATATGTATGTACATATATACAAACATACATATACATGTACATGCATGTGTATATGTATGCATATATAAATGCGTGTATGCACACACATGCACACATACATAAACACACATGTGCATATGTGTGTGTATGTCACCTCTAACCTCCGTCTATGTATACTCCTTCTAACTGCCCTTATAGAGATACAGTTCTCAAGAGTTATATGGATCATCTTCTTGTGCATGGAAAAAAGTTTAATTCTAATTGAATAGTAAGTTGTGGTTGTTTTGTTTTCTGTTTACCTTTTTATGCTTCTCCTGACCCTTTTATTTGAAGAGTGAATGTTCAGCTCTTTGTTTTTTTTTTTATTTTTTTTTATTTTAAATACATTTATTTAACTTTTTACATTCATTTTCACAAGATTTTGGGTTCCAAAATTTTATCCCCATTTGTCCCCTCCCCCCTCCCCGATACACTGGACATTATAATTACCCATATCAC
>CM053774.1:79428881-79449646 GCA_028658325.1 Potorous gilbertii
AAAAGCCAATGAGGAGAAGAATGCTTTCAAAAGCAGAATTAGCCAAAGGGAAAAAGAGGTTCAAAAGCTCACTGAAGAAAATAGTTCTCTCAAAATTAGAATGGAACAGATGGAGGCTAATGAATTTATGAGAAACCAAAAAAATCACAAAACAAAACCAAAAGAATGAAAAAATGGAAGATAATGTGAAATGTTTCATGGGAAAAACAACTGACCTGGAAAATAGATCCAGGAGAGACAATTTAAAAATTATGGGACTCTCGGAAATCCATGATCAAAAAAAAAGAGCCTAGACATCATCCTTCATGAAATTATCAAGGAAAACTGCCCTGATATTCTAGAACCAGAGGGCAAAATAAGTATTCAAGAAATCCATCGATCACTGCCTGAAAGAGCTCCAAAAAGAAAATCTCCTAGGAATATTGTGGCCAAATTCCAGAGTTCCCAGATAAAGGAGAAAATATTGTAAGCAGGTAGAAACAATTCCAGAATTGTGGAAGTACAACAAGGATAACACAAGATCTAGCAGCTTCTATATTAAGGGATTGAAGGGTGTGGAATAGGATATTCCAGAAGCCAAAGGAACTAGGTCTAAAACAAAGAATCACCTACCCAGCAAAATTGAGTGTAATACTTCAGAAGAAAAACTGATCTTTCAATGAAATAGAGGACTTTCAAACATGCTTGATGGAAAGACCAGAACTGAAAAAGAAAATTTGACTTTCAAACACAAGAATGAGAAGAAGCATGAAAAAGTAAACAGTAAAGAGAAGTCATAAGGGACTTACCAAAATTGATCTGTTTACATTCCTTTAAGGAAAGACAATATTTGTAACCCCTGAAATTTTTCAGTGTCTGGGTAGTTGGTGGGATTACATACACATATTCACACACAAGAACACACACATGTACTCACGTGTGTGCACACGCACACATACACACATACATGCACACACAGAGACAGAGAGCACAGAGTGAATTGAATAGGAAGGGATCATATCTTAAAATAAATCAAGGTAAATGGTGAGAGAAAAATGTAGTGGGAGGAGAGAGGGTGAAATGGAACAGGGTAAATTATCTCTCATAGAAGAGGCAAGCAGGAGACTTTTTAGTGGAGGAAAAAAGAGGAGAGCTGAGAAAAAAAATGAAGTGTACACTCATCACATTCGGCTACAGGAAGGAATAAAATGCACACTCATTTTGTTATGAAATCCTATCTTACAATACAGGAAAGTGGGGGAGAAAGAGATAAGCAGGGTGAGGGGGAAGATGGAAGGGGGGGCAATGAGAAGAGGGAGCAATCTGAAGTCAATCCTTGGGGAGGGACAGGATCAAAAGAGAGAATAGAAAAAATGGGAGGCAGGATAGGGTAGAGGAAAATATAGTTAGTCTTACACAACATGACTCTTATGGAAGTCATTTGCAAAACTACACATATATGGCCTATATTGAATTGCCTGTCTTCCCAAAGGGAATGGGTAGGGAGGAAGGGATGGGGAGAATTTGGAACTCAAAGTTTTAGGAACAACTGTCGAGTATTGTTCTTGCTACTAGGAAATAAGAAATACAGGTAATGGGGAATAGAAAGTTATCTGGGCCTACAGGACAAAAAGAAGATGGGGACAAGAGAAGGGAGGGATGATAGAAGAGAGTGCAGATTGGTGACAGGGGAAATTAGAATGCTCAGTGTACTGGGGTGGAGGTAGGGGACAAAAGGGGAGAGAATTTTGGAACCCAAAATTTTGTGAAAATGCATGTAAAAAGTTAAATAAATAAATTTATATTAAAAAAAGAGAAAATTTGACTTTACACTACAAAAATCAAGAGAAGCATGAAAGGTAAACAGGAAAGGAAAATCATAAAAGACTTTTAAAAACCTAACTGTTTCATTACTACATGGAAAGAAGATATTTCTAACTCTTGAATCTTTTCTCAGTATTGGGTAGATTGAGAGATTTTACAAGAATCTAGTTGGCATTTTCTAAGAATAGTAAACACACAAATTCAATTGTCAGTATAAAGAACAAAAAAAAATTAGTGTGTGTCATAGGAATAGGGAAGGTGTCATCTCCCAATATTAGTTGTTTTGTGTGAATGAGGCAATCTTTAAAGGTAGAAATATTTCAGTAGTTCCTGGATTAGTACTGAATTGCTGTGCTGCTTACATGTTCCATGTAAGTCATTTTGGTCCTCTTGAATTCTCATGTGTTGAGGCCCTCACTGAGTCATTTGGGAGGTGTTTCCATTTTAGTACTTCACACCTGTCTTCCCCTTCAGCCATGCTGCACAACCTTCCCCCCTTCCCTTTGGAATGAATTGTAGATAAAAGTTTATTCCATAAGATTGACCAATGTATTTTTCCAACTCTTTTCCCAGTATAACTCAATTTTATTTCAGAACCAATAAAATTTCACTTTCATATTGCTTCCGGTCTCTTATTAGCTATGATTTGTTTTAATTAAAGAAAATAAGTTCTGAATTGCTGATAAAATGTGTAAATGAATGAACAAGTTAGTGAGATCTCACTCTGCTATAACAGAATGGCAAATGAAGATTAGCAAACAATTATATTTTCTCAAATCTCTTGTGACAACCTTTAAAAATAATCTGGTTGAATTACATAAAGGTGATTTGTGTTTACTAATTTGTAATTTTGAATATACAAGTACTTACAATTATTACTAGGTTTGTTAGGAAGTTTCTTTATTGCTGTCAGTATATGTAGTAAATAGGATTGGGCACCTGCCTTATGCAGGTATCCATACCTGGCTACAAGAAAGCCTTAGAGAATTTTAAATTTTTGAGTTCAAAAAGACCTTGGGGATTATCTGTTTTATGCATAAGGATGGCCTGGGAAGGTAAAAGAACTTGTAAAGGCCACACAGGGCTTTGGGAAAGTCATATTCTTCCTATACCATGTAAATAAAAACAAACGATGCAATTTTCAAAATACAGAACTTCTTCTTGCATGACTATGTGTTTCAACAGTTTAGAGAACAGCATATAAAATGGAGACTTATTGAAATGACTCTTTTTAAGGGCATTTAGAGCCATCTCACATTTGGAATGGAGATGGTGCATTTCTTAATGAGACCATATGAATGAAGTATACAATGAATGTCTTTGCAAGTGGCATGAACGAAAAAGCAAGGAGAGCCTGGGAGGAGCAGAATGTCTACAATTCCCATGGTTTTGGTATTTAGTTCATTTTTTTATTTGTTTTTATTGACTCAACAAGTTTTTCTTTAGTCTTTCTGTGGTCTGCTTCCCTAGAGCTCACATAATATGTATGGGCTAGAATTACAAGCATAGCAAATGATGAGACTAGGATGATATTCTTCCCATTTGTACCTATCATGCCAGTTGACTCTACTCCCAACCTACATCTTGAAATCATGTTGATGATCACAATATCATTATTTGTAAGTAGGCTTTCATGCATTTCACCAATGAATCTTAATATCTGTCCTTTGAGTTCAGTAATGGGCACCAAAGGAGGTTGAATGCAAAAGATTAAAATCAAAGATGCTAACTTGCCTTACTTTAATATGTGATAAAAAGTTATTCCATAGTAATCCTCTCTGGTGTAATGGGTGCCTAGTCTGGGCACAGGTTGATAGCATAGATAGGTGTGAAACATCTACTTCTTGGAGAATATTTACAAAATATATTAGTTTCAAAGATCACAGAACTATATGATTTTACTCAGCTAGAATTGCAACTATGCCAAGTTTTGTGGTCAATTACTTTCTAGGCTTCCCTTCTTAGTCCAAACACTATTTATCACTGCAAAACTGGTCTTCTTTCCAAATAAAGGAGATGAAGATTCCGTTTCCCTCTGATTGTTCATACTTTCTAAAGACAATTCCATCATTTGTGGGATGTTGTTTTATTCCTAGGAGGTAGAAACTCAAAAGTTTAATTATTCTACATCCTGAGTTGAGCTAACATTAGTTATTTGTCCACAAAACCAGATATTAAGTGATTAATTATTTCTGATAATTTAAAATCACATTGTATTAAAGCAAGCAAATGATTTATATCTCATAAGGGGATATATATGCATACCAATCAAAACAAAATGTACAAAAAGTAAATACAAGGTGAGAATGGGAATGGTCACTAGTAGAAAAAAGGGGTTCATGTAGGTGTTTTAGTTTTAAATAAAGTTAACAATTCCAAGTGGTAGAGGTAAGGAAAGAGTTCTCTCTGAATGTGGAAGACAGTTTGTGCAAAGACATGTAGATGAGAAATCCAATGGAATTTTGGGAAAAAAAATTATCAGGAACTCAAACATAAGGAGAAAACCTAAATAATCCAGACAGTTAAAGGCAATGAAAGGTGAAGTTTTTGTACACTAACTTTGGTCTTTGACTCATCCTGGATCTCATTTAAGTTTCCTATTCTCCCTCCCAGCCTTCTTACCTCCCTCTTCCAAGGATAGAATAACCTTACTAATTTTGTACTTTTTCATGGAAATATACCTTCCCTCTGAGAAATCTCCTCCCCTGTACTGGGCTTGCTTATATCTCACACTCTAGCCTGTTTTCTAATCATGTTGGAGTGCTTTCAGTATTTAGTAGTATGGTCTGAACTGTGTACTCTAAGAGAGGGAGGTCTTTTTGTGAGAACTCTATGTATTATCCTGGGATAATATGGATGTGGGGAGTATGGAAGAGGAACAGAGAGATGTGACCAGAAAAATATGGAAAGATAAGGACTCACAGTTGTCTAAGGCATGAAGTTCAGGGAACACAAGAGAGTATTGAATTTGAAATCAGGAAAATGTTTGTACACATGATAGCTGAAGCCCTTACTATCTGTGAGAGTCTTAGAAATTAACTTCACTTTAATATTCCTGAAGTTTGTCATTTATAAATAAGAGTGGTGAAATTGATTGTCTCTATGGTCCATTCCAGTTTCAAAGCTATGATTCAAAGAGAACAGTTGTTAAAATGGCTAGTCAAAGATTCATAGAGAAGCATGAAAAGTCAAAGTTAAGAAGACGCATTAGGCCAAGAGACTGGATATCATGGTAAAGGAAAAGAGTAAGAATTAGTGTGGGGAGAAAAGATAGTGGAGCCAAGGTAGAAATTCACTTGCATTCCCCAAGCATTATTCTAGCAACAACTTTAAAATAACACCTCAAATAGAATTCTGGAACAGAAAAAAGACATCAGGATGAAACAGTTTTCCAATGCAAGACAGCTTTGGAGTTTGTCAGGCAAGGTATGTCACACGGAAATGGTGTTAATGCCAGAGTGGAGCCTGTAGTAATCACAGAAGCAAGCATTGGAAGTGAATGGTATAGAAGTAAAAATATTTTTGAGAACTTTCAGGCAACAGACAAGAAGAGGGTCAGGTACAGAGAATATTATGCTGGTATTATGTTAAGGACTCTATTGTATCACCCAAATGCAATTCAGGGTCATAGTTTCAGGTTCAAGGGGTTTGTGGCCCCAGGAATACAGAAGTTCTGGTCAGAGTTCCAGTGGCAGAAGAGTGCTTGTGGTTGCACCAAAAAGAGCAGGGGCCCTGGTTTCAGTTCCAGTGGAGAAAGGATCATTAGCACTTACAGTGTCACAAGAACAGTATCAGGATCCCTTCCTGAGTAAAACTCAGAGTATAAGCCAGGAGATAAGTGACTTGGTTTTTTCTTATATGATCTTGGAAACATCAAAAACTTACAGATCCTCAGAACTAGCAATGAAAAGAGCAATATGAAAAATCTGAAGCTTGGTACAGAGCACTGTAAAAGCCAAGAGTAGAGACCAACTTTACATAAAAGTAAATGTCAAGAAATAGCTGGAAAAATGAGGAAAGAACAACAAAAAAGATCTTGATGATAAAAAGTTACTATGGTGAAAAAGAAGTCTGCGAAGTAAACACAGAAGAAAACGATGTGAAAATAGCTAATAGAAATGTGAATTGTACACAAAACCACAAGAATTCCTAGAAAAAATATCCAAAAGTATTGTAAAAATAAAATGAGAAGTAGAAAAAATTTTGGGAAAATGAAAGTGATGGAGAAAAATTGGAAAACAAGGTAAAAACTTGGTAAAAGGGGCATGAAAGTTCACCAAAAGGAGGAAATCTTCAAAAAAATAAAATTAGTCAAATAGAAAAAGAAGTACAAATCCTCACTAAAGAATATAATTTCTAAAAACTTAGAGTTGGGCAAATGTAAGCTAGTAACTCCATTAAATATCAAAAATTCTCAAAGTCTAAAGAATGGAAAAATAGAAGAAAATATGAAGTATCTCTTTGACAAAACAACTACCTGCAAAATAAATATAGGAGATATAATTTTAGAATTATTTTACTACTTGAAAGCCATGATGTAACAAAAGGGGGAGATTAGATATTATATTTAAAGAAACTATCAAGGAAAACTGCCATGATATCACAGAAGCAGAGGGAAAAAATAGAAATCGAAAGAATCCATCAGTCACCTCCTGACAGAGATCCCCAAATGAAAACTCCCAGAAATAATACAATCAATTTCCAAAGCTCCCAGGTAAAGGAGAAAATATTGCAAGCAGCCAGAAAGAAATAATTAAAATACAATGTACCCACGGTTAAGATAACCCAGGATAAAACAGTTTTCACCTTTAAGGATTAGAGGCATCAAAATATCAAATTTTGGAATGTAAAAGGACTAGGATTGTAACCAAGAATAAACTCCCCAGAAAAACTGATCATAATCCTTCACTGAAAAGAACAGGGTAACTGTTGAACTTGAAAGTATTCCTAACTAAAAGTCCAGGGCTGATTACAAAATTTGAATTTCAAATACAAATCTCAAGAGATGTATTAAAAGGTAAACATGAAAGAGAAGTCATAAGGGACTCAATAATGTTAAGTTGTTTACATCCTGCATAGGAAGATGATACGCAAAACTCCAAAAACACTTCTATCATCATTAGTGTAGTTAGAAGGCATATACAGACAGATTTTGCTCTCATTAAACTTACATTATGCAAATTCAACTTTATGTAAAGAATTCTGAAATAAATCTGCACTAAAAAAACCTCACCTATATTAAGTTTACTGTACAGTACTGTGCTTTCTTTTTCCACTGCTGTCCCTTATCTTGGTGCTTCCCACCTTCCCACTAAAAACAAACAAACCTTACAAGTGAAAACAGAAGAATGATGAGGGAAAGGCTACTGCCACAGGCACCATTGCCTCTAGATCCAGGGCTTGGATTGACATCTCATGAGAAAAGGGAGGAGATCTGTGACCCAATACACTTCTCTATCTTCTGTATGTCTGAATTTGAGTACAGCATGTATATCCTCAGACCCTGAGTGAGTCACTCCTGTCTGTGTTTATTTACATCAGACCACAAATCTACCCCTACAAATGTTCTTCCTCTTAGCTCTGGCCAGGCTGCCACATAGCTGATTCTAGCCCAGCATGCTCCTTCTCCTGTACTGCCTTCTCTTGCTCTTGCTTCTCTATTCCCTGAGATCAGATTTCCTTGAACTCTGTGCCCACTCTCTCCCTCTCTGGGTGTGCAGCAAATTTCATTACCTTCCCCATATCTGTGGACAAATTGGAAATATATAATAATAACTTTGCAGAGAGGTCTACAGAACAATTCTCTTGAGGAAAGCAAGAATTGTTTGTATATAAACAGAAATCACAGGTATGAGTTGACTATGATGAGATGATTGCAAAAAAATAAATTAAATTAAAAGCTAAGAGGAATACCTTGTGATAAGGAGAATAGAAAGAATAGAGAAAATTATCTCACATCAAAGAGTCATTAAAGGAATAACTTTTGTAATGGAAGGAAAATGAGAAGGGAGCAAGCAGTGCTTGATCCTTACTCTGCTCAGAATTGGTCAAAGAGTGAGTAGCACACACATTAATCTGGTTATAGAAATATATCTTCAACTTCAAGGAAGTAGGAGGGGAAGGGAAAATTGATAATAAGGAGGGAGAATTAGGGGAGTGCATAATCAAGAACATATTATTGAGGAGGTACATGGAAAGTGGAGAGAGAGACAAAGAGGGAGAGAGAGAGAGAGAGAGAGAGAGAGAGAGAATGAAAGAGAGACTTAGATGCAGGGAAATACAGCAATCATAGCCATTAATGCGAGTGGGATGAACTCACCCATAAAAATCAATAAGATAGCAGAATTGATTAAAAAGACAGAATGCAGCAATATGTTGTTTATCAAAAACAAACCTTAAAGAGAGATTTATAGAAAGAGAAAAATAATGAGTTAGAGTAGACTCATGCTTTAGCTGATGTAAAAAAAAAGACTCACAAGTGGTGATCTCAGACAAAGCAAAAAGAAAATAATTAAGAGGTAAGCAGGGAAGGGTTAAAAGGTATCATAGACAATGAATTATTATTACAACCAAGCATCAAATGAATTAGTATCCAAATTCTTAAAAGAAAAATTAAATAAATTGCTAAAGAAAATTGATAGTAGAACTATACTGGGGGCACCTCAACTTTTCCCCTCTCAGAACAAAATAATCTAACTATGGAAAAAGAAAATAAGAAACAAGTTAAGGGGATGAATATTTTTTTTAGAAAGTTTAGATATAATGAATCACCTAGAAAAAAATTAATGTGACTAGAATAGAGTATACCATATTTCCCAGGTGTGCGTAACACCTTTATAAAAACTGACCATGTATTAGAGCCTAAAAAGAGCAAAATAATAAGCAGATAAGAAGATTAATCAAAAGTCTTCTTTCAGATGATAGTGTGATAAAACTAATATTCCGTAAAATGCCAGGGAAACGGATTAAAAATTAATTGGGAGTTAAATAATATAATTCTAAAGAATGAATGGGTCAAAGAACAAATATCAGAGTAATAATCAATAATTGCACTAAACAGAATGATAAAAAGTAAGACAGCATGCTAAAAATTGTAGGATGCAACCAAAGTAGTATTTACGGTAAAATTTATACCTATAAATGTGTATATAAAGACATACAGAAAGCAGGTCAATGACTTGGAAAAGCAATCAAAAACTTACAAACGCAATAGTTTAAAACTCCTAAATAAAAGAAAATGGAAATTCTGAAAGTCAAAGCAGAGTTTAAGAAAGTTGAAAGTAAAAATAACATTGAACTAATAAATTTAGTAGCGAGATTTATTTAAAAACCAATAGGATATTGGTTTATTTGATTAAGAAAAAGATAGAAGAAAAACCAAATTACCAGTATCAAAAATGACAAGAGTGAATTCAACAATGAAGAAATTAACACAAGTATTATGTATTATTCTGCCCAGTTGTGTGTGAATAAATCTGACAATCTAAGTATAATGGATAAACATTTGCTATTGCTGTTTAGTCATTTTCACCCACATCTGACTCTTCCTTATCCATTTGGGAGTTTTCTTGGCAAAGATTTTGTAATTTTGTCATTTCTTTCTCTATCTTAAGTTATATACAAGTAAACTGAGGTAATGAGGATAAAGTGACTTACACAGGCTAGATTTGAACTCAAGTCTTCCTGATTTCCGGTCCAGTGCTTTACCTGCCGTGTCACCTAGCTGCCTGAATAAATATTTACTAAAATATCAATTGTTCAGATTAACAGAAGAGGAAACAAAATACTTAAATGACATGATCTTAGAAAACGAAACTGAACAAACCATCAATGAGATCCCTAACATAAAATCTCCAGAACCAAATGGCTTTACCAGTGAATTTTACAAAACATTTAAAGAAAAATTAATTCTAATATTTAATTACCTATTTTGGGGAGAAATGGGCTAAGAAAGTGTCCTATCAAATTCTTTTATGTTACAAATGTGGTGCTGATACCAAACCAAGGAAAGCAAAAACAGAGAAAGAATACTCTAACAGTTTCCCAAAGGAAATTGATGCAATCATTTCAGTTAAAATACTAGCAAGCATATTACAGCAATATATATCACAAAGTCATATGTGAAGACTAATAATGTAAGGCCAGTTTGATATTAGGAAAATTATAATCATATTTGACCATATCAATAGCAAAAAAAAATTATTATTTCAACGGATGCCAAAAAAGTGTTTTTGACAAAATACAATTAATTCTATTAAAGCATTGGGAAGCATAGAAATAAATGGAATGGTTCCTAAAATAAGTAGTTTCCATCCAAAAGTGTCAGCAAGCATTATCTAGAGATAAGCTACAATATAAGCTGTAATATAAGGGGTAAATCAAGGAAGTCTATTATCACCGTTATTATTCAGTATTGTACGAGAAGTGTTAGCTATTGTAATAAGACAAGAAACATTGAATTGAAGGAACTGGAAAGGTAATGATGAATCAAAACTCTGACTCTTTGCATACAATGTGATGGAATATTTACTGAGCTTAGGGAAACTAGTTGAAATAACTAGCAACTTCAACAGAGTTGCAAAATATAAAATAAACCCACTGAAATCATCATCATTTTCACATTACTGCCAACAAATTCCAGTAGAAATAAAGAGAAAAAGAAATTTAACTTAAAATAACTTCAGACAATATAAAATACTAAAGAGTCTACCTGCTAAAACAAACCCAAGAAGAATATGAATACAGTTTTAATGCACTGTTTCACATAAAATCAAATCTGAAAAACTGTAGACATTTTAAGTTATGGATAGGCTGAGCCAATATAATCAAAATCATAGTTCTATCCAAATTAATTTGCTTATTCCATGTCATGGCAATGTAACTACCAAAAAGTTATTTTCTAGAATCAGAAAAAAAGAATAACAAGATTCAACTCAGAACAAAAGACCAGGCATATTAACAGAAACAAAAAAAAACTTTAAAATATATGGAAAAGGTGACCTAGTTATATCAGCTCTAAAACTACATTTTAAAGCAGCAGTGGTCAAAACCATCTAGCAGTGGCTAACAAACAAAGTGATAGATCAATGGAATAGATTAGATGCACAATATACTTGAGTAAATACCATTTTTACCTAGTGTTTGATAAACTCAAACATCCAAGTTCTGGGCACAAGAACTCATTTGAAAAATGAGTTTATAAAAATAAGCTATAAAAACTGGAAAGCAGTTTGGCAAAAATTAGGGATAGACAAAGATCTCATAGCACATGCTCAGATAAGTTCAAAAATTATATATGATTTAAACATAATTAGAGGATCATGGAAAACTTTATCTGTTAGTTCTATGTATAAAGAAAGAATTTTTGACCATACAGGAAATGGAGAACATCATGGAATGTACAATGATTTAATCTGATTATGTTAAATTGAAAAAAATCCACAAGACAATGTAGCCATTATTAGGAAAAAAAAAGCCAGAAAGAGGGGAAAAGTTTTATAGTTAGTTTCTTTGATATAAGAATGGAAAACATTGCTTAATTGACAAGTGGTCGAATGATATCAACAAGTACTTTTTGAAGAAGAAATCAAACTACTTTTAGTCATTTAAAAATTGATCTAAATCACTTGATTAGAGAAATGCAAATTAAAACAACTCTGAAGTATTACCTCAAACATCTCTGATCAGCTAATATAGCAGGAAAAGAAAATGACAATTATTGGAGTGGATGTGGAAAAACATGAATCCTAGCTCATTGCTACTGGAGTTATGAACTGATCTAACCATTCTGGGGAGCATTTGGTACTATACCCAAGGAGCAATGAAATCATACCCTTTGCCCAAGCAATATCACTACTAAGTCTGTATTGCAAAGAGACATTTTTCCTTTTTGGAAAAAGACATATATATATATATATATATATATATATATATATATATATATATATATATATATAATCATATTTGTAGAAGGTTGTTTTTGTGGTACCAAAGAAGTGGAAATTGAGGAGATACTTTTTAATTGGGAATGGCTAATCAAGTTGTGGTATATGATTGATGGAATACTGTACACTATACTATAGGAAAATATTAATATAATAGTTTCAAAAAAACTGGAAAGACTTGCCTGACCTCATACAAAATGAAGTGAGCAGAACAAGGAAAATATTGTTCATAATAACAACAATATTATATGATGATCCATGTCAATAATGTAATCATCCTGATCAATACCATAATCCTAGTCAATTCTGAAGCATTTATAATGGAAAATGTTATACAACTCCAGAAAAAAAAGATCTGATGGAATTTGCACACAAATTAAATCACACATTTTAAAATTTATTTTTCTTGAGGCATTTATTTACATGCAACATGACTACTATGGAAATAGATTTGCATGGCTTCACTTATGAAATCGATATCAAATTATTTGCTTTCTAAAGGAGGGGACAAGGGAGAAAAATAGGAAGAGAATCTGAAATTCCAAATTAAAAAAATATTGTATGTAATTGATAAATATTTAATGAATTAATGAAAGAAGCCATATTAATAAAAACTCTAATAAGTTCAATGCAAGTTTATGATATATGGAAAAACAGAATAAAGTTGAAATTGGAATATCCATGTTCATTATTTGGGATACCATATATGTCTTATAAATGGTAAAGCTGAATAGATGAATAAACCAGTCTATTGATGAAGTAGAATGATGAAAAAAGTCAGTAGAGATAAAGAAGTCAAAGAATTTAAATGTCAGATTTTGAGAGTTGTCTTCAAAATTACTGTGAAGATGGTGGGAGTGGGTAGATGTAGACAATAGACATCATTCTCAGTTATGCAGAGGACCAAGAGATTGATGTGGAGTAGGGGAGATGGTAGAATTTGAAAAAATGCATAGATATCCAGAGAGGAAATAATATTGGGAAATGATGATTGTGTAATTGTCCTTTAAATATCAGTGAAAAGCTAGGCCACTCTCCTCTTGTACCTTTTAGTCAAGAGAATGTATTAAAAGGAATATAGTGTTATAAGAGGTAGAGAAAATTTTTGATAAATTGAGGATGTAAGAGGGGAGGTTGATAGAAGAAATCAAGAAAATAGGAATCTATTTTTTTAAACAGTGGTGCTTACAAAATAAACAGAACCAGTAGATGGGAAATAAAAGGCTGAAGCTTACCTTCTAAAGTATAGGAGTGATTAAATTATGGATGAATTTTCAAGAGACATAGTGTGATCATGCAGCTAACATGTAAGCTCCTTGGAATTCTTTTTGAATTTAGCTATTCATAAGTTATTAATCACCCCTTTATGAAAAAAAGAAATAAAGATGTTAATTCTTACACAGCTTATTTCAAAGCTTTATAGTGAGGAAAGCAATTCACAAACCTGATAATGCTACAAATATGTGAATCACTATCTTTGTATATAAATCATCTTAGCTTATTCATGAAAAAGTCTTCTGGCAAAGGCATGTTTTGAATCCTCAATACTAAGCAGCCTATCATTCAAAGAAAAAAAATGTAGCATTTTGGTTATTACTTAAACTTTGTGTTTTTGAAGGTGGATTAAAACTGTTTCCATGATTTATTTTAATCTATACAAAGATCTTGAAACTGTACTAAGCAAAGAATAATTATCTAGGATGCCCTCAACACCTTAGAGTTACAGTCTCTTTTGACTGTAACTTACTAAATAATACTTATAAATGGACAGGGAATGAAGGAAATTAGCAAACTGTCTCATATTAGCCTATTAAATACTAGAAAGAGATAGAGAAGAATATGTAGAATTAATGCAGTCACCAAACATATTAAACTAGTGATGACACTCCTTTATCATTTCTACTGATGTTATATGTTTATATATACACATATACGTATGTGTGCATTATGTGTTTATGAATAAATATGAGTGTGTTTATACACATATATCAACTAGGTGGCACAGTGGATAGATGGATAGGGTACCAGACCTGAAGCCAGGAAGATTCATCTTCATCAGTTCAGATCTGGCTTCAGACTCTTACTAGCTGTGTGACCCTGGGCAAGTAATTTAATTTATTGCCTCAGGTCCTCTTTTGTAAAATGAGTTGGAGAAGGAAATGTCGAACCACTTCCAGTATCTCTGCCATGGAAATCCCAAATGGGAGCACAAAGAGTCTGACATGATTGAAAATGGCGTATGTATGCATGTATGTATGCATGCATTACATTTTTATTTATATTCATATATGCATGTATATGTGTATTTATGCATGTGTGTATACACATATATGTGTGTTCACACAAGCTACATGAAAATAGAACCTATGGTACAATTAGCTAAAAAGCAATATGAAGGACAGTTCTAAGATGAGCCATGTGGTTTCAGGAGAAGGAGATGCATGTAAATACAAGTGTGGAAGATATTATATTTGAATAAGCTATATAATGCAGAATGCTTCTGCTATGAATTTTTATATAATGTAAGTTTACAGAGAATTTTCCACTTGCAAAATATTAGTGTTATGCTGTACCTGCAGTAATTTAAAGAACCATTATACACACACACACACACACACACACACACACACACACACATATTCAGGCAAGAAAGTCTATAAAACTTGTTACTTTAAACATTTTATATATTTAATCACTGCAAGAATCAATATTCTCTCAGTCTTATTACCAGTTTTAAATTATTCTATGGACACTTAATGACAAACATTTTGATATGACATATTGAACCTAACCTAAAAGATGTATTATCATACTTTTAATGACATGTAGCTATTAGTAGGGGAAAAATCCTCTAAGAATGGCAAGCTATTAGTATACAGGGGACCAAGAATAACTCATATAATTATTGATGTCCAAAAAGCACAGAAATGGAGGAAGTTTTCCTAAGATGATTCATACAAAAATATTCATATAGATTTCAGGCTGATTTCATTTGCACTTGAAAATTTAAATTTGGGGTGGAAAGTGAGCATCAAGGGAAAAAGAAGGCCTTGGAAAAACGTGTTAACTCTTAATCTTCATGTAAGAAATTCTACTTAAATTCTTGTACTCTCAAAGCTAATTTCACCCCATTGCCTTTTAATTATAGACTTGCTCAGAATCCCAAATATACTGACTTTTTTAAGTGTAATTTTGTTGTGTTCTGTATCCAATGTAGGATGTAATCATGTAATTTATTCAGTGAGTTAAACCACACAGAAAAAAATTATTGTGTTAAAAATTATTGTATTACTGTATTAAAGTGGTTAGGTCCTAAAAGGTAAGAATGCTGGGATTGAATCCTGAAAATGTTTAGTCCGCTGTTGTATATCCAATTTATTCTGAATCACAGGGAGCTATCATCATCCTTTACTTGTAAATTGTCTAGACTTCATGAGAATATGTGATAAGAAACAAAGAATTTGAAAACAGTTTAATAGTTACATAGTTTATAATTCTACACCCCATTCTTTGTATAATTGAATTAATAGTTTCATCTCCAGCAAGAGTCTCTAATGATGGCAAGTCCAATTCATTGATGTCATAGTATGGAAATGGAAGAAGAGAAAGAGAAAGAGGGAGGAGGAAGTGATTAAGAAGAAAATTATAATGATGATGTACATGATGAGTTTTTGATATTTACTAATAATTAATATGCAAATTCTAGAGAAAATGAAAGCAAGTATACCAAATTTTAAAACAGAGAGACAGTAGTTATTTTCTCTTATTGTGGCCCTTTTAAGGTGGATATTATGCTTGTCTATTTTATTTAAGAATGCAACATGTTCCAACACTATATTTGGATATCAGCATTAAATTATACTGTTCCTTTTCCAAATTATGCCAGAACACAAATACACAGAAAAAAAAATATTCTAACAAATACTCTAGAGCTACTTTCAGGTATTCAATGACTGGAAATGGTTTAAAGCAAGTCAGAAAAAATTTTATGTGATCAATTGGATTTGAAGATTTTGCCATGGCGAACATTTGGTTATATAGAAATATATGATTTGGTTAATTTATTTTCTACATTCCCCAAGCTCCTAGCTTTTTTTTTTTTACCAGCATTTGCTGTGTAGTCTTGAAAGATAAGGAAATACATTGATACACACATACACATAATACATGCATACACTTACACATATGTGTACATATATATGAATTTACATATATACACATGATACATTTTCCATACATAAATTTATGTATTTGTGTGTACATACTTTTATATATGTAAATGTGTGTGCACATACATACATATGTATATACTTGAAAATTAAAGTGCCTTTTACTTCCAAAACACTGTAAGTCTCAAGATACACCTAAAAGAATGTGACTATATTAGCAAGCTCTTTCTACATAATTTTCTAGTATCTTGTCATGACATAGACTTGTGAAGACTGTACCAGAAGAACCCAGGCTATGGTAGATCATACCAATTCAATTCACTTTCACAAGCAATTAGTAATTGCTAACTGTGTGAAAGATATTTTGCTAGGAAAACAGAGGTTGGAATATGGATATGCTGAGGATATAAAGATACAGATATTATTTATTTTCTACCCTCAAAAATCTTACATTGATGAAGAGGTAAATTGCTGTGAGTACAAGTTAAATCAATAAGTAAGTATAAGAGAGAAAACATTAACTTGGCGACTTAGTACAAGAATTCCCTAGGAGGAGTTTAACCTTAGAGAAACCAAGGCATTCAGCAATCATGAGGTCTAACTCTGGGGAACAACTTAGGCGGAAGCATAGAGGAAGAAAAAAAATAAGACTCCACAGTACTGTGGAAAATGTTCTGTCTTCAGAGTAAGAGAAATTGGCATCAAGTCCTACTTCGGGCACTACTCAAGGTATATGAACTTGGGCAAATTATTTTGCCTCTCTGGATTTTTTTTCTTCTTTTATAAAATGATAGAATTGGGTTGGTTGTACAAAACTTTGAACAGGAGTCTGGAAAGGCTTAGACAATGGACAAAGAACAAAGCTTTCAATGGGCTTTGTTTACCAGAAGATATTAATCTTCTTATCCTATCTGCTACTCCCATTCTACTAAGATTGGATCTAAACTACCTACTATTGTTCATAGGCTCTCTTCATTTTTGTCCTCAGAACGCCTTTCCCACATGAAAATAAAGCAAAATAAATAAAAATAAGTTTAAAAAAAATTCTATGTCTATTCTAACTCTAAAGAAGGTAAGTGGAGAAAAGTCTCTTCATTATTAAAAGTGAGATCAGTTTTGGATGATGGAATTAAGAACAGAAAGCTGAATCTTTGATCTAATGGAATAGATTTTGTTGCCGGTATTTTTTCTAATACCCATTGATTAGGTTAGGAAAGAAGAGCTTGGTCAATGAAATGCATTATTGTGACTCACCAATTCCAAATAGCTAGAAGGTAAGTACATATTTGCAGAAAACGACAATATTGTAAAAGTTGCTAAGAAGATTTTTTTTTAACATTTATTTATTCAATTTTTTTATGAACCTATCCAGCTTGGGAATCTCCTTGATAAGTTTCTCTTATTCATAATTTCTGATGAGTAACTGACAATATTCAATTTATTTAATAGATATCTCTTATATTTACCCGTTGTAACTACTTGATTTCCTGCTGAAAAAAAAAATGATAGCTACTTGGACCATATTACTGGAGGATCACTACTTTTTGATCCAGACTTAAATTTGACCTTTTTCTATGTAACACTCTTTCATTTAGCTTAACTATTCAAGATCCAGAAAAGAAAGATGTTAGTACCAAAGTCCTTGTTAGAGTCGAAAGGTTCACCAGCAGAAAACAAAACAAAGCAAAACAAAAAACAACAAAACGCTTGCACTTACTGATGGAAATAACATCAAAGGAGCCACATTATCATCTGCTCCACTGCTGCAACTAAACACCTGTGGTACTCTTACATCTCACTTATACCTGATATCTCATATGTATTCTTCTTTTGCATTTTTCTTGCATTTTTTATAAATAGGAATTTAAGATTTCACATTTGTATTTGTATCCTAAGTTTCATATTTATATTTGATCCTACAAATAATAAGGAGTCCCTGGAATGACAATGAAATCTTCATTTTATGTACCTTAAAATCTTATAGAATTATAGGACTGATGGTGACCTCAATAAAACTAGCTAAACTATTCCCTTAATTTTGAAGGGTTTATATTTAGGTCTTAGATAATATTCAGAGGAATTTTGAGGGAAAATTCCTTCTCCCTTCTCTCTCCTCATAATTTTAATTTGCTCAACAAGTAGCTTAGGGTAAATGACCATGGAAGCCAACTTTACTTCTTTGCTTTACTGTGTAAAAAAAAATCTAACAGTTACATAAGAACATTCACCATTCACACAAAAGAACTTTCCTTTTACTGTTTGTATTGCATCATGATAGAAATGTTACCAATAGTGGCAAAATGTTGAAGCACAAGGCAACTTATTTCTTGGTGTCAGTACTCAATAGTCTAAAAACTTGAAGAAAATAATAAAAGAGAAAAGGAAAATGAAGGTAAGCGACTGAGACTAGATGTGATGGCAACCCATTTGAATCAAATCAAAGGGATGTGGAAAGCACTAACTTGATTTTCTTTTAATTACAAAGAAATCTTCAACAAAATAATATAATTCACTTTTGACAATCTGAAAAAAAAACATTTTCTAGATGCTAAGATAATTAAAGGCTATAAAGGAATGTAATGAATCAAAGGGTTTAAGGAATAGGAAGTTCCATATTCTGGGCATAGGTGACAATCAGTGAAAGTATGCAATGTTTGTAGGCGTAGTGTCTTGTGAGAGGCACGTGAGAAGGGTGCAGTTGCTTGATGTTAGATTAAGTAGAGGAAACTGAAATGTAAGAAGGCAGTAAAGGTAGGTAGGGATAATGTTGTGGCAGATCTTATAATTCAAATAAAAGCTTTTATACTTGATACTAAAATTAATAAGGAGCCTTTGAAATTTGTAAAAAAGGGGAGGGGGTTGGCATGGTCAGACTTGACCTTTAACAAAAATCAATTTGATTGCTGAATGCAGAATGATTTTGACTGCAGAGGGACTTCACTCTGGACTCCCTACAATAGTATTATTAAAATAATCCAGACATGAAGTGTGAAGGGCTTAGACCAGAATTTGTTAGTATTAGGAAGCAGTGAATTTGAAAGTTGATTGAAAGGTAGACTCAACAGGACTTGGTAACAGATTGCCTACAGTGGGGGCAGGGGTAAGAGAGAATAAGGAGTTGAGCATGGCACATAGGTTGTGTGCCTGGATAATTGAAAGTATTGTGGTGACTGATACTAAAAAAGGAGGTTAGAAGAGGGGATTGGTTAGGGGAAAGACAGAGTTCACATTTAGACATGGTAAGTTTAAGATGTGTACTGGAAGAAAGTCAGTAGGCAGTTAGAAGTGCAAGATTAGTACTCAGGACAAAGGTTTGGGCTGCATAAATGGATGTGAGAAAAATCTACATAATGATAATATTTGAATAAATACACAGGAACTAATGAATACATAGGAATTAACATATGTTATCAAGAGAAACAGTCTAATGAGAACAGAACTTAGATGAATGAAGATCCAGAAAAATAAAACCTAAAAAGGTGGGGACAGGCAAGTAGTAGACCCAGGAGAGAACTGTGTCACAAAAATGTAGAGGGAAGCAAGCTAAAAGAGAAAGGATGATAGTGACAAAAACAACAGAGAAGTAAAAAAGTGAATATTGATAAAAGGTAATTATATTTCACTATTCAAAGACTGCTGGTAATTTTGTAAAAATTCTGTTGTAGGTTTTGCTCCAAGATGATATTGGTAGCCAAACTATGGAGAATTAAGAAGAGGGTAAGAAAGAAAAAGAAATGGAAGCACACATTTTGATTTCTTTCTCCAGGAGTTAATCTGACAAAAGAATTATAGGATACTAGCTAACAAAGATGTTAGAATCAATTCTGGATTTTATAATGATGGAGAAACATCATCATATTTCTATATATACATGAAGCAACAAGTAAAAAGGAAAAGATGGAAGAGTGACAGTGGAGATGAGAAAAAGAGTAATAGAGAAGATGAGAGAAAGAAGTCATATGTAAATGAAGAGGTTTGCTTTGGCAAAGAGAAGGGTTCCTTTCTTAGATAAAATGTTCAAATAAGAAGATAGTAGAGGAGTATATTAGAGTGATGTGAGCTCCCTCCAAATGGTCTTATACCTTTTCAGTGAAATATGAAGTAACATTCTCAACAGAAATGGGAGTCATAGGAGTTTTGAGGAGAGATGAAAAAGTTTATGGAAGGTGCTGTTATGAGTGGGAATGTAAATCATTTAGAGAGGTAAGAGGATTCCCTTGATCACTAAGGGGGACAAATGGATACTGTATAATAAAATTTGTGTAGTAGACCTAATCAACATACTGTGTTGCTTTTCTTCAACGTTTTTCAGCAGAATGAGGATAGGAGTGAAGCCATTAAATGGCTGGAGAAATTCAATATGAGCATGATTAGTGAAAAAGATAAGTTTACCATGGACTCTAGATTAGAAGATAGTATATAATTGAACTTTTTGCAAAATGGTCAAGAAGGGAAAGGAAGGAGCGTATAGCCAGTACAGAGGTGATGGCCTGGGAAAGAATTGTAAAGAGATATTAGAGAGCATGAAGATGATGAAGAACAAGGTCAGGTATTACAAAGTAAAAGGAAATATGATAGGATAACGGATGATGATTGGAAGAATTTCAGAATTGATAAGCATCAAAACAGAAAACTTGAAAATACTGACACTATCAAAGGTATAGTTTTCTTTGTAGGTAATGTAGGATAGAGGAGTTAGTCATGGAATATGAATAAACTGTGTGCTTTTTTTCTGATTTATATTTTAATTAATTTATTTAAGTTTTCAACATTCATTTCCACAAAATTTTGGGTTCCAAATTTTCTCCCCATTTCTCTTCCCCGACCCCAAAACGCTAAGCATTCTAAT
>CM053774.1:79449746-79497203 GCA_028658325.1 Potorous gilbertii
CATCCCTCCCTCCCCACCCATTCCCTTTCGGAAGGCAAGCAATTCAATATAGGCCATATCTGTGTAGTTTTGTAAATGACTTCCATAATAGTCATGTTGTGTAAGACTAACCATATTTCCCTCCATCCTATCCTTCCCCCTATTTTTTCTATTCTGTCTTTGGATCCTGTCCCTCCCCCAGAGTGTTGACTTCTAATTGCTCCCTCCTCCCACTGCCCTCTCTTCCCTTCCATCATCCCCCCCACTCTGTTTATCCCCTTCTCCCTACTTTCCTGTATTATGACAGGTTTCATACCAAAATGAGTGTGCATTTTATTCCTTCCTTTATTCGAATGTAATGAGAGTAAGTTTCATGTTTTTTCTCTCACCTACCCCCTTTTCCCCTCCATTGAAAAGTCTTTTACTTGCATCTTTTATGAGAGACAATTTGCCCCATTCAATTTCTCCTTTTCTCCTCCCAATATATTTCTCTTATCGTTTAATTTCATTTTCTTAAGATAAGATCCCGCCCTATTCAATTCACCCTGTGCTTTCTGTCTCTGTGTGTGTGTGTGTATGTGTGTATGTGTGTGTGTAATCTCACCAACTACCTGGATACTGAAAAAAGTTTCAAGTTACAAATATTGTCTTTCCATGTAGGAATGTAAATAGTTCAACTTACTAAGTCCTTTATGATTTTTTTATGCTGTTTACTTCTTCATGCTTCTCTTGAATCTTGTGTTTGAGTCAGATTTTCTTTTCAGCTCTGCTCTTTTCATCAAGAATGCTTGAAAGTCCTCAATTTCATTGAAATACAACTTTTTTTCCCCTGACTTATTATACTCAGTTTTGCTGGGTAAGTGATTCTTGGTTTTGGTCCTAGTTCCTTTGACTTCTGGAATATCATATTCCACATCCTTTGATCCCTTAATATAGAAGCTGCTAGATCTTGTGTTATACTTATTGTATTTCCATAATACTTGAATTGTTTCTTTCTAGCTGTTTGCAATATTTTGTCCTTTACTTGGGAATTTGGAATTTGGCCACAATGTTCCTAGGATTTTCTCCTTTTGGATCTCTTTGTGATCAGTTGATTCTTTCAATATTTATTTTGCCCCCTGCTTCTAGAATATCATGTATAGTCATGCAAAATACTGCCATAACAGTCATGTTTTGAAAGACAAGCTATATTTACCTTCATTCTATCTTGCCACACATTTATTCTGTTCTCTCTTTTGACCCTGTCCTTCCTCAAAGGTTCTCACTTCTAATTACCCTCTCCTCCCATGTGCTCTCCCTTCTAATATGCCCCTATACCCACTTATTCCTTTCCCATATTTTTCTCTAGTGTAAGATAGATTTTCATACCAAATTTAGTGTGCATGTTATTCCCTCTAAACCAAATATGATGAGAGTAAGGTTCACTTTTTTCCCTTTCATCTCTCCCCTTTACTTCTCATTGTAAAAGCTTTTTCTTGTTTTTTTTATGTGAGAGATAATTTACTCCATTCTATTTTTCCCTTTCTTCTTCTCCCAATATTTTTCTCTGTCACACCTTAATTTTATTTTTAGATATCGTCCCTTCTTATTCAATTCACCCTGTGTCTTCTCTCTCTCACTCACTCACTCTCTCTCTCTGTATATGTGTGTGTGTGTGTGTGTGTATGTATATGTATATAATCGTTCAACTACCCTAATACCATGAAATCTCAGGAGTTACAGACATGATCTTTCCCTATAGGAATGTAAACAGTTCAACATTATTAAATCCCTTATTATTTTTCTTTTCTGCTTACATTTACATGCTGCTCTTGATTCTTGTGCTTGAATATCAAATTTTCTATTCAGCTCTTGTCTTTTAATCAAGAATAATTGAAAGTCCTCTATTTCATTGAATGACCTTTGTTTTTCCCCTGAAATATTATACTCAGTTTTTCTGGGTAGGTGATTCTTGGTTTTAGGAACTAAGATCTCTGGAATATGATATTCTAAGCCTTCTGATCTCTTAATACAGAAGCTGCTAGGTTTTATATTATCCTGATCATGTTTCCACAGTATTTGAATTATTTCTGTCTGGCTGCTTACAATATTTTCTCCTTGACCTGCGAGCTCTGGAATTTGGCTAAAATGTTCCTAGAAATTTTCCTTTTTGGCATCTTTTTCAGGAGGCAATCAGTGGATTTTTTAGTATCTCTTTTACCCTCTGGTTCTAGAATATTAAGGCATTTTTCCTTTATAATTTCCTGAAAGATGAGGTATCAGCAGCTCCTTTTTTGATTATGACTTTCAGGTAGTCCAATGTTTTTAAAATTGTCTCTCTAGGATCTATTTTCCAGGGCAGTTGTTTTTCAAATGAGATATTTCACATTGTCTCCTATTTTTCTTTTCTTTAGTTTTGTTTTATAATTTCTTGATTTTTTTTCCTAAAGTCATTAGCTTCCATCTGCTCCATTCTAATATTTAAGGAATTATTTCCTTCAGTGAGCTTTTTGGACCTCCTTTGCTATCTGGCCAATTCCACTTTTTAAGGTAGTCTTCTTCTCATTGGTTTTTTGGATCTCTTTTGCCATTTGTGTTTGTTTTTTAAGGTGTTATTGTCCCCTTTAACATTTTTTTCATCATTTTTTTCATGATTTTCTTGAATCACTTTCATTTCTCTTCCCAATTTTCCTCTACTTTTTTTACTTGATTTTCAAAATCCTTTTTTAACTCTTCCATGGCCTTAGGTCAATTCATATTTTTCTTGAAGGCTTTGGATGTTGGAGGTTTGACTTTGTTATCTCTTTGCATATTTTGGTCTTCCTCATCACCAAAGTAAGATTCAGTACTCTGATTCTTTTTCTGGGTTTTGCTCATTTCCCAGCCACTTACTTGTCTTTTGAACCCTTTGTTAAGGTAGTTCTCTGCTTCCAGTGGTGCTGGTGGGGTTTACTGTTACTTGCCAGATACCACAACTATCTGTAGACCTAGAGCTCCAGAAACAGCAGATGCCACTGTTGCTGCTGCTGCTGCTGTGGCTGCTGCAGTTTTTTCTACCTCCTCCATTACCCTGGGGTTGGGGCCTAACCATGTTACTCTCTCACACAGGTTTGAGAGATTTTTTCCACTGACCTTCCAATTTATCCTTGGTCTTTTGTGGTTGTGAAATCTGAAAACTGCCACAGATGTCAGAAATTCAGTTCTCTTGAGGTCTGCTGAGGTTTGGTCTCTGATGTCATGGCCCACAATGAACTGCTCTCTGCTACCAGCCCAGCATATTAGAAGTTTCCCTTTGACCTTCCAGGTTCTCTTGGGCTGAAGGTTTGCTTCATTCCATCATTCTGTGAGTTCTTCACCTCCAGCATTTGTTTAGAGTCATTTTTTATAGCTCTAGAAAGTTCCTGCTTTTACTCCACCAAGTTTGCTCTGCCCCTGGACTACCAATATTTAAGGTAATAGATATATGTCTCTATCAGCAGCCCCAATTTGACAAGTAGAGTAGCTGCTGCCCAATTTTTGATTACCCTCCTGGCCGGAATGAAAACCTCACTTAGAGAAGGTTGGGGGAGAAGAGGCTAGAAATGTGTATTCTGCTTCTATTTGATCCACACATTGACAACCTTCACTATATGTGGGGTCCACTCTTTCCTACAGCTTCTACTCTTCCTTTCCTCTTACTTTTAATATCTTTTTTACTTCTGAACTCATTATTCAAATGAAAAAAATTTCCCCCAAAAGTTACCAGCAGTCTTCTCATGGACAAATATAATGTCCTTTTTGCAATTTTTATCCCTTTTGATTGCTCTTAATCCTTTGATAATTTTTTTTATTAATATTTTTATGATACTTCTTTCTCCTGTTTCTTCTCTTTTTTTTGGCTGATCACCATTCTGGTCTTTTTACTTATATCTTCATCTGTGTTTTACATACTAGTTGTTGGTGTACCCCAAATATCTTTTCTTGGCTCCCTTCTCCATTCATACTGTTTTGCTCAGTGATTTCCTTAGCTCCATTCAATTCAGCTGTCATCCCAGTGGAGATGAGTCACAGGAGCATTTGAGTTCTAACCTCTTTCTTCATCTCTGATATTTCTTATCCAATTACATATTGGATTTCACATACTGTTATGTTTTTTATCCACTGGAATAACCTGGTATTTGTTCCACCTTATCTATACCTCTTGACTTTTCTAATTTTCTTAAAATCTAAATTGAAGTTTCAATTTCTATAAGAAATTTTTCCTATTCTTCATTCTTAGTGATTTCTTTTTGTGATTATCTCCAACTTACTTGGAATATATCTTATTTTTACGTAATTGATTTCACATTTTCTCTCCCATTAGACTTTGATCTCTGTGACAGCAAGAATGGCGTTCACCGTTCTTTACAGCCCCAACTCTTAGTAGAGAGTCTGATACCTAATAGAAGCATAATAAATGAAGATAGTAGAGACAAAGTCAGAGAGAGGAAATGGAGGGAACCTTTCTGTCTCACCCCATCAGTTAGGTGGGGTGGAAGGATGAAAGTATTACTAATACTGGACTAGGTGGCAAGTGAAATTATACCATCAGGGTAGTGCTATGTCTCAATGGGTGCATGTGCTACATCCACAGCTATTGAAGATGTAGAAAAGCAGACTCTTAACATAATCCTTAGCAATGTCAATTGAGAAACAAAAAATTTTGTCAATGGAAATAATGTTAAAGAAAATAATATTCCCTACAGAACATGTGAATCCATCAGAATGCTTTTGAAATCTTTTATATCTTGTCTCCTCATTAGAATGTGAACTCATTGAAACGAAAGACTCCTATTTTTCTATGTGTATCTCCTTCACTTAATATAGTACCTTGAACATGGTAAACACATAATAAATGTGTCATTTAATCATTTGTAGTGGAAGGACTGAAGAAATATCGAATGAGATCTTATTAAAGCCCTGTTTTAGAGGTATGATAGTAAGAGAATGGGCAATGAAGGGAGGGTATGGAGGTTGTACAAATGACAAACTTTCTGAAGAATTGGAATGGGGATAGCACAAAGAAAAGTGTTCAATTAGATTATCAAACCCAAGAGGCAAACAGCTGGTATGGGTTTGGAATTGGATGGAAGCTGAACCAGTAAGAGAGAGAGCAATATGACTTGGTTTTCACATAGCATGAAGCTTCTAGGCAAGAACTTAACAATAAAATGAGTTGGCATCAAGGTAGAATCATCTCCAGAGGCCAGTAAATTGGTAGGGTGGTTAAGTACTACCAATGAGGGCACTGCAAATTTGAGAATAAGGAAAGCTTTTGTGCAGAAAGTACTATTTGTAGTAATGAAACTAATACTACATTAATGACCCTCCTAATTGCATATTAACAGTTTTTGAAGATGAATACCAACCAACAAACAAACAAACAAAAACAAAGAGAGTCGCATTCTAATTTTGGTTACACATACTACCCTACAATAATACCCTATATGAAATGCTCAGTGAATTTTTTTTCTTTTTTTTTTGTGAACAAGTTTTTTTTATTTTTTATTTTTATTTTATTTATTTATAAATGTTCTACAATCACTTCCTTAAAATTAAGATTTTATACCCCCACACCTTCCCCCCTACCCCCCTCCCTCCCCATGACAGCATACAATTCTGTATAGGTTCCACATATACTTTCCTATTGAGCATATTTTCACTATAGTGATGTTATGTTTGAATAAAAGAATAAAACATTTTTTCTTTTCCTAATTTTATATGTAGATCAATAATTTACAGATAAATTAAGTTAAAAACAGAACATAAAATGATATGCAGGTATTATTAAATTATATGGATCTCAATTCATGGTATAGTGGAAAATCTTAGGCTGGTCCTTGACACTAATGGACTATAAGACACTGGTTAGATTACTTAAATTTTCTCAGCTTCAGTTTCTTTCTGAGACTTTGAGTTCTTTTTAAAAGTAACATAGTCAAACTAAGGCAACTGAAGGTTTTTTCCTAGGTCAATGGCATAGAGGAGTGGGAATCTTTCTCAGTGGTTGTTCCTCCATGCTCTAGCCTCTGCTGTGGGATGCACTCTCAAAAATCTGTTTTGATAAAATGATTCTGTGCTGAATCCCTTCTTGATTTAACAAAATGTTTCAATTCAAATCCATTTGTGTGATATGACAGAAAGTCTATGTGCAACGGAAAAATGTCATTTGTGTGATAGCACACCGAGTTCAAAAGTTCTGGAGGGATACTTCATATTTTTCTACTCATTGTGGTGTTTAGGACTTTTAACTTGTGATGTTCTTTTGTAACATATTTAATCCTTAAATTGTCTATACACCTGTCTTGCAGATTGATATGCCATATTTGTATAGGGATTATGCATTTTCAAAACAATATAGTTTGTTTCTGTTGTTTTTTTTTCCTCAGTTGCAATCTTTTTCCTTTCTTTGGAGAGACCCTCCACTGTGGAATCAATTTTTTTTTGTTTCTTTTATTGTTTCTATTTCAGCAATTATTTCTGTTGTGCAGTTCATAATTTTTCTGCTGTTATTCTTATTTCTCTCTTTTACCAGTCATGGGAATTCCACCACTGTTCAATGTTCTTTTGGGAATCTGTAGAACCCTTTATCTTATCAAGTGTTGATTTATTTTCTTTCTTTCTTTCTTTGAAGAAATATTAGAGATTATTTAGATATTCAGGAGGTCAACTCTTTTTAAAACATATTTTAAATTAATTACAATTAATTAATTAATTGTAATTAATTTAAACTAAATTAAAATAAATAAAATACTCAAATTTAAATAAATTGATTTATTTTGTTGATCTGAAAGTATTTGTACTGAACTTCTTTCCTTTTGAGACCTATGGTAATTTGATCTATTTTTTATGTTCTGTTATTATTCAAATTCTTTTAAAGGTGGATTTCTGTGGGGCTGGAACTCAAAACTGCCTGATCTCTCACTGAATTGAATTCACATTTCACTAGCCTTGTTTCCTTTTTGTACTGATTTGTAGGCTAATAGCACTGGCCTCAACTGTGCTCCAGTTGACTTTCCCCTAGGCCTGGTACAACATTGCATACATCCTGATCCCTTGCCCTATTTCCCTATATTCTTTAGTCCTTTGGCTGACCACTGTCTGTAGACTATCATATTGCTAGCATATGCAGAGTGGTGTTAACTATTCTATAACTCCATCTCCCCAAAAGTTCCTGGGTTGGGTTAGGCAGACTAGTTACTACTGCTTATTGGTAAAGCATTGTGGAGAAGGGATAAGTGTAAAGTATGCTGGCAGTAATTATAACTTCAACAAGGAAATGCTGAGGGGATTCTCTAGCATAAGTTGATACATCCCATTGAGGGTCTGAGGAGGAGGGAATGCTGAATAAATATCTCAGGAATAAGAATTTAGTCTTCATTGCTATTAATCTATCCTTTGCTCACCTCAGTAGATGTCTTCTTGCCTTAGTTTGGGGAGATAGATATATTTACTTTACCTCCCATGTACAATTATCTTTTGGGGGGAGTTTTGAGAGTATATGAAGATAAGAAGAATATCTAATCCTTCATTTTTTAATATGATCTGGAAGTCTACTCCAAAGATATTTAACACTTTGTAGAAATAAATACAAAGAATATATCTGATCAAACCATGATTTCATATCCCAGCTTGGACTTTCTGAATCAGAAAATCCTCAGACACCTATTTTTTTTTTATCATTCAGAAATGCCCCATTCCCATCTTGTATTGGTTGAAATTTTGTTTTTTTAAGGAATTTTCAAAACATAATTCACAAAGTATTGTTTTGATGATTTAATTTTGATTTGACACATGCTTACTTAGTTTTTAGATATTAGAAATACAAAGATGAAAAATAATCATACGGTACATGCCTTTAAGGTATGTAAAGTTTGATAGCAGAGTTAAGATGTGTAAATAAATATTGCTAACAGTAGGAAGATAATACTTAAGCAAAGAGTGTTTTGGAAGAATCCGAGACAAAGATAACTTCCAGCTGAGTAGATAAGAAAAATGATTCATGAAGGAGACAGTATCTGAGAAAGGCATTGGGAAAATAGAAGGATTTCAAGACGTGAATATGTTGGGAAGAAGGCATGATATTTCAGCCCTGTGCAAATACTGGAATGGAATGAAATAATAGGGGGCAAAGAACAAGTTATAAGTTTGGTTGGAATACAAACGGACTAGAATAAGGTGAGAATACTAAAAATACTATATTATGGAGCAGCTTGAGTTGCTGTATCTTAAAAATTCTTTTTAAAAAGATTGTCCCTATTCTTATATTCCACACAAACACACACAAATGTTCTATCAGTATTCCTTGTTCTAGCATTGGATTTATTCTCGTTTTAACCAGTTTTTCTTTTCATAGCTTCGTAGAAGTCAAAACAAGTCAACAGTTTTGTAACTAAATAAATGTAGCCTTAAGAATCATTAACAGAACAGAAATATTCTGTAGACATTTTAATGAGAATAAGTTTGAGGTTATGATTAGTGAGTTGGATTTAATATGATGAAGTCTGTGTTAAGGTCCCATCCTTGATATTTATTATCTAGGTGACACATCTGACATTTGTGTGAGTTTGGATAAATCAGTAACATTTTTATGCCTTCAATAACTCCTTATAACTTCTCTAAGACACAGAAGTTGCAACTTTTTAGAAAGGTCATCCATTACCCAATGCAAATTGCAGAATATTTTTAAAAAAATGGATTTTTTTTTAAAAACAATTGGATTTGCATGAAAAAAGTGTTTTCAATAGAATTAATGTGATTGTTAATATAACAGAAATTCTCTATGTTTATGTCAATAAGAAACAGAATAATAGACTTTAAAAGACATTGAGAAGAACTGGGTTCAAAATATGGCTTTATCACACCTTGGGCAAGTCACTTAAACTCTCTGTACATCAATTTACTCAACTGTAAAAATAAAGATGTTGTTTGAATTGAACTTAGAGAATCCAGGTCTAAAAATGTACTTGTGTGTGTAAATTTGGTTTGCTTCTTTCTTTGTCTAAGGATAATGTGATGAATGTTCAGTAGAAAACATTTTATAAACAGATGTTAATATTTTTCAAGGAAAGAACTCTTTCCACAATTTATCCTAAACTGTTTTGCATAAAGAGTATTTTGCCATTTTAACTCTGATGATATATTTTAAAAAGTTTTTATTTCAAAATTTATCATGATAAAATAAAATCCCTGACAAGCACCATAACTTTGCTTTATAACTCATGTTTCTAAACTGGTAACAATTGTGCAGATTATTATAATGGAAAAACACTGGCTATTCAATCAAAGAATTTTGTTTAAATGCAGCCTCTGGCGTCTACAACCTGTATTGCCTTGGGCAAGTCATACTCTGCTTGGCTCTCAATTTCCTCAAATGTAATATGGGAAAGGACTGTTGGACAAGTTCTAAATCCACATTTTATTACTTCCCTACCCTATGTATCTATCTTTTGGTCTGTTGATCTATTTACCTACTTATCATCTATCTCTCTATTTGCTGACACATATGCCTAAAAATATATAAACTATGTGTGCATTATCATACATATATGTACACATATGTATATGTATGTCTTATAGGTGCATATGTGTTTATATATAATACACATATATTTTGTACATTTGGATATCATGTGTGTACCTGCATACTCATACATTTACATATATGTACATTCATTTATAAGAAATACTTCTAAAAATGCCTTGGAAGTATCATTATAATAAATCTTGAATAACTACCAAATAATATATTCTTCTGAGTACCTTTCTCACAGGTGTTATAAGTAAATAGTATGTATCTTTTATACTTCATGTTGTTAGTATTAAAAAACAAAATGGAATCTAGTCTTATGCTTATGATACTTTAAGTGTAGTGTTGTCTACTTTATATACAAGCACAAAATAAGTGCAATAATGCCCCTCTTTCAAGTCCTGTTATTTGTTTAGTTTTGAGCTACCTTATACAATTTGTTTACATTTTCCTTTGAAAAAAATAAACATCAACTCTGGGCTTCCATTTGGAAACTGACATTTGGATGTTGGTTTCAAAGCATGGAGATGAAGCATTTTCTAGCAGGCATTTCAGTTTCCCCAAAGCATTCTGCTACCTTATTCTGGGAAGAATGAGACTTGGCATCAAGAATTTATTCTTTCCACAGTCTGTGTGCTCTTTAGGTGAAAAGCATTGCCACATAAATATTGTCATGTTTCATTTTCTCTATGAGAATTCAGTAATGGGCTGCTTCAATCTCTTAGTAGAAGGTTATGACTGCAGAGCCCAAGGACTGTTCTTAAGACCCCAGATACTTCCCTGATTTCTGATGATGTCTTCTTTTATCAGTTTCATAAATTATTCTCTGTGTAACTGATCCCTGCTCAGTGATTTGGTCAAATGATACACCTGCTGATCAATCTAAATTTAGACTTAGCTAAGGGATGTCTGACATTTTTGGGCTAGCCCATAAAAGATCAGCTTCATCCCTACCTCCCCATATCTAGGCTTAATGACACCTTATTTGCTTTTTTATGGAGACTCTGGAAAGCAAAGAAAGTGCTCACTTCAGAGTTATGAGACTCATGTTCAGATCTCATATATAATAGGAATAAGTAATATTAATGATTTTACGTAATTTTAAATTTTATGAAGTGTTTTACATGATTGTTTTATGCAAATATATGTGCTTATGTATATATCATACCACATACCCTCACAAACTTAAACTAAATTTTTATAGCTTTTTATAAAGCACCTACTATGCAGAGAATATTGGGTCAGGTTCTGGGAGAGATGCAGAATTTCAAAGACATATATATTGCATTTATGGTTTTGGAGAAGATAATGCAGAACAAGAAGTCTAGATAGGATGCTAATACAATAGCCTGGATAATTGGTTATGAAAGTATGGGCTGAAATGGCAGAAATAGTATTAATATAGAGGAAACAAGTAAATTCCATTGTTAAGGCAAAAGTTCCAATATATGTACAATAGTAATCGGAGAGAAAGATATACATATGTATAAATATGTATGTATATATATATACACACACACATATATATCCCCCATCACACACACACACACACACACACACACACACACACACACACAGAAAGAGAGGGAAAATGACAGAGACAGAGACAGAGGCATAGAGACAAAAACAGAGAGACAGAGACTGAAACAAAGATAATAAAGTAATTGGGCATTCACACTTAATTATGCATTTGTTACTGACAGAAATAGAAAGAAGAGTTAATAAAATTGGATTGAAAGACAATGAGTTGGAGTCCCCATGCCACACTCAGATGGAGGCTAGGATGAAATTATAATATAAAATTATGACACTCAATAAAAAAAGATTAAAATAATCTGGTATATAGGCTTGGGAGGAGTTCCTGTTTCATCTAGCAGATGCAAGCAAAGAAGATCACTAGATGAGAAAGTAAAATAGGAGAGGAGAGCAAGGAGAGGAGAGGAGGGTCTGTACTTCACATCACAATAGTATATATATATCAGAGTAGCATGTTAGAAAAAAATAAAGGTAAATTGACTCATGGGGCTGTTAAATGGATAGTAGGAGGACCAGCAGAATGTTATGGCACAGAAGAATACACACACAAAAAGGATATGACAAAAGTCAACAGTGCAAAGTGTTGCTAAGTAATCAAAGAGAAAGAGGACTGAAAATGAGTGGATATGGTAAAAGAGAAGTCTCTAACCCATTTCAAAGTATAGTATAGGAAAACTTATTGCTATTCAGTCATGTTTGACTCTGTTACCCCATTTGTGGTTTTCTTGGCATATATACTGGAGTAGTTTGTCATTTCTTTCTCCTGATCATTTTACAGATGATGAACTGAGACAAACAGGGATAAATAACTTGTGCAGGGTCACGTAGCTGGTAATTGTCTGTGACTGGATTTGAAATCTTTAAAATAAGTATTATGATTCCAGGCCTGGCACTCTGTGACTACTATGTCACATTATTGTCTATCAGATGATGGTGTGGATGAAAAACAGACTGAAATATGCTAGGGAAAAAGTAGCAATGAATGATAGAAGCATTGGACATGAGAATAAGGCAATTGATACTTGATGGAATGACAGGAAAAGATTTTGGGAATTTATTTATTCACCTAGCATTTATGAGAATTTGGCTTGTCTGGAGGCAAATGGAAAGGAACTAATGAACAAAAAAAGATTGTCATGAGGGGATATTCCTGCTAAAATAAAATCCTGTAGAGAAGGGGAAAAGGCAGAAACAAGGGATTGCCAGTAGTAGCAATAAATCTTCAAGGATTATGGAAAAAAGTTGGAAATGGAAGGAAATTTGATGTAATGATGATGATGACGATGACAACAACTGAATTATAGACCAGGGGATTTGAGGGAGCCCAGAGGTTCCTCATTGCCCTTTTGAAGTTTGTGTATGTAAGTTCTGTTGATCAAATTTACTGGGACAATATTTTATTTTAAAATCCACTCTGCACATTGCTTCTCTTAGAGTTTTTTTTTTTAAACTTGAATATAAACTAGAAAAGAAAAAAAATGTTATAAGAAAATAGCTTGGTAAAAGAACAGTATGAAAAAAACACTGACTATATTTTGAAACCCTGAGTATTATTGTACCAGATACTGCACCTTACTTAATAAGGCTGATATGGTGAAACTAAGCTCTAGGGTGTCATGAGCATATGACCAATATTGGCTTTGTCTTCTTCTATGAAATCAAAAATTGTACACACAGTTATTAGTTTGATATGTGTAAGGTTTCATATGTTGCCTGTTCTTCATTCTACTGTCGTATTCCTGATAATTTAGTTACTGAAAATGATTACAAAGAGCTTAAAACTCATAAGACCTTATTTCACTATAGATTAATTTCTATCAAAACTGAAAAATATGTACATAATATTGATTTGAACCACAGTTGATTTGGTACCTAAGTGCTGTGTCATTGAATGGCTTTGGAAACAAAACCATCCTTGAATGTACTTCCAAAGCCTGACTGAGTATGCAGCTGTACATAATGGATAAAGCACTGCAGCTTTTCTATTGGCACTGTTAGAGCATTTAATTATTGAACTCCCAAAAAAGAGAAGGGAGAAGGAAATATACAAGAACTGTTTCCCAGAACGGTATTTCTTAAAATTTTCAACTTAGATATTTTACATTGTGAATGCTGCTTAAGAAAATGATGACAAGAATGTCCATCTCTTTTCCTCTCAGGAGAGATGTAGTGTGACAGAGAAGACAGATAACTGACATTAGCATCTGGAAGAAATGGGTTCAAGTCTTGAATCTGATACATACTAGCTGTGTGATATGAGGCAAATCAGTTGTTTTCTCAATGACCCAAGCAACTCTCTAAATATAAATTGGAGAATTGTTGAATTAGAAGAGAGTTTCATGGGAAATTTCATATGCCAATGGAAAACATAAGTCTGGAACTTTTTAAAGTAAAAGATCATAATGAGCAATTGTTTACAGAAATATTTCAGGTCAGCTCTTTATATGTGATATGAAGATTGGGAAATACCTAACATCAGATCTTTAAAAGACCCACTGTAAATACCTTGAAACCATTTCCACAAAGAATCATTTTTAGTGAGGAATGTGCCCTTGAGTATGGCAATAGGGAATGCATGAAATATAAACACAAGTTGAGTTACCTGTTGCAATTCAAAGAATCACTAAATGTATCAATTGTAAGAATTCTGAAATTGAAAGATTAGAAGAGTTACATGCTTGACAGAGAGTCCAAGGTCTTTCAATTATAGAAAAAGTATTAAGAGGAGAGAGATAAGATGTATAATATATTTTGGAATAAATTAGAAAGATATGTAAGTAAATTGATAAAAAGATATACAGATTCTTAAACATATACACAGAGAGATTCATTGAGTGTTCTATTTCTTAAACCTTGGGTGATGTTTCCATATATATATACTTGCTAATCATTGTCTCTTCGATCTTTATGTAGTGTCAACACAATTTTCATTTAATTCTGTATAAAAAAAAATTTTAAATGTATTTTGTATACATGGAATATCTATTGTAAAGATGATTTGAGATTCTACTGTAAGGAAAAGGAAGAAGCATCTATATACCCCCTTCTACATGCCAGACACTATACTCTTATTTTTTTTTAATTTTAGCCTTGTAAAAGTCCTGTGAGATGGTGTTAATATTATCCCCATTTTCAATTGAAGAAAATGAGATAAACAAAATTAAGTGATTTGTCCAGGGTCACACAACTAGTGTCTGAGGTCAGATTTGAACTCAGACCTTCCTCATTCTAGGCACCGCACTTTATACCCTGCACCACCAGATGCCTCTAGGTGAACCAATCTAACATCATAAATATCATTTGGAACAATGGAATACATTTCTGAAATATGAAATAAAATATATAATAAATTAGGTGTAACATTCCAAAGACATGTGATGGATGGGAGTGGATGGGGTATAGGAATAGCACTGCATATTAAGAAAAAATAAACAATTTGCATATACATAGCTGATGGCATATTATCTACTATCTACCCCATTATAATGTGAGAGTCTGCAATTGTTATCATTTCTGCTATTAAAATTGTGTTTTCTTGTTTTTGTGGGTTAGATTGTCTTTGTATCCGCATAACTTAGTATCCTTCCTGGCATTTAGTAAGTATTTAATAAAACCAGGATTTTATTGACCTTCTACATATAATACTTTTTCTGACCTCCTGACTTTCCTGCTGTTTTTTTTCCCCAAGGATATTTTATTATTTAATTTAAATATTAAATATTTATATTTATTTATATATTCAGATGTTCTTTTCCTGTTAGGGAAGGAATTGTTTCTTTTTATCTCTTTTTCTTATTTAAAAAATTACAATATGTAGATTTATTTCTATGTTTCTCATTTGTTGTCAATTACAAATTCTCTCCTTTCCTTCACTTTTCTCCTCAAAAGCAAGAAAGGTAATTATTTTTGTTACCTTGCACCTTGTTATTTGTTCTTTATTTTTTTAAGAAGACCAATGAAATCACAGGGTGATGTCTTGAATTGTGGGTGAATTGGATTTAAGTGAAGTAGAGTGGCCAAAGTTGTCAGCCTCACTCTCTCTTCCAGAGTCATCAAAGTTCAGTGGTAAGACAAAAAACCAGGATGACTGGTGATAACCCAGGATGCAATGGATCATCTTGGTGTCTCTGATGTCTGGCCAGGCTCTAACCATTCCACCGAGCCCACTTCAGGTGCCTTTATATTCACTGGAGCAAATTGTTCTCATCTGCCCATTTGACAGGGAGAAGTGTTCACATGCTTGGGGTAGAGAAACTCTCCTAACCCACTGACAGGTTTATGTCCCTTCAGTTACCCTCAATCTGGTGCCTTTCTGCTTAGATGGTTTTACTACAGTGTGGCCATGGAACATGCTGTAGCTTCTTGGAGCCCCAACTGAGAGTTGAGTGCAGAGTGCATGCCAAAGGTAGATGAACAGCCCTGAAAAATGCTTGTCAAATCCTCACACCAAAGATCTCCTTGAATACTTATATATGCCACCTAGCACCTAGTACAGTGCATTTAAAAATATTAGTTTACTTTCTGCCCACCCATCTCCACATCCGAATATACACTGTCTTCTCCTTCAAGTATAACTTTGTTCATACTGTTTTGTTTCATTGAGATATCCTCTTTGACCCTTACACATTGCTAAATTCCAACCTTTCTTTTAATGCCCAAGTAAAATTCCAAAGAAAGATAACCCTTTGTACCTTTAGCTTTTATACCTTCTACCTTTAAGCCTTATATAGAACTTTCTTTCACAACATTTAACAAGTTTATACTTATCAGGAAATATTTAATTATCTATATTTGGATCTTACAGTTATTTGTCTTATATTATGTGCCTGATTCAAGCCAGTCTGGTGCTTCAGATTGAGAGATGGAAATAAATGAAACACTGGTAGATAATTTAACAGCTACCAAAAAAAGAACTTAACTTAGGTGTAACATGGAAGGAGCTTCAGCAATGGCACAGCATCAATTCAGTTAAGAGATACTTCTCAGTCACTGTGTGGGCTATATTGATGTGCCAGTTAAATCTGAGAAGATAAAGTCCTGAAAGTTTCTGGGCTGGCTTTTGTATTTAGGGCTTGAAGAAGTTATGTCCATGGCCCAAATTTTGGTCCAGAGGGATTTTAAATTTAGGAATAATACCAATACCTTTTAATGAAAAAAAATAACAGCCCACATGACAAGTATAGATCTTACCACAAGAGGGACTGTATCAAAATTATATACATCTTCTAGTGCCTAACACTGAATATTACACACATATCAGGTACTCAGAACAAAATTATTAAGTGAATAATTTGTAAATCAGTTGGTTAAAATGGAATTGTTTATTAAAGTGACAATTACAACAGAGCAATAGATAAAATAGAAATGAAAAATTGCAATTGTAGAAGAGATGATTTAATTTTTTTTAGTCACTTTAATGTGAATTTGTTTAGTCCCAACAGTAACAGGCAAATAAGACATAAGAATACCTTGAAGGGTGTTTCACACATAATGTCATCGGAAGGAAAGTTTTGACTAATAATCCTTGGTTTGTTTAATTAAGATATACATTTTTATTTGTCTAGTCCTTACAATTAAAGTCTATAAGTGATACATTTTGGAATTAGAGAAAAAAATAGTAGAAATGGTTAAAGTACCATGGGATATATATGTGGAGATTTGGCAAGGAAACCTCTAAAATTTCTATGACTAGGGGTATTTACAAAACTAAACTTTTCTCCCTATAGCACTCAGTCTCAACAAACATGTTTTATTCTAAAAGAAAGGAGGTTTAGAAAATGCAAGGTTTCTTTTGTCATTACTGGGGTTTCCTGTGATTCTCTTCTCCTGGAGGATAGTCAAGAAGGCATCTTGCATGTAGTAGGCACTCCATGTTTCTGGAACTGAATTAATTTAGAACATTTCTGTGAAACAGCAAGAGAGCAAGACCTATTTTCAATAATAAGATATAGATTTTCTTAACAAATGTTGGCAGTTTTATTTGGCAGTCCCTGAAGTGAGACTCATGAGATTTCTAGTTAATAGAAATGGTTCTTCTCACAATTGGCTTCAAAAAGGACTTTACTTGTGTCTCCTACTGGCATAATACTTTGATTTTGACTGAATTCCACTTAAAGGAAATGAGCAACCATTTCTCCTTTAATGCTGCTGATGTTCTTTTCTACCCCTGACAAGCACTAGAACTTTGGGCAGATCACTTATCCTTTAAAATCCTCTGTTTCTGCATCTGTAATGACATGAGGATGATTGGATCAAATCATCTCTAAGTCAAAATAGTATGTGCTTTATGATCTATATATTCTAGTTTTAATTTCTGACAAATTAATTTCTATTAAATGAATCCATGGAACTAATACTCTATATAACTTCTATCAAGCAATTCTTGAACCTATGATCCAGTTCATTGGAAAGTGTTTTCAACCTGGGTGTTTTAAATACAGCAAGACATATCTAAGACATATATATATATACATACACACATCAGAAAAAAATGATGTTTTGATAAACATTCACAATAGTCCCCAGAATAACAATAGTACTATTTTATACTAATAATAAAAGTACTAAAAGTGAAAATACGATCCATTATTAAAAATTCTATCTCAGTGTTTCATTATAGTGCCTTTCTGTAGATTAAGCATAAGAAAAGCTGTCAGTTTAACTCAATTTTCCCAACTCAAACTGCCTTTGTAATTCCTTATTATTAATCATAACATTTCTTTTTTCCCTTATCACTAAAACCTTTTTCTATTAATTTCAAGTAAAAAAAATATAAAGCTTGCTACTATAAATGCTTGGATCAGAAATATTTTCATCCCACCAAAGAAATGACAATTATCCCCTCCTTACTTAAAACTGACCTGATTTCATGGCTTGCATCCAGCAGCAGACTACCATTGGACAATAGCCTTTAAATTAGTACTTGAGGTCTATGCTGGACTTTCCAGTCTCCATATAATGGCTCATTTGTTGCATTTCGATGAATCACAAACACAAGAAAATATTATGAATAAAACCTGACAAAAGCATCATTATCAAGTACTTACTGCTTGTTTATTCATTTTCTATATATAATGAGGTATCTGGGCACATCAGATGTCAGGAGCATCCAGGACAAGAACAACCCATCAGCAAACATTTATTATGTACCTACTATGTGCCAGGCAATGTGGTAACTCTGGGGTAACCAAAATAAAGCCTCTGTCCTCAGTGAGCTTACATTCTGGATCAGAATTGGTAGACTCCTTACAGGAGATCTAATGTAACCCATATATGAAATAGAAATTGTTTTATTCTGCACATCACTGAGAAACGATCTTCTAACCATTGTGAAATATCCTTTGGCAAGAAATTCTCAAAACAAGACAACCCATTCCCTGTTTGGACCTCTTTAACTGATCTTCTCATATTGAGTTGAAATCTGTTTACCTCTACATTTTTATGCTTTGAATCCAGTTCTGTCATTGATGAGTAATTAGAATAAATATTATTTCTCTTCATGTGGCTATCCTTTTTTAGAACTTCTCTTTTGCAATCTAAACAACACATTTTCTTCAATCAACATAACTTCACTTATCATCATAATAATACGCTATTAGATATGTTCTCAACTTGTCAATGTCCCACCTCAGAATTGTCTACCAAACTGATTAGAACACATTAATTTGAGAAAATTTTGAGTATAAACCCAGAGGTGGATCATATGGCTTCCATTTGAGAAGAAAACCAAGCCTACTTAAATTTTAAAAGGGGGCATTATCAGCAGATTATCCACCATTTGATATATAGATGAATGGATGTATCCATGTATATATGCATTCATATGTTTTTAGGTGCAACTTAAGCATCATCTACAAAGGTATATAGGTTCTTTGATTTACTTTAGTGTTCAGATAATAACACAAGAGTGAATTCACAATCATAAAGCAGAGAAGAATTAAAATGAAAGATTGCATTCATGTTGTTAGCAGTCATTTTATACTTTTGACTTCTCTTGCTCCCTGAAAGCCATTAAAATGATTAGGCCTATTTTACTTCTATTGCTGTCTATCTTCATGTGCCCTATTCTGTGCTTTTGGAGCTGATCGTTGAACCTTAGCATGGAGTCACTGAGGAAGGTCCAAATCTATTATATTCTAGGGTATATGTCCCTGACTCAATTCAGTTAACTCATAATTTATATTCAATTCTGGAACAAAATAGGCCATTTTGAGGGCTATTTGAAAGGAAACAAAAGTAGATTTATTTAGGACAACAAAGATATTTTTAAAAAGGCATTCAGAATACCATAAGTAGATTCATCTGAGTGAAGCAGCTTTGCCTCAGTTAATGACAGGAATTAGACAGACAAGGAACAGAGATTCTAGGCCTCTTCAGAGATGGTTAGTACTTGTCTAGAAGTGATATCAACAACTTGGTCTTCTAGTACCCTGAGCCAATTAAGTTTCAATATTTTCAAGATTTTTCAAATAAATGAAAGAAAAAACTTTACTTGAACAAAGCTGTGAATTAGTTTTTGTTTTCACCACAGATTAGATATTGCTCTTTGAGCAAAAGTATGAAAGCAGAAGTTAATGAAGTGTGAATGAATGATGCTGGAATTGCTGTAGAGATTCTAAGATTGGAATATTAAAAAGGAAAGAAGAGAAAACGAATATTGTTCAGTTGAATTAGGAGTTCAAGGACCACTGTGAAAATAGAAATTCTGCCTTATCACATCTAACATAGGTTGATTAGTTTTAGAGTTCACATTTCAATTAAAAAAAACTTCCATGAAGATCCTTCAGAAATAATTCAATACACATATTAAAAACACCTATTTTCTAATTCTCCTTAAAAATTGATATATCAAAATTGCTTGTTTAGACTTTTTGTTATCAGTTATGTCTGACTCTTCATAACTCCATGGATCATACTAGTACTGTCCATAGGACTTTTTTGACAAAGATACTAGAGTGGTTTTCCACTTCCTTCTCCAACTTATTTTAGCAATGAAAAAACTGACACAAACAGGGTTATGTGACTTGCCTCAGAACAATTCTGTAAAATATGGGTTCAATCAGAAGGCCACACATAAGGATCTAGACGGCTACATATGACCTTAAGGCTATAAGTTCCCCACCCTTGGTCTAGGAAAATGATATCAGTGTCTATAAAATGAAAGGAAAATCTACCAGAAGGGGGGGCCACTAGCAAATTACCTAAACTGTAAAAACCCTTTGTAACATGCTACTCTCATGTTCTGTCTTCACACACCTTGTCACCCATGCACACACACACACACACACACACACACACACACACACACTCCCACTTACCACATATATTCTGACTCAGTGACACTGGCTTTTTTGAACAAGACACTCTTTCTTTAGACTCTGGAAATTTTTCTTGACGTTCCCCTAATGCCTCAAATGTTCTTGTCTTTCCTATCCTTCTTCAAGTTGCAAGTAAAATCCTAGTTTTGAAAGGAAGCTTTTTCTTAAAACCCCTTAATTCTACTATCTTCCTTGTGCTAATTATTTACAATTTATATCACGAATAGCTTGTTTCCATATAGTTATTTATTTTGTTTCTAATTAAATTATTTTATTTGCATTCAGGGTTCACCAATCATTTCCATATATCTTAGATTTCTCCCCTCCCTCCTAGTCATTTTCCCCTCCCTCCCCTATCTCTTGCTATTAAATACATATTGCACAGAAGAATTAAAAAGAATGTGGGAAACCATAAAACAAAATAAAACAATACAAAAGAAAATGGTCTTTTATCTGGGATCTAGTTCCATAGCTTTTTCTCTGAATGTGGAAAGCATTTTGCCTTAAGAGTCCATTGAAATTTTTAAGTCCTTGAGTTACAATGATATACTAAGTCTACCAGAAAAATTCCTTGCACTCTGTGGTTGTTGCTGTATACAAAGTTCTGCAGGTTCTGCTCCTTTCATTCAGCATCAGTTGATATAAATCTTTCCAGGTCTTTCTGAAGTCTTCCTGTTCATCATTTCTCATAGCACAATAGCATTCCATTAAGGTCCTATACCACAACTTATTCAGCCAATCCCCAATTGATGGGCATCCCCTTGATTTCCAGTTTTTGACGACCACAAAGAGAGAGATTATAAATATTTTTGTATATGTGGGACCCTTTCTAATTTCTACGACCTCTTTTTTTGACAAAAATTATTTTTATTTTGACATCTGAATAAGTGTTGAATCCTCAGGTCACTTTGCCATCTTTCTCAACTTATTCAACAGCTTGTTGCACTGTGCCTTTCTCAGAAACATAGGTGCTATCCAAAAATTTTCTGATATCTTTGTTTTTGACTATGGTAGCTTGTTGGATTAGGGCAGCTGAGTTTGAAACAAGTTCAATATCATTTCCTTCAAGAATTAACTCATCTTTCGGGGGTAGAGAAACAGCACAAGCAATTTCTGGTCTTATGTGCACTCTGGATATATTTTTGACCCAAGGAATTTCTAATTTCAACAAGTGAACCATTCTCTTGAATAACAACATTGATGGGGAAACAAGCATACACAGACCTCATCTTGTAATGAAAACCCAGGGTAACACCTTTGATCATGTTTTATACATGACTACAGATTGTGTGCATGGCTGCAAGTTCTTTTTGATTTTCCCACCACTTGTCCACCCGGAGCCTTTTTTTCTTCTTTCCAAGGAGGCTGAGCTCAACATTGATATGGTTGAAATCCCTTCGGAGGATTCCTCTAGGCCCCTTCACAATAACTGTCCAACCTTTAACATTTTCTGGGATGTCGATGGTCTGGTTGTTAAGAATGGTCTTCGTTCTGGTGCTGGATGGGCCAAAGAGCTATGATCTCTTTTTGATACAGTTCCAGAAGTGATATTGCTGGGTCAAAGGGTATGTATGTTTTTGGAGCACTTTTCATGTAGTTCCAAATTGCTCTCCAGAACACTTGGATAAAATCACAGCTCCACCAACAATGAATTAGTGTTCTAGCTCTCCCAGATCTCCTCCAACATTTATCATCTTCCTGTTTGGTCATGTTAGCCAATCTAATAGGTGTGATGTGGTACCTCAAAGTTGTTTTGATTTGCATCTCTCTAATCAATAGTGATTTAGAGCATCTTTTCATATGATTAAAGATAGCTTTAATGATCAATAATGCTAATAGTTTTCCTACTATTGAACCAGCCCTGAATTCCTGGTATAAATCCCATCTGACCATAATGTGTTATTCTTGTGATTAATTGCTGTATTCTTTTTGCTAATATCTTATTTAAAATTTTTACATCTGTATTCCTTACAGAAATTGGTCTACAATTTTCTTTCTCGGTTTTGGTTCTTGCTGGTTCAAGTATCAGAACTATGTTTGTATCATAAAAAGAATTTGATAAGACTAGTTCTTCAGCCATTTCCCCCCAAATAGCTTATACATTATTGTAATTAACTGTTCTTGAAATGTTTGATAGAATTCACTTGTAAATTCATCCAGCTCTGGAGATTCTTTCCTAGGGAATTCATTGATGGCTTGTTCAATTTCTTTTTCTGAGATAGGTTTATTTAAGTATTCAATTTCTTCTTCTTTTAATCTGGAGGATTTCTATTTTTTAGACTACTCAACCATCTCATTTAGATTGTTGAATTTATGGGTATACAATTGGACAAAGTAATTTCTAATTATTGTTTTAATTTCCTCCTCATTGGAGGTTAGTTCATCCTTTTCATTTTTTATATTGGTAATTTGGTTTTCTCTCATTTTTTTAATCCAATTGACCAAAGGTTTATCAGTTTTACTGGTTTTTCATAAAACCAACTCTTAGTTTTATTTATTCAATAGTTTTCTTAATTTCAATTATATTAATTTCTCATTTGGTTTTTCTAATTTGGTATTTACTTGGATATTTTCAATTTATTGCTTTTTTGGTATTTCTAATTTGGTAATTTCTAATTTGGTATTTACTTGGGTATTTTCAATTTATTGCTTTTCTAGGTTTTTCAGCTTCTTGCCCAAATCATTGATCTGCTCTTTTTCTATTTTATTGATGTAGGCATTCAAAGATATAAAACTTATCCTAAGAACTGCTTTTGCAGTGTCTCATAAGATTTTGTATATTGTCTCATTATTGTAATTCTCCTGAATGAAGTTGTTGATTATTTCTATAATTTGTTGTTTAACTCACTCATTCTTTATAATGAGATTATTTACTTTCCAATTATTTTTTGGTTTATTTTTCCATGGTCTTTGATTACATATAATTTTAATTGCATTACAACCTGAGAAGAATACAATGACTATTTCTTTCTTTCTGCAATGAATTGTGAGGTTTTTATACCCTAATACTTGGTCAATTTTCGTATATATGCCATGAAACACTGAGAAAAAAATATATTCCTTTTTATCCCCATTCAGTTTTCTTCGGGGATCTATCCCATCTGCATTATCCAGAGTTTTATTCACCTCCTTAACTTCTTCTTGTTTATTAAGAATTTTGATGCATATATGTTTAGAAAGGAAATTGCTTTTTTGTCTATGTTGTCTTTGGTGGGATATAGTTTCTTTCCTTATCTGTTTTGATTAGATCTATTTCTGCTTTGCTTTGTCTGAGATTAGGATTGCTACCCCAGCTTTTTTTTTTTTTACATCAGCTGAAGCACTACATATTCTGCTCCAAATGTTTGTGTTTTCCCTGTGTATATGACCCCATTTCAAATGTGTTTCTTATAAACAACAAATTGTTGGATAATGTTTTTTGATCCATTCTACTATCTGTCTCTGTTTTATGGGAGAGTTCTTTCCATTCACAATCACACTTATTACTACCTGTGTCTTTCCCTCCATTCCCTTTTCCCCTCATTAGTTCCCTTTCTCTATTCCCCTCCACAATGGAGTTTTCATTTCTGACCACTGCTTCCCCCAGTTTTTCCTTCCTTCTTTCAGAACCCTGTCTTTTAATCCCATTCTCCCTTACTTCTTCTTCCCTCCCTTTTTAGCTTCCCCACCATTTTCCCCCCTTCCCCTCCTAGTGCCTATAGAGCTAGTTGTGTTTCTATAGACAACTGAGTTTTTTGTTCCCTCTTTGAACCCAATCAGATGAGAATAACTCTCAAACAATACTCATCTCTCTTCCCTCTTTCCCCCATTGTAGTATATTTTTGTTCCTCTTCCTGTGATGTAAGTTAGCTTTTTTTGACTCCTCCTTTTCAAAACTCCCATTACAATCTCTTCCACTCTTAAATCATATTTTTATCATGACTTCATTTATTTATACTGCTCCCTCTATCTATGTATATTCCTTTTTAATGTCATAATAAATATACAGTTCTCAAGATTAGCAAGTATCATCTTCCCTTATAGTGATGTAATCAGTTTGTCCATATTGAGTAACAAGTTTTTTTTTTTCATTTTTCCCCATTTATTTTTCTATGCCTCTCTTGAAACATGCATTTGAATATGGAATTTTCTATTGAGCTCTGACCTTTTCATCAGGAAGATCTGGAAATCCTTCATTTCATTGAATATCCATCTCCATACCTGAAATATTATGCTGAACTTTGCTGAGTAATAGATCCTTGGTTGTAGTCCCAGCTCCTTTGCCTTAGGGAATATCTTATTCCAATTCCTTTGATCTTTTAATATAGAACCTACAAAGTCCCATATGATCCTGACTGTCGTTCCTCAATATTTGAATTGTTTCTTTCTGCCTGCCTGCAGAATTTTTCCATTCACTTAATAGTTCAGAAGTTTGGCAGTGATATTCCTTGGTATTTTAATTTGTGATCCCTTCCAGGAGATAAACAGTGGATTCTTTCAATAACTATTTTGCCCACTGGATCTTGCACTTCTGGGCAATTTTCCTTGATGACTTCTTGGAAGATATTGTCCAAGCTTTTTTTTTTTTCATTATGGCTTTTTGGTAGACCAATAATCCTTAGATTTTCTCTCCTGGATCAAATTTCCAGGTGAGTTGTTTTTCCATTTCGATATTTTACATTATCTTCTATCTTCTCATTCTTTAGATTCTGTTTGACTAATTCTTGATCTCTCATAGAATCATCACATTTTCCTTGTCTGATTCTAATTTTTATGAAATTTTTTTCTTCAGTTAACTTGTATATCTCCTTTCCCATCTGTCCAATTGCTCCTTTTAAGGAGTTATTTTCTCCACTTAGGTTTTGTACTTTCTTTTACAATTGTCCTTTTAAATTCTTTGGTGATTTCTTTTTTCATATTTTTAAAATAATTGATCAGTTTTTCTTCTATTTCTCTAATTTGACTTTTAATACCCTTCCTTATCTCTTCCAAGAATGTTCTTTGTGCTTCAGACCAGTTCATATTCCTTTCTGAAGTTTCAGATGGAAGTACAGTCTCAATGCTGACCTCGTTGGTACTTGTGTTTTGGTTCTTGTCCACATGGAAACATTCTATGGTCTTTTCTTTTTGGCTTTGCTTCTTACTCATGATGATCATCCTTTTCCTGGTTTTTTAAGTAGATCTCTGCTTTTGGGGCACAAGGGACTCTGTTACTCTGTTCTTGTGTTTAAAACTTGAGGGTTTGTATGTTGTATGTACCTCTGGTACTTTCAAGTAGAAGCTAAAGTGGTACAACTTACCCGGTGCTGATCTGGCTGGTGTTGGAAAGCAGAAGCCTGGTTAGGCCTTTTTGGGTTTCCCTGGAGTTACCCTGGAGCTATCTGAGTTAAGTGTGGGGGAAGAGTGACCTGACCATAAGAAGTCTCTTTTGCTGTGCTAGAGCATAGGCAAGCTCGGCAGTTGGTAATCACATCTCTGCTAGTATCTTTCTGATTCCCCTGGGGTCCTGAGGCATACCTTGAGTCCTGGTGTTGGTGGTTGTGGCACTCACCCTCCTGGGTCTCAGTATCTTCTCCCGGTATGTTGACATGGGGTTGTCTGGAACAGCTCTGGTCCTGAACTGGTTCCCTTCAGCCACAGCAAGAAGCACCTTCCTTAGAGATTTTTCTAGTCTCATGTGCTAAGGACTGTTTACCCCTTCTGCTGCTCTCCCTCTTCCAGGATTTTTCCTGGGCAGTTGCTCTCTGCCCTCTTCAAGGTCAATAAGGGGAAAGAGACAGCAATTACTGATCACTCTGCCATCTTGACTTCTCCTCACATATAGGTATTTTCATGATTATTTTCCCCATAAACTTTGAGCTCCTTGGGAGAAGGGACTGTTTTTCTTAACCTCTCTTTATATCCCCAGTGATGAGCACAGTGCCAGCTTCATAATGGGAATAGATATTTAATGACAGTAACTTTTTCCTCTCTGCTAGTAGGAAATATATCAAATGGTACATTCCTTAAAGTAAATGATTTTTTTTTCAAACTTGAGCACTTGTTTAGCAAAGTACACTGTTTAGATTGGGGCTTCATTAAGTTTTAATAAAATATAAAGATAAACATAATAAAAATTAGAATCTTAAAAAAGTATCCAGGGGAAGCTGTCAGAAGAAGATAGGGAAAAATAAATTATTGAAATTGATAATATGCAAAACGGAAAAAAACATTCATCATGGTTCTCAGCAGGCATGTTAAAGTGAAAATTGAAATCTCCTATAATTAACATTTTGTCAGACAAAACAGTACTGATCAGAGAAACATTCCCTAAAGCATTAACAACATAAACATATATATGGGGGAAAATAGAGAAACTATGCCATGATTCTGTTTCAGGGGGGGAAAATAGAATCATGTACTCTACAATTTCATGATTTTAGGCAAATCATTTCTTGTCCTTACGAGATTTTTATTCAGTTTATCTTTTTTATCTCTATAGAGAAATAGGCATGGTTTTTATTCCTATGATAAAAAACATACCTATTATACTTTTCTTAGAAATTAGAGATAGAGGTTTTTTTTTTGATACAAAGAACTGTACTCCTACAGTGGCCTAATTTAAAAACAATAATACATGACTACTCTAAGCTGATGTGAATAGAGGTCTGGTACTTAGTTAAGATGCTGCCTGTGAAAAGGTAATTCTTCTGAGCAGAATATTTTAGATGAAGAAAGTGAGGAGTGTTCCTGAAATTTCACTTACCCCAAGTCCACAACAACAATAAAAAATTGCGGTTGTATAATAAAAGAATCTAAGCTTTTTGACTTCTTCCATATAGTCTTTCCACTCCATCATGTGAAGAGTTGCTTGAGAATACCTTTTTAATATTCCCTTTTGTTTTTCAAGTTCTATTAAACCAAAAATAATTCACAAAAACACAAAAATGGAATTTTAAAATTTATCCCTTACTTATTGTGCCATCTTGAAATAATGGATAGAAAGTTGGCCTTGGAACTGAAGAGACTAACACTGAATACCAGTGACTTTGTGACTTGGGGAAACTCATTTAGCTTATTAGTAAACCAGGCAACTTAATATAAATTGCATAAGAGTGGATGAGATGGATCAATAAAGGGAGTGTCTTCAAGGAAAAGAGATTAGGGAAAATAGTATGTAATATTATGATAAATGTATCAATTAATGATGAGGTCCAGTTAAGTTTACTATACAACTGCATTCCAGAGGAAAATTTGGAGATTAAGTTCATGGGACCATAGGTTGAAAATTCAAATGGTATTTTACAATGGATCTTATTCAAATCTCTCCATTAAAAATGAGGAAATTAAGAAACAACTTGAAACACGAGAAATATGTATTAATTAGATATATAACCAATCCTAAATTATCTAACAAAGTTGCTGTAAATAAATCATAGAAATATTTAAATGTTTTTTATTTGTCTAATAGTAAGTGGAGCAGCAAATAGAAATGGTCAAGACAAAATCTTTAGGTGTGAAGATTTAAACTGCCATCAAGCTAAATATTTCTTCAGAATTGACAGAAATAGTCAAAGTTCCCAATTAGCTGACAAGTCTTTCATTAGACTTTAGCAATCTATTAATGTGACTCCTTTCAAGGTTAAAGTATAAATCAAATTGCAGTTTTAAAAACATATCCTGTAGGAGGGTGTGTAGAGCAATTTGTAGTTCAAAAAGTCTACTATGCATATATTATTTAAGAAAAAGACTGATATTTCAAATTTTGATAATTAAATTAACACAACTGCCATCTAGCAAATTTGAATTGAAGAGATCATATATGCTAATTTATAAGACTCCCATGTGTATAATAAAAGTGGAGAGCACTACACTTGTAGTCAGATGACTTAAGCTCTAATTCCATTTCTATAACTTCCAAATTTGACATGTCTAGGTGATCACTTTAATTCTGAACCATCAATTTCCTGCTTTAAGAAATGAGTTGGCCTAATCTTTCTCAATGTCCCTCTCACTGCTTTCCATAATTCTTAAGTTTAGAAAATGTCCCTAGGTAGTATATTGTAAATTATGATCATCTACCCCAATTCCTCACCTACTGGTCCTTTCTGAACTTAGCTAATAGGGTCATTTGACAGGAGTCATTCATTTCATTAAAACTTCCATATTTGATGCCTTTTTGCCTTAGGAGAACCTGGGAGAAATTGCATAGTGTTAACATGGTGCTTAAAAACCCAAGGTAACATCCACAGTATGACTTTTATGGACTACATTTTTCCAAATATTAATGAGAAAACTGTGGCATATAAGAAAGAGAAATTAGACCTGCAAATACATTAATATAAGGAACTTCCAGTGAGGAAACTCCTTCCAATGAAGATCGACATCTTCTCTATGATATAGTCTATTTAGAGCCTAAGTGGTCATATAATTATCTGTAAGAAACAGGACTTTAACCCACATCTTCCTAGGTATTGAACTGGCTTTTTTGTCAATACCAACTTTTTAAACCATTATAAAGAAATAACAAAATAATAATATGGAATGATATTCTCAATCTTAGCATTTATTTTGTGTATTCACCTACACATTTGTACTGATTTAAAGGGCTCTCAGGAAGAATATTAGTTTGCTCTCAATTTCCGTCATAGATTATATTTCCCTTGAAAGAAGGAGATTCAAAACCTACCTGATATCAACACTTTATAAAGTTAATTATTCTTGCAGTACAATGAAGGGGAACACCTAGATTTAATTGGACACATGCTTCTCACAGTTAAGGAATAGAGAACAGATAATGAAGTCCCCTCTGTGTCCTTCCAAAAGAAATATGGGAAAGACCATAAAGTCTCACATAAGTCTTAAAGAAGAAAAATACAGCGTATGCATTTTCCTAGTGTTATTGAGCTCTTTAACAAACACTTTCACCAGAAATGTGGTCTCAATAAAACTTTAACCTCTTCTATGCTCCTGCACAGCTTTGTCTAACTATGGGTTTCAGATTCAGAGTTTAGAACTAGAATGGGCATTATAGATTATCCAGTCCAACCACCTCATGATATAAAGGAGAAATTGAAATGGCGAAGATGAGTGCATAATATTTGCCATACAAATAGTTGTAGTCAGGATCCTGGTGGGCATGTTCCCACTAAAAGATATAAAACTCCACCAACGCAATATTTTTTCTATTCTTATTTGATCAATACCAAGATTTTGTCTTTTCAAATTAAAATATAGGAAAACCTGGTCTCTAATCTCTAGTTTTCAGGCAATTTCCATGCAAATGTATATGAATGTTCAATCCTGGACACAGAATTTTATAACCAGGAAAAGCAGTTAGATGAAATAAGGAAGATAATGGGTCTCCAAAGATTCCATCATCCACTTTTGATTAGTGGATGCTGATGAGAGGAAAGAGAGAGAGAGAGAGAGAGAGAGAGAGAGAGAGAGAGAGAGAGAGAGAGAGAGAGATGCTACATGATTGGGGGCAGGGAATGAGTTTAAGACCTGACATTCTTCCAGTTGTTAGCTGTATAATTCTGGGTAAATATTTTAGTTTCTCCAAACTTGTTTAAAGTAAAAAAAAATCACTGTTATTTTCTGCCTTAAAATATTCCTATGAGTAAAGTGTGATATTGCAAAATTGTACCATATTTCTACAAAAATATTGGATTTTCTTTTCCTATTTAGGGAATGTAGACTTTGGCTGATTTAATCTCCAAAATACCTTCTCAAGATTACTGTACGTTACTTCTCTTCGCACCATCTGTACTCCAGCCAAACTAGTCATTTTTTTCCCCTGTTCATCAAAGGAAAATCCCATATCCTATCTCATTTTTTGCACTCTCTCCCATGCCTGCAACATATTCCCTCCTCATGTCTACCTCTTAATATTCATTGTTTTCTCTTGAAATTTATCCCCCTGAAAACTTGGCTCAATTGCAATCTTTAACGTGAAGTTGCTTCTAACCTCTCTGCCTGCTATTACTGGCCCTCTACCTCTAAAACTTCGTTTACTTTTTCTGGCTTATATATGTACATCTTCCCCACCTCACCCCCTCGGAATGTAAGATCTTGGAATCCAGAATTATTTCATCTGTTTTCTTTATATTCTTAGTACAGTTCCTGGAACTCACGTGGAACTTGACAGGTGTTTGTTGATGGATGAATCCACCTTAAGTCTAACCTTTTTAATTTATAAATGAGGGAGCAAATGGAAAGAGTTGAATTTTACTTATGCTAGGTTACACAGAGAGAGTTAATCATCTAGCCTAGGATTGGGATAGCACAAAATTCTTCTTTGATAATTAATACTCTGCTCTTTCTATGGAGCACATGTAATCTTCTAAGCACATTCATTTCCTACCTGAAGAAATGATTTTTCTTCATTTTTCTTTTCCTAGACTCATTAAAAAATAATTTAATAGCCTCGTCATTAGAATGTCACCATGGATATTAGGACCCTCGTAATTTATTGCTAGGCTCTTTTCTATGAGCCCTTTATTTCCACTTTATATGATTGCAAATGATACTGTACTCCTTTTGTTCTTTAACAACTTCAGCTATTATTACCTAATTTTAATTTTACTTTCTTCTCCTATATTCATTTTAAACATATATTGATGAAAACTGCTTTTTATGTTTCTTCTATTATTTAGTTTTATAGATTTTTCTCATAATCTGTAGATTTAGATGAAATAAAATTTGAATATTCATTGCATAGCTTCATATGACCATTGATGTAGAGTTAGATGGGATGTTAGGGAGAATACATTCTAACCCCCATCATTTTAAAGATGAGGAAACTGAGGTTCAGAGAAATAAATTCCAAGAATCTCATCCAAGGTCTCTCATTAATAAAATATGACAGGAAAGATCCAAAGTCAAGTCTTCTTAACTCAGTAGCACTATATTCTCTATGAAACATTCATTCATTTGTTCCATATTTATTAAGGACCGACAAAGTTCAGAAACATGTTCTTGGCACTGTAGAAGATAAAAGATGACCAAGACACAATTCCTGCCCTCGAACAGCTACTTTTGACACGTGTTAATGACCTTTCTTCTAATCTGTGAGCATAGTGATTGATTTTTTCCTGCATTTAGCTTTCTATTTTCATTTTTTCCCATTTCAGTTAGAATAAAAGATGTTCTCACTTCCATTGGTTTCCATTTTGCTTTCTTTCAAGTTCTAAACTCAATATTTGAATTAAAATAATGATGAGCTGTTATGCTTATATCATTTGGAACTTTACAAAGCACTTGAATATCTTCTCATTTTATCTGTACAACATCCTCCAGAGATTTTACCTTAATTAAAGCAATCAAATAGCAAGTATGTGATAAAGGCCATATATGACTACAGGCTTTCCAGACAGTAAGTAGAGGACTCTATGTCTCAAAACTATGCAACATAATTACCCTTGTCTGATTCTTTTTTTATACTCCCCCATACACCCCAACATAGACTGTAATGAGAAATATAAAATCTAGGACAGCAATTAATGAAAAAGTTACCAATAATTAAAATAATCCAAAAGTAGAATGAGGAATGAGCTCACTTGAAAGAACTCATTAGTACCTGATCAGTTGTAGTTGAAAACTAGAAATTAGATCCCTTGTGAGGTATGTTCTAATAGGGATACTTTCCAAATATGCATTGGACTTGATCACTCTTGTGTTCCCTTCAATATCTATGTTTCTATGTTGACTTTTTGAGTTTTTTAATAGAAATCACAGGACACGATTCAGTCATCAATTGGCATTGATAACAGTCTTAGTGTTGTTTAATCTTATTTCAGACATGCTTGACTCTTCCTGTTCCCATTTGACATTCTCGTGGCCAAGATATTGGAGTAGTTTGCAAATTCCTTTTCCAGCTCATTTTACAGATGAGGACCTGAGGCAAACAGGGTTATTATTCATCTATTCAATGTCTGAGGACAATTTGAATTCAGAATGTCCTAACACTGGACCTAGTCCTGTATCAGATGCATTAATTAACTGTTCCTTTTTATGAAGTAATATGACGAGACAGAGCTAAGATAGTAGTGAAAGCACTCAGCTGAGCTCTCTTCACATTCCCTTCCAAAGTACTTTAAAATAATGCCTCAAGTAAAATTCTGGAGCGGTAAAGCCAATGTCAGTCAGGGCAAAATATTCCTCCAGCCCAAGAAAACTTGGGAGGTTGAAAAGAGGAATATTTGAAATTGGAGTGGACACTAGCCTGGAATCCTCATGAATGAAATGTCAATGCAGAGACTAGATGGTGACAACAGAAAAAGCAATAGTTTTGAGAGCTCTGAAAACAAAAATGGCAGGCATACCTGGCAATTTATCAGAAAGAGATTATATGAACCCTCTCTGCTAGTACTGAATACAGAACTGTAATGCTATTTGAAAATTGTGCTCCCTGCAACCATTTTTGATCAAAGTTCAAAAGCAGAGAGGTATACTTTTGGTCAAGAGGCATCCGGGGCCCTGAGAAGCAGTATGACTTTCATTCACAGAGGATCAGGAACACTGAGGAGCAGTATCACTTCCAATCCCAAGGGAGCAGAAGCCCTGAAAATCAATATTAGTTTTGGACCAAGAGACATGTGGACCTGAGAAATAGTATCACTTCTGGTCTCCAAGAATCAGGGACCCACAAGGAGAAACATTGTTTGTAATTTTTAGGGATCAGGAGCCCTTTGTGGATAAGGCAAAAAGCAGGAAAACAGTGCTCACAGTTCTCCCCAGATCAGATCACTTCTTCAGAAATCCTGTTAATGAAACTTATTTTTTTTTAATTCACTTGCCTTTTTATTCATCTTGCCATTAAGACCCAAATGGATCCCTTGAAAGATCCATTTATCTAATGCTAACAGCAAAATAAACAAATAAAATACAACCATCAATAAATATGCCTAGTCCAGGAAAATAAATTTCCATGTTGGCCATATCTCAAGGTATATGTACTTCTCTAAACTTCTTAATCTCTACGGAAGAAATAGTTAATGAATTTCATCTTCTGTCTTCTAGAATTATGTTTCTTACAGAGTTCTAAAGTCTTTTAAAGTTGGTGTTTCTCCAAAATGGCATTATTATTTTATAAATTGTTTCCTTAGTTTTGCCACACTTTGTTCTGTATCAGTTAACAGAGTTCTTCCTGGTTTCTCTGTAATTCTTCATTTCATCATTTCTTATGGCACAATATTTCATTACATTCGTATATTGTACATTGTTTGCCAATTCCCCTATATGTGAACTGTTACTTTCCATATTTTGAATGCTACAAAAGTAGCTGCTACATATATTCTCATGCATCAAAGTCCTTTACCTCCTTCCTTAAGGTCTTTGGATGTATGCACCTACTTGAGATGAAGTTACATCAAAAGGGTATGAGCAGTTTGGAAGTTGTTGGCCATGATTCCAATTGGCTTTCCACAGTGGCTATGTCCATTGAGGTGAGCGCTAGAGTACCTGTTTTCCTGTAGTCCTTCCAACATTTTTTAAATTTTCTTCTCCTGTAATCTATAACACTGATGGGCACAAGTTAGAATCTTAATATTACTTTAATGATATGTGACAGTTTTTTAATACAATTTTTGATAACTTGGATTTTTCTTTGAAAAATGTTTATTCATAATCTATGACATTTATTCAACAGGAATGGACTCTTAGTTGTATAAATTTGAATCAGTTTCTTTTATATCATGTTCAGAAAATCTCAGTGAAATGATAAATAAAACTTAAACGTTACTTAAAATTTTTGGAAATCGTTGGATATCACATATATGAGACACTTAGAGAATCATGCTGCAAAGCTATTGTTTTTTTAATTTCCCCTTGGCTCTCTTCTAATTATAATGATATTATATTTTTCACACAAAAAATAAATTTTATGTGTGCATCTGTAACCACTGAAATCATCATATATGTGTGCATTTTATTATGTTATTCACTATCACTTATTCAACATTAATTCACATCTATAGATATGAAAGGCAATTTATCACTTGTTCCTCTAATTAATGTGGAATGTGCTCTTTTATTTCTAAGTTGTTTAACTATTTGTACCTTACCTTGGCAGATATTTTGAGTTATTTGTCTAATATTAATTCCTTTCAAAATATTGACCAATATTTTTCTATTAGTTTTTTCAACCATTTCCTGGGAGTCCTCAGATTTCCAAACATTGTACTCCTTTATTCACTCTTGCATGTGATGTCACTTGCCTAATTCATTGAATGTCTTTGTTAAATAATTTAAATAATTAGTGTTCATGGTATTCTTTCAGATCACATTCTTATAGTTTCTCTTCCTTTCCATTTCTTTTATTTTTTATTATCCCTGGGAATCCTGATCTTTTGTTCTTTTATGTGAATTTATTTTTCTGGCTCTTAGTAAAATACATTTTGTAGTTTGGTACCTCACTGGATAAAGATGTTAATTTAGGTATGTTTGGCATTCAAAATCCATTATAACCTAGTCCCTTTCTGACTTTCCACTCTTCTTGAATTTTATTTCCCAATGGATATTTTTTAATCCAGGGATTTTGGAACAAGATACTCAATCTCTCAGCTCTGGGCATTTCCCCTTGTTGCTCCTTAAGCATGGGGTGTTTTCAGTGTCCCTGACTTTTTTAGACCTCAATTCAAATTCTGCCTTATGCAGGTACCTTTCATCAACCTGTCTTAGTCCACTGCTATCCCTCTCCTACTAGTCTCCTATTTGTCATACACACATACACTCCTGTACACATTTGTGCATACATACACATGTATAATATGTACAAACCTGTATTTATAGATATTTGCTAGCACAATGTCTCTTCAATCGATTGTGAGCTACTTCATAGTAAAACTGTCTTTTGCTTCTTTTACTATCACCATTGATTTTCACAGTGCCTGGCACATAGTAGGTGCTTGATTAATGTTGATAGAAAAGTTCAGGTTACACTGTCTCTTTTTTTAATTGGCCTGACCTACTCATAAGTAATTCATGTTTTCCAGTTAATTATGTCCGCTTTATTTCTGCACAAAGAATTTATAAGTAGATTTATATAGTTCCAAGATGCATCTAAGTACAAATATTCCCAAATATTTTATAGTTTCTTTATTTTTTAAATGGAATTTTTGCTTCTAGCTCTTCCTACTGTTCTTATTTGTTTGTTGGTTTTAGGAAATATACAGGAATGCTTATGATTTATGTGGCTTTAAATCTAGTTCGAAAATAAATGTGGTTAACTACAACATTACTAAACTATGCATTTTATTACTGACATGCAGCAGAGAAAAAGAGTTGGGGGTGAAGGAGCTACAAAGATAGGGAGAGAAATGTATTTTATAAAAATGACATAAATTTTTGAGGTAAATTTTTTATGGCTTGAATGCTCAAGAGAATATTTTTATATGAGGAAATTTGTTGGAGAAGAGGACAGAACATTGTATATGGTGTCAGGAAGATCTGAATTGAAATCTAGTTTTAAAAACTTATTAGCAATGTGACCTTGAGCAAGTCACTTCACTTCTATTTGTCCAAGTTTCCTGATGGGTAAAATGGAAAAATAATAACATCTACTTTCCAGGGTTCTTGTGTGAATCAAATGAGATAATTAGAAAGTTCTTAGTAAAGTTCCTGGCACAAAGCAAACATCATATAAATGGCATTGTTGTTATAAATATCTATTCAGTTTTACAATTTCTGAGATCAAAGAGGAAAAAAGAGAGCCAGCCCTTGCTGGGTAATGAGACAGGAATTTCAGATTGAAGCTGTGATATGGTAGGAGTGTTTGGGACGTTGAACATTCCTTTTGATACTGTATATTGTTCCAATTATTAGCTTGGAAGGAAAAATCAGTCCTTGGAGGCAGGGGGAAAAGGCTTAAAGACAGAAAATAATGCCCAAGGGAAGGAACTGATAAGGAAGCCAGACAAGGAGTATTTTGACCTACATAAGAGAAGGGGCCGGTGAAAGGAAATCATAAGCTTTACCAGCCAAGCACAGCATGAGGCTACCACCAACACTGGGAGAATATAAAACACATCCTAATGAAGACAAATGAATAGCAAAATGACTGAACCACTGTGTATCCTCTGCTTTTTATATCTCAACAGTACATAAGCCACTCTGAAGACAGACATTCTAGAGGAAAATATGTATGAATTTCCTTGCTTTCTCAAGGCATTCTTCCTATGAAGGGAAAAGAAAATGTAGAAAATACAACACGATTGCAATTCTATTTAACTTTCAGTTTTCTTTTGGTTTGGTTTGTGTTTTTATGTGCATTTGTGTTGTTGCTGTTGTTGTTGTGGTGGCAGTTGTGGTTGTTATTTTTATTATTTTTAATGAAGATATAAGAACTCTGGATCCAGGGCTCAAAAATTACTTCCCTACTCAACAAAGTGAGCCAAGCTTGGGTCAGACCATATTGCTTATTCAGATTTAAACTTGGCATGAAGTGAGAAGCTCATAGAATAATTGAGCTGGTAAACATAGGTTTAATTAGCCATAGAAGGGAGAGGATATATAACGAGGAAATAGCATTGATTCAGCTAATTGCAACTTTTTTGCACCATTATTTATTCTCCTATTGCTTTCCTAATTGGAATCCCAAGAGAGGAATGGATAAGTATTTGTGGCCCGACTTTTGCCCCTAGAACTCCAGAAAGCTTTGCCAATGGGCTAAGCCTTTGGAGGTACTGAAGTACCTAGGGGGGAAAACAATTCAACCATGTGGGAGAGAAACATATTCCTCCTACTATGCATGGAGACATGCATTAACACTCTAATAAATCCAGGAAAAGGTAGAAACACTAGTGCCAGTCATTTTCTTGGCCTTTACTGTCTTGTCTCTGGTAGGGTTTTCTAATTGCAGCCAGCTCCTTACTCCTGGAACACAGTAAGCGTATCTGGAAGCTAGTCCTGGCATGGAACAAAAATAGCTGCTACTGAGATGATATCTCCCTTTCTCATGTTCAGTCTTGTGTTTCCGTCATTCTCTCCTGAAATTTCAACACTGTACTTCCTGTGGTACATTTTCTCTTTCATTCCTCCCTCAAAGTTTCTCTCCTAAGTGTAGTGAAGGGAGGCATGGATGGAGAGAAGTGAAACACCTTGAAATGGAATAGTCATGAGGTAGTTTAACCCAATTCCTTTAACAGATGAAGAAACTATGATCCAGTAACAATACTACCTTCTCCAATTCTATTATTCTTTCATCTTCTCTTTTTCTGTTCATGTCACCACTCTTTACCCACTCACTTGTATTTGAAATCTTGGCATTTTATTTGACCATTCCTCTCTTTCATTTTCTCCACGTAAGCGTTTGACAAGTCCTGTTAATCACATTCAAGAACTATTTCTCGTGTCTTTCCCCATTTCTGTGTTTTTACTACCATTACCTTAGTGCAATACTCATTATCCACCGTATATAGTATGCCAATAAAACCATTACATCCTTGAACAGGAGCAGCATTTTAAAGATTAAAATATTTAAAGGATCAGGACTTTGGAAATGCATATTTTTATAGTTAAAATTTGCACACATTTTCATTTGAGGATGATCAATTGAGTCATACCTATTTTTACCCATGAACCACAAAGACTTGGTCTTTAAACACCTGAGAAACATCATAACCTGCAAACTCAGATAGGGGAGGAGATGAGATTTTGTCCAAGAGATTTAGTTTCAGTTTCCTTGAACGGAAGATAACATATATAGTAGCTCCTTTACTCAAACAGGTGATACCCTGAAAAGACAAATCATGTAGCTGACAAGAAGGAGTTTCCACATGGCTCCAGAGATGATAATGGAAAGACACAGAGGTGGAACAAGAAGGAGCTCTTCTCATGTTCCTGGATCAAGCAGAAAAGTTCTAGAATCAGAAAGGATCAGATTTAGAAGGGCAGGGCAACCATAATATGACAGAACAAACCTAGCTCTTTTCCTTTTATTAATACTGTGAGTAATGTTGACTGTGCAAGACTAGGGGAAGCTATTTATTTTCATGTATTCCTTCCCCTGGATATTCTATTCTAAAAATGTGTAGAAATAATTTTTAGCTTTAGAAAAGTACTCTGTCTATAGGACTCTCTGTAGGTCAGTGTGAGAAATGACATTCCTAGGAGTATAAAATTTCTTGGTTTTTTAACCATATTGGTTTGTTTCCATTTTCATAACAACCTCAGTAATAGCTGAATATGATAAATCTGAAATTATCATATAAGTTGCCAATAGATGATGGGGCTCACTAAAATAAGAGGAATATTTATCCATCAAATTCATATGCTTTACTCTTGAAAATGGATTTCAAAGCTAGAATAGTGCTATAATTTTGAAGAACTTTATAGGGACCAGAGAATTTTTAAAAAAGGTTAGAAAAGAAGGGGAGTTATTTTTAGAATTTTGAAAATTCTCCCCAAGGTTGAACCCACTCAGTTTAAACCAAGACAAGCAATTCTGTTCCATGAATCAAACTCCAAATTTCTATTACTGCTGTAAATCTTTTATGTCTTCAACTAACTCTATACCATTGCCAGAATTAGACAGGAAATTTCTGATCAAACTCCTTCAAAGTTTATTCATTCTGGAGAGCATGTACCCAGCACTGCTGCAAATCGGACTACTATCTCTCATTTTGTAAATCTTTTAAACTTTTCCCACCTCTTGGCCTTTGATTGCACTATTTCCTATGGCTAAAATGACTTTTCCCCTCCTTTCTGCATATTACAATCTTACTTAACTTTCAAGACCTCGATCAATTGCCAAATCATTTTTGAAACTTTCTTCACTATTTCCCTTGGTAATAACATCTGTTCCTCAGAATCTGGAACTCAGAACTTGAAGGATCCCCAGAGTTCATGTGGTCTAATTCCATTTTATACATAAGACTAATGTCCAGAGAAGGTAAGCAACTTCTCTAAAATCTTACACACATTAACAGTCAAACTAGAATTGGAACCTAAGTATCCTTGATCTAAGTCCTGTGTTATTTACTTGAAGTCATGATGCTTCTCAGTTAAACCTCAGGATCATTTTGACAGAGCAAAAAACAAGCATGAATTTATAAAGGTTTTTGAATAGAGCTGGCAACAATTTAAGAAGATAAAATTTAAATATTTTATCCTTGTATATAAATTATGATAGCTACCATTATTATTGCCTAGTAAAATTCAAAAGGATAAAAATAGGTGAGTATTTTCTATCTAGGTTTCCTGAGTTCAGATATGATATCTTATCTAAATATTACATCTATTTTAGCATCTAACAGAGTGTTTGGCACAATAGACAACTGAAAAAATTATTTGTTGAATTGATTTTTTTAATTCTCACATTAATAACAAAATAGTAATATAATTAACTTAATCTCAGTGTGTTTATTTGGTTGACATTTATGCTTGTGTTTTGAATGTTGTAAAGAATTGTATTATATATTTGTATCTAGATTCCCTAAATCAGAACCTTTCCATTCTTCCATTCCAGTGCTGAACTTTTCTGTTACTGTGGGAATCAAAATGTGGAAAGTCATTGATCTTGGAATTGATCAATTTTTAATATAAATATTTGTGATTGAAACATTTGATTAGTACTAGAGTCAAAGATAAAAAAAGTCTAAAATGTATATTTAATTTTTAAAGAGATGTATTAAATAATCTATGTCCTTTTTGATCAGGATGCAAAAATAGAGCTGCTATAAATAACTCAAACTAATATGAGATGTTCTCAAATCTTAGTACAATCTTATGCTATTAAACCATATGATGGCATTAAATTTTGGGATACTTTATATACTATTAGAAACAGGTCATTCATTCCAAAGGCAATGCTCTCCTCTACATCATTCCCATACACAAAATCAAAACAAACAGAAACCCTGAAGTGATTTTTAATTCTCAAAAGTGGCTTTATGAGTACATACATATATACATACACATATAAATGAGTATGTTGGTGTGCATATTTGTGTGTAAATCTCAATTTGCCTACTTTTGTATATTACAGAGAGGCATAGAAGAATAAAACTAACTGAATGGGGTTAAAAGCTATATGAGAAGAGATAGCGCTTCCACTTCTAATTAAGAAATGGAAAGAGGAATAATCCTAAAGTTAGAGTGACTCATCCAGTAAACATTATTTGGAGGAGAATCCTCCCTCGATCCTGTATTTTCAAAGAGGACCAATGACATCCAAGTGATTAGATTTAAGTGAGGCACAAGTGGACAAAGTTGTTACCCAGATTCTCTCTTCAGAGTTTTGAAGTTCAGTGGCAAGACAAAAGGCAGGGAAATTGGAAATGTCCTATGCTTCAGTGGATGACCATGGTATCTTCCATGTCTGACCAAGCTCTAAGCACTCCATTGAAAAATTTTCTCACGTTCTGGGGGAAGAATTCCCATGCTTTTAGTAGACAATCCCCTATCTTGCTGATGGGTTTGATGCCCACTGTGTACCCTCAACTTAGTTTAACCTCTCTGATGAGACAATTTCACTAGGGTGTGGCTGCTGTGCACTCAACAGTCTCTTGGAGGCATAAGTGAGAGTTGGCTGGAAGGTAGACATCAAAGGTGGAAGAGCCGTCCAGGAAAATTTCTCAGCATTCCTTCAGACCAGAAAAGCTGGTACTCCATGAACACCCCATAAACCTATTTATAGAATATACTGAGACATGGACAGATAAAAAGAGACAGAGAGAAACAGTGACAGAGACCTCAGGTAGCATTTGAAAGACATTAAAACTTTGAAACTCCAGTAATAAACTGTCCACTATTTAAGCTCTGAATTATGTTCTAGGCACTTTAATTTCAGTTACCCACAAAATAATTGGCTATTAAGGTGATCCCTGAAGCAGAATGCTAATGGTGACTAAAGTGTAAACAAAGCAGAAATATATGGCTTCAATTTTCCATAAAATGAAAGCATGCTTAAATATTAATGGAAAGGGTGTTTCACAAAAATGGACTTTTGCCTTTTATGGAGCCAAATGTGTTTATTAAAAAAAGAGAAAGCATTTGGAGATATTCAAAAACTCAAGGAGCAGCCAGATTTACCCACCCCTGTATGAAAATATCTCCTAATTTTTGGTGCATATTTTACAACCCATTAAACAGCAAGAGAGAGAGAGAGAGAGAGAGAGAGAGAGAGAGAAAGAGAGGACAGAAAGAAATATGAATGTATATAGTACAAGGAGTTAGAGAGCAGTTCAAACTCAGCACTTAGTTAAGGCAAAATAAGAAAACTATTTTATATAAGCTTTGAGAAAAGTTTTCATCCAGATTGCATAGAGTGGCACAAAACATTACTCATTTTATAATAGTTTTAAGAAATATTATTAATCTTTTCATTTTATTTTCTATTGAAAATATTTACTTCCAAATTCAAATGATATCTGTGGCATTTGGTCCATTCCTACTTTTAAAAATATGAACCCATATAAATGAAGTCATTAATAAATTACTGGAACCAAGGTAGTAGAGAAAAGGAAGGGACTTGCCAGAGTTCTCCCCAAAATCTCTCTGAATAACTTTAAATAAAGCCTCAAGGCAAATTCTAGAGCAATATAACACATGAAAGAATGGATTGAAACAACTTTCCAGACAACTTAAAGGTTAACAGGAAAATTCTGTCCCACTAGGATGAGAATGGAGTACAGTCCAGTGTAGGCTGAGTTAGTCCAGTCTGGGCCCCAGAAAACCAGAAGCAGACCTTGGAGGCACCTGAATCAATGATCATAGTGGCACTTTACAGATCACTCAGACCAGACAGTAAGGGAGTTATATAACTGGTCATAAGGAGATTACAGGAGTCCCTTTATTGTAACCAGGGGTAAGACTCCATTGCATGTCCCATACTTGGATCTGGGTCTTACTCCCACATCTCTATCCCAGGGTAAGGAGGACCACTAGCACAGCAGAGCTTGCAGCAGCAGGGAAGCAGGGATCCTGGTCACAGTTTTAAGCTTGCAAAGAATACTTGTGATTGCTATATGCCAGTGACAGTACAGACAAGTAGTAAAACACCTCTCCCTTGATGATACCACCTTGGAACAGCAACAACAACAACCACCACAAAAACTTATGGATTCCCAGAATTACTTCTGAAGCAGTTGCACCAAAAAGAAAACAAAACAAATAACAATAATAAAACACCTGAAGGTTGGGAAAGTGCCCCCTTTAAACCTCATTTTAGCACAGAGTTCAAAAGTAAGAAATAGACTCAAAAAGGAGCAAATATCAGAAAATGATTCTGGGTATAAAAAGTTACCACGTGGCAAGGAAGATCAAAATACACACACACACACACACACACACACACACTCAAAAGAAGAAAACAAAGTCAAAGCTCCCACAGTCAAAGTCCCAGGACATGAAAGACCACAATTTTTTTTTTTAGATTGAGTAAGAGACATAGAGGAAAAATTGGGACGAAAAATGAGAGTGATGCAAGAATATCATGAAAAGAGAGCCTACAGCTTGGTATGGGGAACACACATACACACACTCACATACACACACACACACACACACACACAAATACTGCAGAGAACAATCATTTTAAAAAGTAGAAAATACCAAAAGGTAAAAGAGACACAAAAATCCAATGAAGAAAACAACGACTTGAAAAGTAGAATTAGAGAAACAAGAGCAAGAAAGGATATATAAAAATTAATGGAAGAGAAGACTTCCTTAAATAGCAGGATGGTTAAATATAAAAAGAGGTACAAAATCTCACTGAAGAAAATAATTCCTTAAAAAGTATAATTAGACAAGTGGAAGCTAATGAATATTTAATGAAATGAGGATATTAAAACATTCTTATGAAAAAAAAGAATGATAAAGGAAAAAAATATTAATGTACAAATGTCAAACTCAAGAGAAGCATAAAAAGATAAACATAAAATTTATGTCTCAGTAAGGTCACATTGTTTACATTTCTATATGTATCTCCTAAGTTCTTTATCATTATTAAAGCAGTTAAAAAAAGTTAATATGGAGGAAAGGGGGCAGAGCCAAGAGGGCAGAGTAGAAATAGGGATTTCTAGTGCTCTCCCCAAAAGCCCAACAAAATACCTGTAAAAATGACTCTTAACAAATTCTGGGGCTGAAGCAAATCTCCAGAACAAGATATTCTAGAAGATCTATGATGCCAAACTGTGATCAGAGTGTGGTGAACTGTGAGTTGCACCATCACAGATAGGACCTGTGCAGTCCTCTAGTGGCCTGAATGTCTAGCACCTGGATATTTTCCAGACTTCACAATCCCAAAACACTGAGGACAAATTGAAAGATCAGTGGAAAAAACATGTAGGACCTGTGTGAGAGAATAGAGTCATCAGGCACCAGGCCCAGGGTGGCAGAGGGGGTGGAGGAGCCTGCAGACACCACAGCTACAGCAAGGGAAGCAGCAGTGCATGTTTCAGGATTTCTAGGCCCATAGATTGAGGAGGGACCAAGCATCTAAGAGTACATACCCCTTCCATCACCACTGGAAGCAGCGAACGACCTTGCCAAAGAACTCAAAAGACAACTAAGTGGCTGGGGAATGAGCAAAAATTGGAAAAAAAGAATCAGAAAAGAATTTTTTGGGGGTGACAAGGAAGACAAAAATATAGAAACAGAAGAAAACAAGAACATCCAACTCCTACATCCAAAACCTCCAAGAAAAATATGAATTGGTCTCATGCCATGGAAGAGCTCATAAAGTACTTTGAAAATCAAGTAAGAAGAAAGAAATTAAAAAAAACAGAACTAAAACTTCATGTAGATCTTTGGACTCCAAATCCTGGGCTAATTTTTATCTAAAGTATGTTTCTTTTGGGTAGTTTTTCATTCTTAAATAAGTTTTTTTCTCATTGTACTTCCCTAAATTTCCCCAGTTTTTACTATTTTTTTCCCTAGAGAATATTAAGATTTTGATTATTTGGCTCTCTTCTAATGAGCCTTTTAAAAAACCCAAACTGTCGACTTTTATCTTAGAAAGCTCTGATTGGAGTAGTAAAAAAATACATAAAAATGTAAAAATGTAGCTCTACCAGTTTAGGGATTCTGCTAGTTTTCTATAATAAATTCTTCACTATTAAAAAAAAAAACAAAGCAAAGGAAACCAAGTAAGAAAAGTAGAGGGAAAATTGGGAAGAGAAATGAGAGTTTTGCAAAAAAAAGCAAGAAAAATAAGTTAACTGATTGCAAAAGGGGACCCAAAGATGCTGAAGAAAATAATATCACAAAAAATAGAGTAATTTAAATGGCAAAGGATATGCAAAAAGTCAATGTGGAGAAGACTGCCCTAAAAAGCAGAATTAGTCAGATGGGAAAGTAGTTTTAAAAGGTCAATGAAGAAAATCATATCATAAAGATTAGAATTAGAAATTAATTAGAATTAGAAATTAATGACTTTATGAAAAATCAAGAAAATATAAAATAAAACCAAGGGAATGAAAATATAGAAGACAATGTGAAATAATTCATTGGAAAAACAATTGACCAGGAAAACAGATCCCAGAGAGGCAATTTAAAAATTATTGAACTACCAGAAAGGCATGATCAAATAAAGAGCAGAAATATCATCTTTCAAGAAATTATTAAGGGAAACTGCCTGATATTCTAGAATCAGAAGGTAAAACATATATTGAAAGAATCCACTGGGACTGTGAGGAGGGATGATCCAAAATTGTGGAGTAAAAGAATGGATCTATAAAAGCTCTTTCTCCACAGTCCATAAAATACCTATAAATAATGACTCTAAACAAATTCTAGAGCAACAGAAGCCATATGAGGACAGAGGCAAAGAGATTTCCAACCCAAGAGAGCCTGGAAGACAGACAGGAAAGGTTACTTGCACAGGGTTCAGAGTGGAGTGCAGCCTACTGAGCACAGTCCAACCATGACCAGAATGCATGACCAGGACAGGACTAGAGCAGGTTTCAGGTTGCAACCAACAGCAACTGTGATTCCCAGATTGCTCAACCCACAAATGCCAAAGAAAGCTTCAAAGGTCAGTGAGAAAGATCTTTCACCTGGATGAAAAAGGAGCAGGGTCCTTCCCTAAACCTGACTCAAGTCAGTGACCTTTTTGGAACATTTGGCCTAAAGACCCTGGGGAAATTGAGCCACTGATCTGGATCTCAGTTATGAGTGGTAGCCCTCAGGGAATGAGGTGCACTGGCAAGTGGAGCTGATGGAGACTCTGAGAGGGAATTCTACTCGCAGATCCTGGGCAGAAAAGCTTGTGGTTGATCCTAGACCAGAGTGCAGGTAGGGAAAGGAGCAAACTCCTCTCCCCTGATGGAGCTACTTTGGAGGAACTGAGATGTACACGTCCCCAGAGTTTACCTTCCTCTTGAGAAAGGATTCAAAGTCAAGTAAGTAGCTGCGAAAATGCCCATAAAAGACAAAAACAAAAGACCATGGAAGGTCACTTTCTTAGTGAACAGCCATTCTCTTCCATCCTTTTGGATGAGAAAGAGCAATGCATACCATTAGAGGAAGATATCAAAGTCAATATTTTTGCATCCCAAACCTCCAAAATAAATATTTAATGGTCTCAGGTCATGGAAGAACTCAAAGAGGATTTTGAAAATCAAATCAGTGATATGGGGAAATTCAAAATCTTGTGGAAATGAATGTTGAAAACTAAAAATGAGCAAATAAATAAATTGATGGATGAATGAATGAATGAATGAACGAATGAATAAATAAATAAAATAAAACAGCAAAAAATGACTGGGAGAAGATGTAGGTGGGATTAAGAAGTGGCAAGTAGTCTCATGTGTGCCAGATACAGACAACAGAAAGAAGTTAAGGGGTTTAGGCTGGATCAGAGAGTCACTGTGAAAGGACAGTTAAAGCAGTTATTGAGTATCTAGATGATCTTGCTGGACCAGATGCTTCAGCTGAAACCTTAGGCACTGGTTTGTTTACAAAGATGTGATTTTTTCTTTTTAGAGTTCAGGTCTCATGTCCCCATCACTGGTACTGTTGCTGCATGTGATCCAGGGTGGCCAACACTCTGGTGCCAAAGCCATCTTCTGTTGGTCTTATAATTTGTCTTAGTCTGAAAAAAATTTAGATTTGACCTTGTATTTGCTCTGATGTTACAAAATTTGATGTGAAGCTATATTTTAAAATTGTTTACAGGCCAAAAGTAGGAGAGTTCTTCTGGGTTACTGTCTCTACTCTGCCATACTGACTTTACCTCTACCTCATTCATTCCGGTTGACTCTTCTAATTTGTTCGTTTCTCCTCTGTTCACCTATTTCAAAAAAGGATTATTTCAAAAGAGATTCAGCTTTTCTTAAAAACATCAATTTATGGGGGGCGGAGCCAAGATGGCGGAGTAGGAAGACTCACATTTGCTAGCTCCGAACCCACAGCCCATGGATTCCCTCTAAAAAGAACTCCTGACAAATTCTGAAACAGTGGAAACTGTGCAGAAACACAATGAAGGAGATTTCCGTTGTAGAGAGCCCTGAAAAACCAACCGCAAAGGTACCCCGGACTGGAGCGGAGCCCTGCCCTGCGGAGCGCTCCCCTGCCCTGCCCCGGCCACGCGGCACTGAGAGGAGCGAGCAGACCCAAGCAGGCGTCAGGGACCTGAATCTCACGCAGCTGCAAAGGTCCCTCCATCCATAGACGCATAGGTCAGTGAGAGAGATGGGCTGAGAGGGGAGTGGGGTATCTCCAGGACTCAGACCCCCTTGGGAGGCGGCGGCCACGGCAGAGGGGGAGGCAGCTCTGCCAGAGACTCCCGGGGCAGACAGGGGCTCTGCCACGGCGCCACTGCAAGAGATCTCTGCATAAACCCCCTGAGGGAATTGAGCCTGAGAGGCGGCCCTGCCCCTACCTGAGAACCAGCAGATAAGCTCCCATTGAAGAGCAGTCAGGCCTGCCGCCAAAAGCGCTGAGTCTGAGTCTGGGGAGCAGCATTTGAATCCCAGACCCCAAGCACTAGCTGGGCAGATCTGGGCCAGGGGGTGGAGAGGACTAAGACCATAGAAGGTTATTTTCTTGGTGACCAGAGGATTGCGCCATTCCTCTCTGAGGACGAAGAGATCTGCTTACCATCAGGTAAAGACATAGGAGTCAAAGCCTCTGTATCCCAAATATCTTAAATAGATACCCCATGGGCTCAGGCCATGGAGGAGCTCAAAAAGGATTTTG
>CM053774.1:79497703-79572655 GCA_028658325.1 Potorous gilbertii
CACAATCATTTTGGTATGAAAACCTATCTTACAATACAGGAAATTGGGGGAGAAGGAGATAAACAGGGTGGGGGGGATGATGGAAGGGAGGGCAATGGAAGGAGGGAGCAACTTGAAGTCAACACTCGAGGAGGGATAGGATCAAAAGAGAGAATAGAAACAATGGGGAGCAGGATAGGATAGGAGGAAAATATACTTAGTCTTACACAACACGACTATTATGGAAGTCATTTGCAAAACTACACAGATATGGCCTACATTGAATTACCTGCCTTCCCAAAGGGAATGGGTGGGGAGGGAGAGATGGGGAGTAGCTGGAACTTAAAATTTTAGGAGCAACTGTTGAGTATTGTTCTTGCTACTAGGAAATAAGCAATACAGGTAATGGGGAATAGAAAGTTATCTGGCCCTACAGGACAATAGAGAAGATGGGATAAGGGAAGGAAGGGATGATAGAAGAGAGGGCAGATTGGTGATATGTGTAATTAGAATGTCCAGTGTATTGGGGAGGGGGGAGGGGACAAATGGGGAGAAAATTGTGGAACCCAAAATCTTGTGAAAATGAATGTAAAAAGTTAAATAAATTTAATTAAAATAAAAAAACATCAATTTATGCAAAACAAAACATAGTTTAAATGTTTCTGAAACATCATATGAATGTGGTTATCTCCACTGGCTGTATCATCATACAATTAGTTTGAACATTTTGAATCCATCCATTAGAATGTGAAGACACAGCCTGCTAAGGTAGGTGGCAAGACGCAATTAAAGTAAAACTCTTAACTCCCTTTTTCTCATAAGTAAAATGTGAAAGAAAATGTTTACTTGGAATTAATACATTTTATGTGATATAAATAAAGATTATTTATTCTAGAACAAAGAAAGAACAAAAGAATCCACCAATTACTTTGTGAAGGAAATCACAAAAGGAAAACTCCTAGGAATATTGCAGTCAAATTCCAGAGCTCCCAGGTCAAGGAGAAATTATTGTAAGAACCCAGAAAGAAATAATTCTAGTATTGTGAAAACAATCAGATTTACACAAGATCTAGCAGCTTCAACATTTAGAGATTGGAGAAATGGGGATGTGATATTCCAGAGTATAAAGGAGCTAAGATTAATGGTAGGAATCACCTACCCAGTAAAACTGAGTATAATACTTTAGGGGAAAAAATTGTTACTCAGTAAAATAGAGGGCATTCAAGCTCTCTTGATGAAAAGACCAAAGCCGAATAGAAAATCTGATTTTCAAGCATAAGAATCAAGAGAAGTATGAAAAGGTAAATTGGAAAGAGAAATCATAAGGTGCTTAATAAATATGAACTGTTTGTATTCCTATGTGGAAAGATAACATTAGTAGCTCTTGAGATTTTCTCCATATTAGGGTAGTTTGAAGGATATATCTATATAGACAGAGGGCATGGGCTAAGTTGTATATGAAGGGATAATATCTAAAAAATAAAATTAAAGGGTGAGAGAGGATGATATGGTGAGGAGAAAGGGAGAAATAGAATGGGGTAAATTATCCCTCACATAAAAGATTCAAGAAAAAGCTTTTTCAGTGGAGGGGAAGAGGTGGTAGGTGAGAGGGAAAGAGTTAACTTTACTCTCATGAGATTTGGCTTAAGGAAGGAGTAACATGCACACTATTGGGTTTGAAAATCTATCTTTCATGACAAGAAGGTTGGGAGGTAGGGGATAAACACTGGGCTGGGGGATGATAGAAGGGAAGGCATGTAGGAGGAGGGGGTAATTAAAAGTAAACACTTTCAGGAGGGACAATGTCCAAAGAGAGGATAGAATAAATGAAATGCAGGATAGAATGGAGAGAAATATAGTTAGTCTTTCACAACATGACCATTATGGAAGTGTTTTCCATGAGTACACATGTATAACCTATATTGAATTTCCTGATTTCTCATTTTGGATGGTGGAGAGGGAGGAAGGAGGAGAAGTTGGAAATTCAAGTTTTAAAAACGAATGTTAAAAATTGTTTTTACATGCAACTGGGAAATAAGGCATACAGGCAATGGGGTATAGAAATTTTTCTTACCTGAAAAGAAAATAGAGGAGAAGGGAATGAGAGAAGGGAGGCATATGAGAGAAGGGAGGGCAAATTGGGCAAAGGGGTAATCACAATGCACAATGACTTCGGTGGACAGAGGGGAGAGAGAGCAAGAATATGTGGAACTCAAAATCTTGTGGAAGTGAATGCTGAAAACTAAATATAAATTAATTAATTAAAAAAACAAAACAATATGAGCTCTTTAAAAGCAGGGCCTATCATTCTTTTCTACTTCTATTCCCAGTGTTTAGCATAATACTTAGAACTTAGGAAATGTTTAACAAATGCTTTCTCAGTCCTTCTATCAAAAAAAAAAAAACCCCAGTTAATATAAATACAGGGCATGAGTGTGAGTAGATTTATGTTTGAATTATCTCCGTAAATAAAAAAAATGGGGAACCAGAAAGACTTATGTAATAGAGGAAGGGAGAAGAAGATTAAAATTTTTTTTTTCTTATCCAAAAGAGGCACTTAAGAGAAAGCTTTTACAATGGAGAAGCAAAACAGGTAGGTGGCAAGAAATGTTTGAATCTTCCTCTCACTCACCTGAATTGGTTAATAGAAGGCAGAATTCACACTGATAGATAGATAGACAGATAGATGGATGGAGGGAGGGAGGGAGGGAGAAAGAGAGAGAGAGAAAGAGAGATAGAGAGAGAGAGAGAGAGAGGATTTTCATACTCAGCTCCATGTATGTGAAATATAACTTACCCAATATAGAAATAGGAAGAAAAGAGGATCAAATCAATAGAAGGGGGATTTTAAAAAAGGAAGGGAAGAAGACTAATGGAGATAGTGCTTAGAAGCAAAAAAAAAAAAAAAAAAAAAGAGACTTCTGAGGAGGAACCGGATGAAAAAAGAGAAAAAAACAGAATAAAATATGTTGGAGGGAAATTAACAATTAGTAATCATACTATGAATGTGAATATGATGAGCCCATCCATAAAACAGAAGAAACAGAAGCACATAGCAAAAGGGATTAGAAATTAGAACGTTTTGTTTTATAAGAGATCCACTTGAAACAGGACACACACAGAGATAAAATAAGGGACTGAAGCGTTGTGCTTCATCTGAAGTAAGAAAAGCAAGGAAGCAATTATGATCTCCCAGACAAAACAAAAGCAAGGGTAAATCTAATTAAAAGAAATAATCATGAAAAGTACATTTTTGTAAAAGATTACAGTAGATTATGAAGCATATCAATTTTTATAATCTGATTAAAGTCTCATATACATAGATACACACTAAGTACATAACTAAATTCAATTCATAAAAAATAGCTATTCTCCAGTTAATAAATGGTTAAAGTATATAAATAAACAATTTTAGAAAACATCAAAGTTGTCTTTACTCATATAAATAAATGCTCTAAATCATGATAGGTTAGAAAAAGGCAAATTAAACAGTTAACACTAATAGATATTCTCCACTTAGTAAATGGCCAAAGAATATAAAAAAGCAGTTTTTAGAAGAAATCAAAGCTGTCTGTATTCACATGAACAAATAAATCATGATTAATGAGAGAAAGACAAATTAAAACAGCTCTGAGTTATCACCTGATACCTAAAAATAAATGCTGACCAAAATGAAAGAAAAATAGGAGTATTAATAAATTATTGATGTAGTGGTGGACTAGCCTAATCATTCTAGAGAACAACTTAGAAATAGGCCCAAAAGAATATACAACTATGCACACATATTCACCTAGTAATATCACTTCTAAGTCTGCATCCCAAAAAGACTAAAAAAACAAGCAAAAGGAACTCTGTACAAAAATATTTATAGAAGCTCTTTTTTGCAGTGGCAAATATTTCATTTTAAATGGTAAATGTGGTAAGGGTGGTGAGCAACTGAAAAAAAAATCACCTTTCTTATTTTAACTGAGTTTCTGATAGATAATGGATATTTGTTAAGAAAGAAAGTAATTGAAGTACAAAAGAATGCCAAATGACCCCAATTAATTGTTTATTTACTATAGGAGTATCTGAACCATGAAATTAGTATTGTCTTATAATGAAAGACACTTGAAAAATCACTACATGTTTGTTTTCCTCTTCAAATATACCCCTACTTAAGCAAGCGAATCAACCTGATTGTTTATGCTTGTATTAATAGTTTGTTGTTGTTTAGTCCTTGTAATTTATGGTAATATTTTTATTTCCTTGTTTTGGTTATTGATTACACATCAAGGGAGATCTAGTTAAGAAGAAAAAAAAAAGAGAGCCCTGCCCTTAAATGAATTAGATTCAAGTACTGACTCTGATGTTTACTATCTTTAATCTTGGGCAAGTCACTTAAAATCTCAGGGTCTACATTCCTTTACCTATAAAATGAGGGTATTGGACTACATTATCTTGAAGTTCTGATCTGGCTATGGTTGTTTGAATATTTCCTCCCAGTTCCAACATTTCATTGACACAACTTTCCAGTATATACTGTTTCTCCTCATTTGAATACAGACTTCTTGAAAACTATCTCATTTTTATATTTCTATTCTTACTGTTTAGTACTACTACTAATAAATAAATGCCCACACACAAAAAAGAAATATGATTATATATCAAAGACTAAGTTATGATATAAATTATCTTATTTTTTATGATATTATTTAAAATTATAAACTGACCTTTGAGGGGAAATGGGGGAACAAAAAGAATTTAGTCCATAAGGATTAAGAGACACTAAAGGAATGAAGAGTGACTAATATTCTTAATTTTCCTATATATGAATCAGTATCTTGAGTTACACTAAGGGAAAGAATAGAGAAGACACAAAAAGTTGGAAATGCATGTCTTACCCCATCCCTAGGCTAAAGCTAAAAAGTTAAAAAAAATTTTAAATCCTTACTAAGAGAGGGGACAGTGTTCTTATTGAATTATCTTAGTCCTATCCTACTCTCAATGCACCATTTTGGGTTTTTTTCTTGGCAAAGATACCAGAGTGGTTTGTCATTTCCTTCTCAAGTTCATTTTATAGATGAGGCACTGTGGCAATATGGGCAAATGTTGGAGACTGGGTTTGAGTTTAGGTCCTCGTTCTCCAGGGTCAGCACTCTATCCATTCATTGGGCAATCTAGATGCGCTAAAGGACAATAGGAGGACAGAGTAAAAAAATGAATGAGAATTGGAATAAGAGAAATACTAGGAAAAGTCTTGCTCTGAAAGGAGTAGGAGAGAACTTATATATCTTTGCTAAGAGTTAGGACCCTTAATTGGGGTATATTAAAAGGATATTTCTGAGAAATAATTTTATTTTTACAATGCATTGACTCCATTTTTCATGTACCACCTTAGAAGTGATTCCCCTTGTTGAATACTTCATGATTGCTTCATTAGAACTCAGTATTAACAAAGTCTAAAAATTTTATTTAGTCATTGAAAGTCCTTGATTGTCTCAATGAGTAGGTTATGCCCTAAGGAAGGACTTCCAAATGTGAGCGACAGAATTGAACCTTTTTTAACTAAGTTTTATTAGTTTATTTAGTTGATTTTTATTTATTTATTTATTATTTAAATAAATATTTATTGTTTAGTTGATTTTCTAATCCTTCAAGTTTTATTTTATGCATTTAAAAAAATTATTTTGAAGATCTGTCTGTAAACTTTACAGGGATGGAGGTAGTCACTCACACACACAAACACAGACACACACACACACACACACACACACACACCCCCACTCAGAAAGAGACGTGGAGACATTCAGGCAGATAAGCCAACAAAAACAAAGATGAGAGAGATAGAGACAAAGATACTTGGAACTGCAAAATTGGAAAAAACACAACATTTTAACATTCTTTGTAGAACAAAAAGTTAGGATTGAGCTATAGCAGAGATATTGAGGAAACTTTGACTCTATAGACACCTTAGTCCAAAAAACTTAGGTGGAGAAAAATACTGAGAATAGTTGTCTCTGTAATTTCTTCCCACTCCTCATTGCCACTCTGTCCTCAGACAATGAATACAATCTGTTGCTTTTATTGTTTCCAGTAAAGTGAATTTTCTTCAACCTCAAAGTGGTCAGGAGTTAACTAAATATAAATATAATTGAAATCCACACTAGTCCTGGAGAGATTATGACTAACCATAATTTTCTTTTTTTTAAAATAAATTTATTTGAACTTAAATACTAAAACAAATACAAAATATGAAAAGTGAAAGTATTCTCATATGCACAGGAGAAAGTAAAAGAAGATTCAAAGTATACAGCACTAAATTTCCACATCAAGTAAGCCTATGTAATATTACTACACATTGTTTTCAGAGCTGTCCATTTTTGCTTTCTTATAAAATTTTCTTCTGTTCTTTGCTGTGCATTTTTTATTTAGTTTTCTTCTCTCTTCCTTCCCCCTTACTGAAGAAGGCTACAATTAAGTACAGATACACACATTTATATATACATACATACAAACAGACATATACAGACAAACATATATACATACACATACACAGAGTTATATGCACACATGTATACTTAGATATCCATAATCATACATATATAGATATATGAATTCACATAGTTCTAGGTAAGATTGTATTATACTAGCTTGTACTCTTGTTCTGAGGTTGGATACCATCTTCCTTCATAATTCCAAGTCTTTCCCTATTTTTCTAGGTTCATCTCTCATCATTTCCTACACCATAATATTCCAAACTTATACATTCTAGTTATTTTAACTAGTCTAAAATAATATTTCTTAATATAGCTGTCACATACTATAGTTTCTCTACTTTATCTCTTGATTAAAACTATTTTAGTTTTAACTTTGTCTGAGATCATTAGTACCCCTGCATTTTTTCTAATAAATTCTACTCCTGATCCTTATTTTATGTTTGCATGTATCTGTTATTTCCTATCTCTCCTGATTATTCTACTTTAAATCTTCTACCCACTTCTATGCACTACCTTGCCCTCCTACTACTTAACCTACCTCTGCAAAATCCCTCCCTTATTTTCCTACCCATTCCTTTCCTTACTTCTTGTCTCTATCTAAATTTAGAAGACATTTAAAGCCCTCCAAATATATCGGATTTATCCCATTCCCTTTAATTTAGACCCTCTTCTATACCCTCCCTATCCTGCTCCATCACCTTCTTATGGCAAACATATATTTTTATCTAAAATAAACTCCATAGATTCAAAGAGATTGAATCATGTGAACTTTAAACATCATTACTTTCTCCTTTGGTCTAAAATGAGTCAGCAATTGCGATTGGGAATCACACTTTCCCAAGATTACATCCTTCCCTAGGAACGGGACATATGAGTCCCCAAGAGTAATCAGAACCCAAAATTTTAGATATTATGTAATTCTAGAGACAGTTTAGATAAACTGGTCTTGGAAATGATATGTGACAAGGTAAGGGAAGGCAGATGGATTAGATTTCATGTCAGAGAACATATAATTCCATACCATTATTAACAAGCAAGGGAGAAATGGGGGAAAAAAGAATTATGTAAGATATACAAAAGTAAGAACATGGAAAATGGATAATAGAGTGACTTCATATATTTTACTGTAGAATATACCTTAAAGATGGAAATAGAGACAAAAAATGAAAAATGATCAAAATAAACCCATGAGTAGAAGGACAGATTCAGAATAGATGAAGAGGGAAAAGAGATAAGGAAAAAGTAAAGGAAAACTCCTTAGAAAAGGATAGCACAAAATAAGGATTTGAATTAAAAATATGGACAGAGTATGAAAGAAGGTTCTAAATCGCTCATTTTAGATGAAGAAGGCAAAAAAGGAAGAAAATTTGAGTGGGAAATATTTTATTATGCAACATTATGCATCCAACAAAAAATTGGTGTGGCAAGCTCTATTAGAAAAAAAAATCTCCTTGTCAAAAATCAAGGAGGAAAACTTTATTACTCAAAGATGTAGAAAGTGATAAGTGAAATGATAAGTCTTGAAGAAGAAAAATAATTTAATTGAAAAAATACATAGGGAAGAATGGAAAGCAGGTGGAGCCAAGATGGTGGCTTTCTTTTCAGCTCTCAAAAATAAATCCTCTAAACAACTTTTAAAAAATTCCTCAAGTAAAATTCTATTTGACATAACCAAAAAAGTCACAATATCTCATTTTGCTGTCCAGGCCAGCTTATAAGGACCAAGTGTTTCTCTGCAGACACTCAGGTGGGAACTAGCCAGGAACAAGTATAGAGGAAGCAGCATTGACTGTGTGGTGCAGAGTCAGTAAAAGCAATAAAAGCACCAAGAACACTCCATGCCTAAGGATGGTAAGAGAACTTAACACCTGATCAGAAAGATATTACAGAGGCCTCCTGTGCTATCTCTGAATACAGGACTAGACATCATCCAGCATCTCCTTTGCCCAGTACTCAGTTCTGGGTCATAGTTTCAGTGTGAAAAGGTCCAATTATGGAAAAGGAGCAGAGGCACTACCTGGATAAGGATGCCCCAAATTAATTTACAACTATGTGAGTGGAAATGACAAAGATGACAAAAAATTTCAGGTTTCTGAGATAGAGTGAAAGAAGTTTTTATTAGAGAAATTATATCCCTGAGTTTATATACTAACAAATTAGAAAAAAAATGAATTAACTAATAGAAATTATGTGAATCCAAAATAACTAAAATATATATATTTAAAAATTGAAGGAAGGAATAAAAGTGAAAAAATATATAGAATATAAATTAATAACTATTTTTGAAGAGATTAAAATATTCTTAAATCTTCAGCAAATTTCCTCTAAAAGACTTAGGAAAAATACATTCCCAAAGAAAAGGACAAACAAGGTGAAAGTCACAGCATGGGTAAAATTTAATGTGATAACATAATAATAAAATATAATATATTAATAAAATGAAATATAATGTAACATGACATAATGGAATGTAACATACTATAATGCATTATAATATAAGATAAGCACAATATGTTATGATAGGGTAGTTCACTAGAACACTTTTAATGTTTACTTCATCCTATAACTCACTTAATTTCTACTTTAACAATTTGGATTCTATGCTGTTTGGCGCATACATGTTTAGCTTCATATTACTTCTCTACTGTCTATTGTACTTTTTAGAAAAATGTGGTTCCCCTGAATATATATTTTAAATACATCTAATTTTGATTTTCTTTTGTTTGAAATCATGTTTGCTACCTCCACTTTTGTTTTTTACTTCAGTTGAAGTTGCTTTTCTCCTTCATTTGTTTTTCTCATATACACAATGTAGTAGACTTCCAGTTTTCAATTTATCTCCTGCTATTTTATGGGTAAATTCACCCTGTTCACAAAGTTATGATTACTAACTCTGCCTTTCCCTCCATCCTGATTTTTCCCTATTCATGCTTCCCTGACTCTTTTTTTGTCCCTTCTCAAAAGTGAATTGTTTCTGACCATCACATCTCCCAATCTGCTTTCCCTTCTATCAGCCTTCTCCCTTATTTAATCCCTTTTGCCTGTCACTTTCCTATAGGTTAATATAGATTTCTTTACTCAATGGTGTGTGGATGTTACTCCCTTTCTGAACCAGTTCTGATGACAGCAAGGTTCAAGTGTTATCTGCCACCCAATTCCAGGCCTTGTTTTCCTTTTTCACTGTGAAATCTTTTTTGTACCTATTTTATGTGAGATAATTTATCTCATTCTATCTCTCCCTTTCCCCTCCTCCAATTGCATCCCTCTTTTTAACTCTGCAATTTCATTTTTTATATCATAAATAAATCTTATCTTAAATCAGTTCAGAGATTAAGTCTGTCTCTCAAAGTGGGAGGAGGGCAAAAAACCTTTGAGATCAGAAATCACATGGAATGAGTCACAGTTATAGTAACAGGAAAATATAATGCAAAAAATGAAATTATTAAAACTCTTAGGAGGAAGAAAGGCCAGATAAAAATCTTAGATATATAAGCAGAAAAGTTTCTAAAAAAGGAAAGATATAAAAACTGAAGGCAAGATATTCACTAGCACATGCAGATGAGTCCATACATCTCTAAATAAATATTAGAAAACAAAAGAATGCAAAACCAAGACATGATTAGGTAGTTATGGATGCCTAAGATGGCATGGCATAAGCTTGATGTTCCCAAATGGGTGAGAGATATGTTAATTCAGTTATTTGATTTATTTTTTCTGAAAATGCCAATTTGTAGACTATAAACTAGGAATCTGAGAGGAACAAGAGAATAATGAGCATTACAAGTTTCCTTATCCATGATTTCATCTGGGAAGAATATTGAGAGTGCAGAAGAATGGATCACTTTATTCTAACTCACAGGCTGTAATTCTTCTAATGTTCATTTCCACTTATCTTTTTCAAGGTAAAGTGCCACATTTATTATTTGTCTTCTGTTTTATTGGGAGCTATGATTAGGAGGGCTTCTTCCTCTATCCCTGATCCATGAGTTTGGGTCTCCTTAATTAGGGCTAATACATAGTCCTGGCACAGAGTAGGTGCTTTATAAAAGTTTATTTACTGATCTGTGAGTATACAATGCTGCCTGAAGAGGGATCCAGCTCTCTCTCTTCCTTTTTCTCTCCCTCTCCTCCTTTTCAAAGGGAGATAATTTTCCAGTCAACTTAGGGTTTACTGCATAAATTCCTTCCTTCCTTCCTTCCTTTCCCCCTTTCCAGTTCATTATGAAGCTCATATATTCTACTACAGTGGGTCCCTAGCCATACTCTACTTAATGACTGTATTTTGGCTCCTTCTGGCTTTGAGTGAATTTAAAGTTAGTTTCAGTGTTAATTCTTTCCATTTGGAACAGCAGTCCTGATGCTCTTCCCCTCCTAGCTTGATTTTTTTGTTTTCTTTTTAATTAAGAGGGGCAACTTTTAACTTTCTTCTTAAAGAGGTGAGGCCTTTTCTCTGAATGGGCATTATGTCACTTCAAATGGGTTGCTTAAGAGGTGTTAACCTGAAAGGGTAAGGGTCTCCCATTGCATCATGGACCATCTCCAGTCATCCTGATCAATATCTGGTCACTGGATCCAAGTGGCAAAGGAGGAGAAAGTGAGGCTAGTGACCTTGAACAGCCCTCCCTCACTCAGATCCAAGTCAACTGCAAGCCATTTCATCATTTCCTTGATGTCAAGGTCCTCTTCAAAAATGAAGGATAACACTATCTTCTGATAAAAAAAATTAAAATAAAGATTGGTTCACTAAAAGCCTTTATAATGTGGTAAGACCAGTTAATACTCTTATGCTAGTACTTTTGTTGAGAACCTAAGGTCAGCTCTTCTACACAATAAGGCATTATATGTTTTATATTTATAAGAAAAGCCAACAAAGAATACTGTATCTATAACCAAATATAGAAGAGAAAAATTTCTGAAATGGAATATACCTGTGTCTCTCTAGTCCAAACCATACATCAAAAAGGATCTCTTGTATAATAGTCCCTAGAGGTTTTTTTGTTTGAAGAAAACATAAGACAAACAACAACTTCTGGGATAGTCATTAACAATTATATATAGTGCTTAATTCTTAAGAATGATTTCATGCTGATCTTCTTGTAATTTTATTTTGATTTGTTTCGTATTGTTTTGACATTAAACCCAAATTTGCTTGCCCATTTGCAACTTCAGCCAATTAAAAATAATTTTGATGTCTGGAGTTCAGAAGATTAATTTATTTCTCTCCCATATCCTAAATATTTTGAGGTATAAATATAGCTTTTTTTCTAGTCTTCATTTTCTCTACCGTGAAGGAATATAGACCTTAAGGCATTAAAGTTTGTTATCCCAACTTTGACATTAACTCTCTTCTATTCCTCTACTCTGTAGTTCAATTTTATCATTTGTAAATGGAATGAAATGAAAGTAATTTATTCCAGATACAATATTCTAGCATTCTACTTAGAGACATAAACAGTTTCAATTCAATTCAATAAATATACATACATACTATACACACACGTGTGTGTGTGTGTGTGCTTCAACAAGTCAATAAAATTTTATTAAGTATTCTCCATGCTAAGGGCCAGGGCCACAAATGAGACACAAACAGTCCTTGTCCTCAGTAAGTTCATGATCCAATTGGTGAGATAAAAAACAACATGGTATTTGTAAAATGAAAAGAAAAAAAATCAACAGAGATGTTGACAAAGCCTTAATAATGTTTCATAATTAAAGACACTATATCTTTTAATAGCAGAAGAAACTGCACAAAACATTGGTGTTACCAAGAAAAGAAGGAGAATAATCTCTGAAGCCTGAAGTCAAGAATACATTCTAAGGGAGTTGTAGGTTGGAGTTAAACATATATGCAGTTAAGTCAATAAAAGTATATATAAGATTATATAAGTAATTTTAAGATGTGAACTTGAGAGCATTAATTGTATTCTGAAAGTTTCTAAAGATTTCAGGGATTCTAAGTGATGGAGGAAGAACAACTGACTTCCATATGTGTAGGATAATCATTTCAAAGGCATAGACATGAGAGATTCAATGCTGTGCATTACTTAATATAACTAGTGTAACTAGAATGCAAAGTGCCTGCACAGTAGTATGAAGCAAGACTGGAAGAACTAGGTACATTAGTGCCATGTTGTTGATAGCTTTACATTCTCTGCTGACAATACTGTATGTGATTTTGGTTTAACCAATATTATATGTAGTCAAAAACCATTTGTGTCATAGTAAACGTGAAAAAAGATTCCTCATTCTTTTCTTGTTGTATTTACATGGGTAAAAATGGTTGTTTTCTTAGTTTGGAGCCTGTTGTTGACCAAGCATGAACAGTATCTTTATTTTTATTTATTTAGCATAACTTTGTCCCAAGATGCTTCTACAGCCAAGGACAGACAGATGTTTTATATGGCAATGAAAGATAAGTAAATGCTCACCACCAGGATGTTTATTGCTTTGAAGAAATACAGTTTTGAGAGAAACATTCAATTTGTTAAGAAAACAAATGTGCCTGAATTCTCTCAATTTTGTTCCTAACAAGAAAGTATTAGGGAATCTTAGTGCAGTCTTCCCATATGTGAAAACGTGAGGCATTCTCTTTAGGTTTGAGGGGGGGGATGTTTACCATCATCCATAAAATCCTTAAAGACACGATTTACTAAATTACAAAATAAATTTAATTTTTTTTCAAAAAAAAAGATGAAGTAAATGAAACATTTTACGAGAAACATTTTTAATTCATTTTTACATTTATTCATTAGCTCCTATGAGTAGACTCAAGGGGTATGTACAAAAGATGAAGAAATTTACCATACTCTGAGGAAGACATTACTTATATTCAGAAAGTGAGATTGATAACATGTTTTCCATTGCTGACAAGGAAAATAAAATGAAGTTGGAATGATTTAAATCCCATTGCCAATTAGTTGAGACTGGTATTTGCTTATTGTCCATAAAATGTGATTTGAGACTAAAAATTAAAACAAAATATTTGGACTTCAAACACTATTTAAATGCATTTTACTTCTAAATGAGGCAGCATCTGGTTTACTAATCTAATGAATAAATCATAGCCCAATTATCAATGATATTTAAAATTGCGTGAAATGGAAAATTGCTTATAACTGCTAAATATTCAACAGATATTGGTGATGACATTTGCAATAATCACTTATTTGTAGCATTAATGTTATTGGGATTCTCATGTAAATTTTTTGATAAGCATCATGTTTATTGATCACCCAATGTGTGGGTAAATAAAAAATACTTGGAGTTGTAGAAGTTAGAGAAAATAATCAATTGTTGTCTTTGAGAAGCAATACACTTTGCTATAGGAAGAGTAACATAAAATCAAAATTAATCATAAAAGATATGCTATCATACATATCAAATGAATGACACAAACATGGTATAATAGGATACTGAAGAATTTAGTACTCTTAGCAACATAGTGTTGTAGAGTAGAATAATCACTGGTATTGTAGTCAGAGCATTTGAATATAATTTGCTTTTCTTTAGCACAAAGATTTCAACTAATAGATCATTAATGAAATTTATTGATTATCTCTACATCCCAATACATGGGTTTTAGTTTCTTCACCTATAAAATTATTAGATGTTTTCTTTGTTAAAGATTTCATAAATTCTGAAAAAAATACCAATAAGTTGAAATATGGTTATGATTTAAACAAGATAAGAAGAAATGCAAAGATAGTGGGCTTGGGGCAGGGGTATTATGAAATCAAGCACTTGTAAACATCATTTTCAATGTTCATAATTTGAGTAGGTATATACAGAGAGGTATTGAAAGTACATTCTAGGGGGAGTAAAGATGGTGGAGTAGAGGCAGAGACTTGTTAGAGCTCTCCCCAAAAGACCAGTCAAATAAATGTAAAAAATAAATGATTTTAAACAAATTTTGGATCTGCAGAATCGAAGTGAATAAAATTTGTAGCCCAAGAAAGCCTGGAAGGTCAATGAAGAGTGTCTATTGCACCTTATTAGGAGAAGAACACAGTCCAACATTGGCCATAGCATCACAGATGGGGCCTGAGGAGGTCTTGGGGGGTTGGGGAGGACTGAATCTATGTCACCTGAGGTAGTTTCCAGATTTCATAAACCCAAAACACCAAGAATAAATTGTAAGGTAATCAGAAAAAAAAACAAAAAATAAAAACCTTTGTACCTGTGTGAGTTTAGAGTGGTCTGTACCCTGCTCCAGAATGGCAGAGGAGGTGAAGTAACCCACAGCAGCTTCAGCTGCAGCACGGGCAGCAGCAGCTCCTTCAGGAGCTTTAGGCCCACAAATCATGAGGGGATCCAGTGACTGACTGACTGACAATATACCCCCCACCCATACTGGAAGCATAGAACTAACTTGACAAAAATCCGAAAAGGAATCAGACTACAGAATCTTACTTTGGTGACAAGGAAGACCAAAATAAATAAAAAGTAGAAGGCAACAATGACAAAACTCCTATATTCAAAGTCTACAAGAAAAATGTGAATTAGTTTCAGGCAGTGTAAGAGCTCAGAAAGGATTTTGAAAATCAGGTAAAGGAAGCAGAGCAAAAATTGGGAATATAAATGAGAGTGATGCAAGAAAATCATGAGAAACAAATCAACTGCTTGCTAAAGGGGACCCAAAAACACTGAAGAAAAATGACAGCCTAAAAAAATAGACTAACCCAAATAGTGAAAGAGATGCAAAAAGTCATTGAGGAGGAGAATGCCAAAAAGAATCGACCAGATAGCAAAGGAGATCCAAAAGCTCACTGAAGATTAGAATCGAGCAGATGGAAGATAAGGACAGTATGAAAAACAAGAAATTATAAAACAAAATGAAAGGAACCAAAAAAAATAGAATACTATGTTAGGTATCTCATCAGAAAAACAACTGACCAGGGAAATAGGTCCCAGAGAAGCAACTGAAAAAGTTATGGGATTACCTGAAATCCATGATCACAAACCAGAGGGCAAAATAGAACTTGAAAGAAGCCACCAATCAACTCATGAAAGAGATCCAAAAAGGAAAACTCCTAGGAATATTGCGGCTAAATTCCACAACTTCCAGGTCAAGAAAAAATATTGCAAGCAGCCAGAAAGAAACAATTCAGGATTATGGAAATACAATCATGATTACACAGGATCTAGCAGTTTCTACATTAAAGAGTCTGGGGACTTGGAATATGATATTTCAGAGGTTGAAAGGAATTAGGTCTAAAACCAAGAATCACCTATTCAGCAAAACTGAATATAATACTTCAGGAGAAAACATAGTCATTCAATGAAATAAAGGCCTTTCAAGCATTCTTGATGAAAAAATGAGGGCTGAATAGAAAATTTCACTTTCAAGCACAAGAATCAAGAGAAGCATGAAAAGATAAGCAGGAAAGAGGAGTCATAATGGACTTACTAAAATTGAACTCTCACATTCCTACATGGAGAGGTAATTTTTGTTAGTCTTTATTCTTTTTCTCAGTATTAGAGTAGTTAGAAAGATTATATAACTATAGACTGAGGGCACAAAAGACTTGAATATGAAGGAATGATGTCTAAAAACATGAAATTAAGGGGTGAGAGAGGAATATATTAGGAGGAGAATAGAATGGGGAAAATTATTTCTCACTGAAAGAAAAAAGCTTTATTCATGGATGGGAAGAGAGGAAAGGTGAGAAAGAAGAATGAACTTTACTCTCATCAGATTTGGCTTGTGGAGGGAATAGCATGCACTTATATGAAATGTTGGTATGAATTTGGTTGGAAATTTGATATGAAATTCTATTTTAAACCACAGGAAAGTAGGGGGGAAAGGGAAAAGCAGGGTTTGGGGGAATGATGGAAGGAAACACAGATGGGAGGGGCATTAATTAAGGATAAGCACTTTTGACAAGGGCTGGGGCCAGGAGAGAGAGTAGAATAAATGGCAGGCAGAATAGGACGGAGGGAAATATGGCTAGTCTTTCCCTTCATGACTGTTATGGAGGTTTTTTGCATGACTACACATGTAGTCATGCAAACCTGTCATGTATAACCTGTATCATATTTCTTGCCTTTTCATGGGGATGGGTGGGGAGAGAGGAAGGTTGAGAAATTGGGGCTCAATTTTAAAGATAATTTTAGATATTTTTTATATGCAACTGGAAAATGATATACAGGAAATGGGGTATAGAAATCTATCTTGCCCTATGGGAAGATGGAAAGGAGGGGGATGATGGAAGGGTACAGTGTGATAGAAAGGAGGGCAGACTGGGGGAAGGGGTAATCAGAATTTACAATTTCTTGAGGTGGGCAGGGGTTTCGGGAGAAAATTTGGAACTCAATACCTTGTGGAAGTGTATGTTGAAAACTAAAAATAAATTAATCTAAATATTGAAAAAAATCATTCCAGTAAGGAATGGTTAAGTAAAAATAAAAAAAAAATGAGCCCCAATTTTTGAAGTCTTTTAAATCTAGGCTTAATAGATAAAGTATTGTTCTGTCCAAAGGTTTCAAGCACATGGTCCTTATATAGCCTGAATTAGATCAAAATGTATTTTGAGAATATTTAATGAAGTAAAATATAATAGAACATAGATAATGTTAATCTGTGTCTCTCTAAGACAATATAGAATTGTTGTGCACAATTTAGTGGCACCAATTCTCTTTGAATTTGACACATGTTATAGAAAATGGGGAACCATTGAAGGATATTGGGTAGTGTAGAGACAGAAGAGAAAGTCTTTTAGGGAGATCAACCTGTAAGTAGTACAACTTAATTAAGTTCAATACACATATCATGTGTGTGTGTGCACACATGCACGTGCACATGATGTGATCCAAGTAGAAACATTTCAAACCCAAATTTGAATCTAGATCTCTTTTCACTCCATTTTTAGTATTCTGGCATTGTGGGAAGTTTTCTCTGCTTTACCAGAAATATTAGAAAGGGGAGATAAGGTTAGAGGCTCTGAAGCAATCATAGTTCTCAATGTATGAAGTAGTGATATTTGCAATCTAGGGAGAGGAAAAGAAGTGATTGCAGCAGTAAACACCCCATCACACACAGAGGGCCATATTATCACAAGTTCTTAGGCCTACATTCATAAAAAGAAAACTTTCAAGGGGTTGACAATCACTTTAATCAAGCACATGTATGATACCTTTAACAAAGTACATATATCATTCAGGTAGTTCAGGGAGTCAGGACCCTAAATTTCAAAGAAAATACAGAGAAATCAAAAGATCACAGACATGGCTTCCTCTGTCTGAATTCAACAGATAATTTGAGCTCAACTGTCTGATCACAGAACAGCATTTGGATTCTTAAAACTGGGGGGCTCCTTAACAGCTTCTTTCTAATCTGGCACTCAAACCATCTCACCAAAAACTAAGCCCCAAAGTAAAACCTCAATTCAGTGTATTTATACCTTTTTCAGAGCCAGAGGGCATCACAACCCTTTGACTCAGTGACTCAATGGTAAAAGCAAAAGGTACTTGGGTCCCTCCTGCAGAACAGCTCCCCTAATGAAGGGGCATAATGGGCAGGCCCATCAATGGGTGTGAAAAATCTTTAATCACATTAAAATAATTAGCAATACAAATGCATACACTATTTCTAGTTAAAGAAACTCTTGTTTCTCTATTTTACTCCTTGTAAAGACTCTTGATTGATGAAGGCAAGATTCAATCATAGGCACTTGAATACTAAAACAAAAACAGTAAAAGATCCTATTTTGTGGCCATCACAGTGATAGATCCAAGGGGCCTTTAAGAAAGAACATAGAATTTGTTAAATTTAGTAAAGTGGACAGGATTGAAAACGGTAATAAACCATTACTGAAGTTTTGATCATGGATAACTGGGGAAATCACAAAAAATAAAGTTTAAATTCTGAATTATATTAAATGAACCTGTATGTTAGAAAATCTTCAGTTAGAAAAAAGATGCATGTATCTTCAATACTGATATCAGTTTGTGTTGCTTAAGGATAGCTTACTGAAGAAAATGGTCACTGAACTTTCATTCTTAATAATTAGATGGAAGTCACCCAATTATAGGACTTTTACTTTTGGAAAAATTTAAATAAAAAATCTAAGACTTAACTTCTAAAACCAATTCACGTTTTTCTCATATAGTTAAATGGAGATTCCATCTAAGCAATCAAATTACTCTTTCCAACAATAACTCCCTAACAGAAAACAACTTCCTCTCACTCTATCCTATTTTTCCCTCCTCCACATAAAAACAGAAAAAAGTACACATGTGTGCTACAAAAAACTCAAAATTTCTTAGCCTTGGGTTTAACCTAAGGGAATAAAATATGCTGATAAAGCCCAGAAATTGTCAATTTTCCAAAATCAGTTTGGACTTCTTTTCTTTTCAGCGTTTTATGAGTATATCTAATGCAGTGAGAGTTGAAAGGATTTCATACAAAATAATGAATCAGTCAATGAAAAGTTAGCTAAAATATTGCTAAAGATCTGCTTGGATTCTTTATTTTTGTCAACTGGCCTCTTTTTTCTAAATTCCTCTCTGGGGCCATTATTTTCCATCTTATCTCCTATGTTTTCTTAGTATTCCTTCCTCTCTTCCCTTGATCTTAAATTTTCTGTAGGAGATAGGAGGGAAAGTGCAATGAAAAAGAACTGAACCAATTATTATTTTGGTTCAAAAGGTCTTTTCTGCTAGTTAATCTTGAATTTATAAAAGGAAAGACATTTTTCATTATCACCAATAGTAACTACTGACCAATTGCCACCATATATGGAGTGTGTGTGCACGCGCGCGCGCATGTGTGTGTGTGTGTGTGTGTGTGTGTGTGTGTGTGTATGTGCATGTGTATGTGTGGACTTGATAGAGTTTTTCCAGATTAGGTGTGCTCTTTCTCTACAAGGATTCTAATGAAATTAAGATTGTCTTTCAAGTCAGTTTATCATAATCAGTTAGTCCTGCTTGGGTGAAATTTCCCTTTGTTCGTGTCAGCTAAATAGAATCAAATGAAAAATATCTTTAGATATTAAAAAAGAAAACTTAAGGGATTTCAAAAATAATCATGACAGACTACTTAGGTAAGATTTCCTAATTTATAGAGTATTTTCATGGCCATTATTTCTTCTTTCCCTTTAAAATAACTGTTTTAATGGTGCAATTTGGCCTAATGTTGCTGAAAACAAGTAATACTAAAAAAGCTTTTTGTTTTTAGTTTGATTACAAATGACATTTGTAGTATTTCTAATGAATGAAAAAAGTACTCTCCTTAGGGAGTTACAATGTTGCAAAGAAACTTAGAAGGGATGAAATATTAAGAATTTAGAAAGTATACTAAGTAATAGCTTTGATCTATACTATTATTAAATTCCTTTTAATACAATCTTTCCTAAGACAAGCTAAATTATGATAAATTTATTTTATAAGGGCACAGAGGACGATTTGGATTTCACAAAGATCTGGGTTCCAATCTTAGCAAGTTAATTAATCTCTTAGTATTCCTAGACTAACTATAATTTGAATAACAGTTGCCTACTTCAAATTTTAGAGCAAGTTTCTTCACTGAGCATTTCTCTAACCCAATTAAAGTGGGGGGAGAGAGAGAGAGAGAGAGAGAGAGAGAGAGAGAGAGAGAGAGAGAGAGAGAGAATTGCAAAGAGACAGACACAGAACACAGAAGGACAAAGAGAAAGAGACAGAGTAAGTTATGAAGAGAGGAGCAAGAGGATTAAAAAACTTCATAATATACTGTCTATACCTGTATGTTTGTGTGTGTGTGTGTATATATGCATATAAACACATGAAAATATACATATATATGTATGTATATATATATATATATATATATATATATATATATATAAATTTAGAGTGATATGAGTCTGTAATGATAATTTAAAAGAGGAAATCTTTCCCATTCATTAATGGGCCCATGTGACCTGCGTGGGTTGCATGGAAGTCTGAGTCACATGGAACCTGTGATGGGAGGAGTTTGTTTGGAGTAGAAAGGGTAGAACAGAAAGACGCAGAGTTAGAACAAAGCTGAGAGGAAAGTTAGTCATGAGAGCAGTCAGAGCTAGAAGGATGCAGACAGCTTGCTAAGGGGAGTGAGAGGGCTATTTTGTATTTTTGTTTAATAGAATTGGTTTGTGGGAATCCTAGCACAAGGAAGGTTTGGGGATGGTGTCCTTCGCACTGTTGTTATAATATTTTTATAATATATTATATTGGGTTATATTATTATAACGGGTTTGGTTTTCTGGTGTCTGGATGAATGTTTTGGTTCTTTCTACCATGCAGAGAGTCTGATGTATTTTGTAATTCAGAATTGTACCAGCATATTCATGGCTCCTGTAGGTACTGTGAATATCACATTGGTGCTACAGAGTCACACCTTACATATATCTGTAAGATTTTTTTCTCTGATTTATAAATCCTTCAAATAATATAAACTTGCAAATACTGTTCAAGTGTACATAAAATCTGGCAATTATGTGGTGTTGGGGGTGGATTTCTAACTCTGGAGTCAGAGGTTCTCCTTTATCATTAATAATGTGATATTGTCTAAGAATCACAACGTTCTGAGGATTCAGTTTCCTACCTGTTGAATGAGTAACTTGTATTAGATGACCTGTACACTTATGATTCCTTGTGGGAAAGTAAAGTATGGTGCAAAGGAGAGCACAGTAGCAATAAAGTCAGAAGACTCAGTGTTTTAATTTTGTCTCTTATCTTGTTCTGGTTGTGTCACCTTGAACTAGTCATTTTAGCTCTAAGGGATACAGTTAACTCTCTTATACCAGATTGAATTTCAGAATGAAAACTGATCTACATCAGTGGAGCAGTTCTCCTATAGGTCATTGCTATAGCAAAAAAATTTATAGATTTAGATATACAGAACAAAACATAACATATTGTGTGGGTCAAGAATTTTATATGGAAAGATTTTGGAATAATGCTGCAAGACTGGTAATATAACTATAATTGATTATTGGGTGGGTCATAGCCAATAAAAACTATTTTTGTGTCCAGATGTCTTCCTCTCGCTCAATATTTCTTCTATATAACTTATTTAAGGGAAATTGTCATGGCAAAGAGGAGACAGGGGAAACAGTTACCTCAGAGCTTATAGTGATGCTTTGGCCAGTAGAGTGGGATAGAAAGAGATGTTTCCATATGATATTATTCATGCTTTTTTGAAGTTCTATGGTATGCATAACAAAGCAACAATACATTATATTTAAGCTTTGACATTAAGGTATACACAATTATTTCCAGAACTAGTAGAAGATAGGAATTTGACTAGGATTAAAACTGCTATGCAAAACCAGTCACTTGTATTAGATAATTAAATCTCAAATCATATAAATTCATAGTATGGTGAATAAATATCTTGTTTAGGAAACTGACTTACAATTCAAAAGTATATCACTTTTTCTTAGTCTTAGAACTTTTCTAATTGAAAACAAATAAATGATAGGGAATATTAATGATCCAGTATGAGATTAAGTGCATTACTAGTAAAAAGGAGAAAGTAAGTCTAGATTATAGCAAAATATTGTTACAAAATATTATGTTCTTAAAATACTATAATGAATGATTTCATAAAATTTAGATTACCAAATTCATTTAGAGAGGACATGTTTTTCTTTTTTTAAGTACTATACTTGGGTGAAAAATCTGCCTCTCAGCCAAAAATGACAAGAATCTTGGATCTGGTAAGCCATACCAATACAGTGGCCAGGTATATTAAACCAGGAAAGAGAAAAGCCTATTTTCTTTTTCCTGGATTGATTTCAAAATTGACACTTCCTCATTTAGTACATGGACCCAGCCAAGAAACACAGCCATAGCAAAAATTGGCCATTGAGAAAATTTCTCACATGGAAGTTTAATACTAGTTGAACAAAATGGTATGCAATGAGACAGTAGCATGGCCTTTTAGCAATTAATTTTTTTAATATGTTTATATTTTTACAAGACATTTTCTGTCCAAAAATATCACTCTAGTCATGGTGGTCTTTGTGTCTTTGGAAGATAACTACCATCAGACTAGGTTTCCATTATTAACCACATGCTTGGGGAGTTTAGTCTTATGATTAATATAACATGAATGTTATGAATTGAAGTTTCCCAATTTTTCTTTAGGTATCTTGTTTAATTATCCTATGGTTTTCCAAGTTTATAAAAAAGAACAACTTGCAATGTGAAGTGGGGCAGCTAAGTGCCATAATGGATAGAATATTGTTCCTGGGGTCAGGAAGACCTGCATTCAAATCCAGCCTCAGCTATGAACTAGTTATGTGACCCTGGGAAAGTCACTTCAGCTGTTTGCCTCAGTTTCCTCATCTGTAAAGTGATCTGGAGAAGGATCTGCTACTGAAGTATCTTTGCCAAGAAAACACAAATGGAAGGCATATCTTAAAAAGATGAACAGCAAAAATATCATTAAAGTATTAACTAATTTGTCATTTCATGGTAAAAGAATTCTCATATTTCAGCATCTATTTATCTCATTCCTGTGTACCTATGAGTATTTTTAAAAAATAGGTGTGGCCAACATAACCCAAGTCTCCTTCAAAATGGAGCAATAGATAGTTTCTTCCCATTCACTGATATGTAATCTTTCTTTTTCCTGACAGCCTGGGATTTCTGGACTTCTTTCTGGTGGACTCCTGGTTCCTGGTTTCTTGTTTTCCTTGTTATTCTCTTTGTGATTCTTCTTCTCCTTTTCCTCCTCCTGTTCCTCTTGTTCCTCTTTTCCCCTTCTCTCCTTTTTCTTCCTTCTTCTGTTCCTTTTTCTCCTGCTCATTTTCCTTATTGTTTTTTTTGCTTCCTTTCTTTTTCTTCACTTCATTATATTGTGCATTTGAAATACGCTTTTCCATTTCCATCCCAATTCATTAACATCTGACTCTAGCTTTTTCCTCATGACTTTAACTTTAGAAAGTCATAGACATATATACATGCATATATACATGTATATAGGTGGATGCTATATGCACCTATATATATATATATATATATATATATATACACCTATATTTACACACATACACATATACATAAATGTATGTTCTACTTATTGCATTAAATATTTCCCAATTACAAATATGGACGTTCATATCCTTTTACCATTCATAAAGAGAAACAAATTGTATTTTTACTTTATATTTATGACTTTGGTTGTTGATATTTTGATTTCATTGTCTTTTTATGAGTTTGTGTCTTGATATTTCATGTCACCATGGCAACTTTTTCGAGTAATTGTATTTCTTGCTGTTTGTCCATTTTCTTACCTCATTTCTTAATTTTGAAGTTCAGATTAAAATTGGGTTCTGTTCCTGTTGTAGAAGAGAGGTTTACTGTCTCAAACTTCAGTTGTTTTTGTTTGTTGTTTCCTACACTGCAAGTGCTGGGGAAGAGGGTGTTTAAAAGTTTTTTGTGTTTCCGAAGTGTTGTGATCTCAGTAATGGTGTGATAACCGCTCTTCTAATATGTATCTTTATCCTTACCAGTAAAGGTCTTTAATGCCCTGAAATAGCAATTGATACTGTTTCTCAGGGCCACTGCTTTCTTGAAACTGGAAACATGTTGCTCCTCTGGGTCCTGGGATGACTAAAAGGAATGTTTTCCTGAAGGTTTCCACATCCTCTTGACTGAATGTACTCCTCTTTTGCCCTTGAACAATGATCCAGAACAGATTGTAAGCAGTGGATTTGCCAAAAAACATATTTTGTCTTGCATCCAGTGATAGCACAGAGGTTCCCTATAATCCATTTCTGACAAGTAGCCTGGTTCTCTTACAATCTCTGATGTGAGAGCTCCCAAAGCTGTTGTCACTTCTGTTGCTACCATCTGGTCCCACCACTGGTATGTCATCCTTTTAGGCTTTGGGTCAACCTCCAACCCCATGTCACACATCTCATTTTCTGTTCTCCTGTCTTCAATTGGAAACAATTCTCATTCTTATCTTTTTTTTTCTCTGCCATTCTAAAATTTGATATGATGGAATTTTTAAAAGTTGTTTGGAAGAAAATGTTGTAAGAGCATGGCTGATTGTGTTCTCTACTATGACATTCAAATACAGAAGTTTATCTTTGCCAATAAATTATAGGGTTTATTACCAACCCTAAAATACAATAGTCTTAAACCTCATCTTGGTCCCCAAACTATGGGTTAGGCCATTACTTATGAGAAGATTGAAAATATTTATTTTACCTGGATCAATAATCTGTTATTGCAAGACTTATGGAACTTACTAATTATGCATCACTCATATATCAAGAGAATGAGGACAGGGAAATGAATGGTTCTAAAGTTCAAATTGTAAAATGTGACATACTTTTCCTTGCTATTTTAATCTCCTTGAGGGTAGACTCTGCCTTTTATCCTAGTTTTTATCCTCAAAAATTAGCACAGATTTCTACATATAGAAGATATCTAAAAATGTTTACTGTTTATTTGATTATACATTAGTTTTCCTTGTGTTCCCGGAACCTGCTCATGATATGAACTCTGATTTTTTAATATATCTTTTGTATTTAGCGGTCCATAGGCCTAAATACAAATGCACAGACTGGTAATATGTAGACATTTATTCATACTGTCACCTGTGTGGAAAACAATATTTTATAAAGCATACTTAATTTAGAATTTATTCTTTTCTTAATAATTCAACATTTCTATTCCCCAAAATGAAGACAGCAAGTGGCTGCATTTCTTTTCTCTGAATAAGTATTAATTTTTGATTGGTTTTATTTGAAACCAGCTACAGTTACTCGTTTGAGCAGTTTGTTTCATTTCCTCAGATTATGGCAGGAAACAACTGACTAGGGGTTTCTTATCTGTGCTGAGAAACTCAAGGATAAAGTCTATAACAAGAAAATAAAGACCATGATGACATATACCATATGTCTAATTAGTTCTGAAATTAACTTATGAGAAAGTGCCAGCAATTCCCTCCATACCCCAACATATTCCTAGCACCAAAATTGCTGTAATGCATTTGAATGCAGATAGTTGAGAAAAGATTTTTATTTCTTCTCAAAATCTTCATAATCATCTGACTCCCACAAAAGATTTCTAGATAAATCTCATGTTATAAGGGTAAAGACAAGTTATTGAAGGCTAGACTAGTGAAATTCTAAAGCAAATAATTTTATCTAAGATGGCAAAGTTTTATATAATCTCAATGATGGACATATTCTGTCCTAGTAATTTAATTACAAAAAATATTAAGAGATTTTCCATTAGGATTCCCTTAGTTGATGAGCTCATTGGCTCTGGAGAGGGGCTTACGAAATGGGAAAATAAGGTAGCCCTCCATCCCATGTGACTTTGTGTTTCCTCAATGATGGTGACAGAACAACAGAAAAAAAAAGAGTAAAAGGTAATGAGAATGACTTGGTAGTATTCAAAAATACTTCTTTAACTTTTTTTGGACTCAATACAAACATTTTTTTCTAGTAGATTTTAATTGTAGAATTTACCCATATCCACATTGATTTTTACTCTATATGAAAAAAGGAGATGCTAATGAAGTTCCAGGTAAATGAAAATACATCTTCCTAGCTGTCTTAGAAAGGAAAATGTAAAAGGCATAGGAATTTTTCATGGGGTGCTCGAAGTTACCAAGAAATATCATTTAATGGCAGAGTTGATCTCACTTTACAATGCTTATTGTGAGGGTAAGCAAAGAAATTCCTGTGAAGATAAGTATAGTTTGTGCACTAGTATCTACTGCAAATTTGAAGAAGAAAAGGTATTTTATCAAGTCAAGAAAACAAGAGTTTTGGCATACTGGCTGTGCAGCTTTGGACAATTCTTGAACCCTTTGGTACTTTATGTAATCCTTTAGTATTTTAAGTTGCAGAGAAGATTTGACTTCCTTACTAGAGAGACATTCCCCACCCAGCAGTTCCCTTTACAAATGAAACATTATTTTCAAGATACCAAAATAGTTGGGAGAAAATAATAAACTAAATACCAAAGAAAGACAAAAAGAACAAGGGAAACAAGATTATTGACTGATTTTACCAACACTTAAAGACTGGCATTTAGATAAGAAATCAAAGTGGATCCAAAGGGATCAATAAAGTTAAAAATCAGAACTCATCTCTCATCAAATCCCGTTTTGGGAGGAGGGAAGAAAGGGAATCATAACTTTGCTCTCATACGTATAAGAAATTCCCAGTGTGGAAATTGCTTCTCCTAATGCAAAATGGGAAACTTTCTGTTTAGTTTTAGAGTGTAATACATGCCACTGATGGGGAAAGTGACCATGCCAAAATCACATAACCACTGATATAGCTAGTGCCACAATCTGACTCTAGCTGGTCCCAAAGAGAAGCCTTGAATTTTTATCTTATTGCTTTATGACAGACTTTTTTCTTTTTTTAAAAAAAAATTATTTGTTTTCAGTGTTCTACAATCACTTCCATATAACTTAGATTTTTCCTCCTCCCTTCCCCCTCCTTCCCTAAGAGGGCATACATTTTTTTATAGGTTCTCCACATACATTCCTATTAAATACATTTTTACCCTAGTCATGTTGCATAGAAGAATTAAAATGAGTGGGAGAAATCATAAAAAAAACCAAAACGTAATGCAAAAGAAAATGATCTGCTACATTCTCTAATCGAATTCCATAGTTCTTTCTCTGGATGTAGAAGATATTTTGCCTTAAGAGACAACTAGGGCTTTTTAAGTTCTTGCATTTCAGTATAGTTCTGAGTCTACCAGAAAAAATCCTTGCACACTGTGGTTGTGACTGTATGTAAAGTTCTCCTGGTTCTGCTCCTTTTGCTTGCCATCAGTTCATATAAATCTTTCTGGGACCCTCTGAAGTCCTCTTGTTCATCATTTCTTATAGCACAATAGTATTCCAATATATTCACATACCACAATTTATTCAACCATTCCTCAATTGATGGACATCCCTTTGATTTCCAGGTTTTGGCCAACACAAAGAGTGCTGCTATAAATATTTTTGCACATGTGGGACCTTTTCCCATTTTTATGATCTCTTGGGGATACAGTCATAGAAGTGTTATTGCTAGGTCAAAGTGTTTGCACATTTTTGTAGCCCTTTGGGCATAGTTTTAAATTGCTCTACAGAATGAATTAGCTCACAATTTCAGCAACAATGAATTAGTGTTCCATCTCTCCCACATATTCTCCAACATTTATCATCACCCTGTTTTGTCATGTCAGCCAATCTGATAGGCACGATGTGGTACCTCAGAGTTGTTTTGATTTGCATCTCTCTAATCAATAGTGATTTAGAGCATTTTTTTCATATGACTATAGACAGCTTTGATTTCTTTCTCTGAAAACTGCCTGTTCATATCCTTTGATCATTTATCAGCTGAGGAATAAGATAGACTTTTGTCAACTGCCTGCAGAACACTATGAAGCTTTTTCAATAAAAAATATAATTATATCCAAAGTAAAAAACAATGTAAAAAATTCACAGTTTTAAGATTTTTGGATTCAGTATGTTGAAAAAAAAAACAGTAACTCAGTTATTCTTTCAACCAACAAGTAAACTAAATTGAAGATTTACTGATTTTTAGAAACTTTTTCTAAATGTTAAATACTAATAATGTGTTAAAATTGAATTCAGGGCAAGATAAAAGATGAACTGATCAAAACTCATTGATCATCACCATGGATATTGCATGTTACTTCTTAGAGTGTTTTATAGTTAATACAATGACTTCTTACCCCCTCCACATCCAGAATATTGTGATAATATTTTTGCAATACCTTTCCTGGAGCAATTTTGCTCTCTTCTCAAAATCACAGTGTTCTACATTATAGGAGGAGAATAAACCATCCAAATGGTTCCTTATATGTAGTGGTGGTATATTAAAATTAATTAAGACACATAAAAAATCACTCCTGGTTTGGAGACTTAACACTGGTGACAAATAATGGGTACTGTGTTTAGGAGGAAGGTGAAAAGGGAAGGAACTTTGATGTTACACTTTTCTGACATAGTAGCACCTTCCCCAATGAGACACTAGAGTAGGCAGTGAAATGTATAGAAAGTTAACATTAAACCAGATTTTTGGAGGATCCAGTTTCTTTCTTTAGGGTATGACAAAACTTAGAGAGTTGGTAGAGTACTGACCACTTCTATAAGTGAGTGCATTAATCTTTAAAGAACAAGTTATCCCATTACTCTATGAGATCAAGAGAATAAGATAGTGTGCTAGATAATAGCTAGATTAATAGATAGGCAATATATGGATAAGCAGAATGATGGAGAAAACGAGAGATAAATAGGGGGAAGAAAAAGAGGAAGAGAGAGAGAGAGAGAGAGGGAGGGAGATAATCTCAATAAACAGCTTTAATGAGAAAAATAAGATCCTCATATCCAAATGAGGTAGGAATATTGTAAAGAAAGCACTCAGCCAATATTACTAATAAATGTTGGTATAATATAAAATAAAATAAAGATTAGCAAACAAGTTATTTGATGTCTATATTTCAAAAGATATTGATTATGAGCATGTATGATTTGTGGTTTTTCCACCGTTAATGTAGGTCTCTGAGAGTCAGATTGTTAGGAAACCTGAGCACTGCATAACTGACTCTTCCAAATTGTGCTGCTGGAGATGTTTGAGTCTCTTGGAGAGCAAGGAATTCAAATCAGTCAATATATAAAGAAATACTGAATACTGAAGCTTAAATTCTTTAATCATATAATGAGAAAACAGAACTCCATTGGAAAGGACCCTAGTATTTGAAAAACAAATAAAGGCAAAAGGAAAAAGAAATGTCAGAGGGAGAAATGTATAGTGTGTCTTCAAAACAATGGGCATGACCTTGGACAGACCTTGGGAGATAGTGGAGCATAGAAGGGCTAGATATGTTATGGTACATGGGTTCATGCAGTCAAAAATGACTGAATGACTGAACAACAAGATTCACAGTAAAAATTCAGGAATATTGGAACATTAAGAAAAGCTGTAGTAAAGATAAGTATGTTTTTTAAAAAAATAACAAAACAATTTTGTCAATAGAAAAAAGATACCTTCCATCACAATACAGTGATCTATACATAAGCACAGTTCATATTTGCATATATATATGTGTACACACATATATGTGTATGAGTATATGTATGCACAAATACGTTTTATTCTCATCTGTTAAAAAATCACTTGCACTTGATCACCTATAAGAATTTTTAAAAATATTATGATGATTTAATTAGTATAATGTGTAATATCACAGTGTCTTTGGGAATACATTGTAATTTGTACTGATGGAATTATGGGATGGAAAATAATATTGAATTTTGAGAAAGAAAATCATTCAATTAGTCATTACCCTTGACTCAAAGATCCAACTCTTTTATTTATATCTAAAATCAATTTAATCTGTGTAGATAATATGATAGAATTATTTTATATGACAAAATACAGAGCCTTATGCTGAAGCTTGGGGAATGAGTGAACCAATGAAGGCATATAAATAAAATAGAATGCAAAAATTCATGCTTAACTGAACTATAAGGAATGATGACTATTAATAATTCAGAGGACTATGAAAACACATACTAAATGATGGAAAGGAGGAGAGGAAGAGTAAAAATTGTAATATGTGCATTATCTACAAAAATGAAAATAAAAAAAATTAAAGACACCAAGTCAAGTCAATTTATGTTATTAAAATTAAATATAGATCTTTCCTTTCTGTTAAGAATCAGCAAACTATAGAAGGAGAAGCACATAACATCAGCATTAATGAGACTATTAGTCAACTTTGCTCAGTTGTTTTAGGGAAGATATTTTGTGGATGCATAAAGCAAGGACTGAGAATGTGTAAACTATCTATTGTGTCAAATAAAAATGGGTGAATTTAAACAAAATAGGGGGAAAAAGTAACATCAGAAATGCAGGCCTACTCAAATCATGGAGAATTCACTTAATTCTGCTTGCCTTAGCTCCTCATCTACAAAAAATAAAAAATAAACTTGAAAAGGAAATGGTAAAACACTCCATTTCCTTTGCCAAGGAAACCCCACATGTATCCATGAAGAGTCATACGTGACTGAAATGACTGGACAACAACAAAATGTTTGGATCAATTCACAATTACACTAACAATGCATTTAGTGTTACATTTTTCCCACATCCCCTCCAGTATTTGTTACTTTCTTCTACCATTTTATTCAATCCAGTAGGTGTAAAATGATATCTCAGGGTTGTTTTAATTTGCATTTCTCTAATCAATAATTATTTCATAGTGTATGCTTATAATAGCGCCAAGAATGATGCCATAGATATACTCTGTTCCATTTGGTGAAAGAATGAGAGCCATTGAGCTTTACATTGGAATATCAGAGAACAGAGAGATTTTTAAAAAACTATATCGCTATGATATTCATGAAATTTTTTTTTAAGGATGCTTGCCCTCTAGCCATAACTTTGATATTAAAGAATAGTAATAGAAGCACAGAGCATTTTGATGTTTCCTTCCTCTTCCAGGGACTCTCACTAGGAATTAAAATCCCTGCTACATTATCTTGCTGACAATGGAAAACACAAGATAGTTGACAAATAGAAAGTCATACCACATCAGGTAATTGAAAGAGTAGGATATCTGCCAGTCTATAAAATGGCAAAGGAAGCTACTGGGGTATACCAACATAATTCATCACCCATAGGGAAAATAGTATGGCTACCACATTAGTGAGAGCAAAAGATTACAGAGGAATGAAAGAAGTAGGTCAAACAAAGACTGTATCTGCAGACTGAAGCTAGATGGCTCATTTTTGGAAGGAATCCAAGGTGGGGATGACCAGGGACAGGATTTTAATGAAGAGAAAACAAAATATGGGTGCATTAATAGGAAATTGATGAAATAACTCAGAATGAAGTGCTTCCTGAGTTACCTCAGCCTGTAGGAAACCAATGCTTTGTCAGGGTATAGAAGTGAAAACTAGAGGCAACTAAATTCATATCCGTAGTGCTAAAGGTCTTAGGAAAACAAAATGAGTATAGCAAATACACACATAAAAAAGACATGTAATGTACATCAGTTCTTTTAAAAAATTTATATATATATATATATATATATATATATATGTGTGTGTGTGTGTGTGTGTGTGTGTGTGTGTGTATGTGTGTGTATGTGTAATTGGAATATAACATAAAATCCTCTAATCTTTTTCAGTTTTTGTCCTCTATTTTAATCACCTATTTTTGCTCAAATGATGCCATTTTTGTCTGTGTTGTATGTGGCATAAGAAGCTGCCATGATCCTTTTCTGTAGCTCTCAATAGTTGAAATCTCTCTGCTGGACAGTTGGAGCATCCTAGTTAATTGATATCTGCCTGCATGACTGTCTATTGTATTTTAAGTGTGAACCTAATCTATTACAACTATTAGAGATGTTTTCCCTAGTCCTTTCTAGCTTCAGTATTGCTCTAGATAAGATACTAAAGGCTTCTTCAGAAGACTAACTGTCTAATAGTATCAACAAAAATAGTATCAACAAAAAAAAAGTGTACTCTTCCCTCTTTCATATCTACACTGAGCTAACTCAAGATCCCAAAATCAAGGGTGGGATATTGACTTCATAGTTTTTACTTCATCTTAGTAAAATTGAATTTATTATAGAAATTCTTATATGTAAGGTATGCTTTATTAGAAAGGGGTGGAAATGATAAAGGGTACAGTGATATGGCATTGAAAGTTTAAAAAAATAATATCAGTAAATTCAGGAACCTTGAAGAGGAAGCATTATTAACAGCATTTGGGTTCAGAACAGTTAAGGAAGAAAGAGAAAATAAATATTGCTATGAAGTAAGAAAAAAAAAGAATTACATGAGAGTGATCAAAAAACTAAGAATATAACTTTTTTACAGAGTCATGGTCTAGTGAAGGGATGGGGGTCTTTCTCTATAGAAGGAAAGCAGCTTAAAATAGCTCATTAGCTTGCTACTTGCTTTAATCATTTTTTTATTTACAAGATAAAAAGTAATGTTTTAGGGACCAAACTACATTTTTGTAAAAATAGAAAATCATTTGGTTAAACCAGAAAAGATAAGAATCTTGATGTCAACTGATTCCATTACAAAGGGTTTCAGAGGGTTCAGAGAAGAAAAAGATAGGAACCTATGCCTGAAATATTTGAAAAGATAATTAGCTCATGAGAAATGGGAAATTCTTATGAATAATATTCTTTTCTATTTGAGTTTATTTATTTACTTTTAGTTTTCAACATTCATCTCCACAAGATTTGCAGTTCCAAATTTTCTCCCCATCTCTCCCCTCCCCCTTTTCAAGACACCATTCATTGTGATTATCCTTCCTCCAATCTGCCCTCCCTTCTATCACACCCCTCCCTTCCTTTATCCTCATCTCCTCTCTTTATTATAGGGCAAGACAGATTTCTAAACCCCATTACCTGTATTTCTTATTTCCCAGTTGCATGCAAAAACAATTCTCAACATACATTCTTAAAACTTTAAATTCCAACTTCTCTTCCTTCCTCTCTTCCTACTCATCCCCACTGAGAAGGCAAGGAATTCAATATAGGTTATGTTTGTGTTGTTACGCAAAAGACTTTCATAAAAATCATGTTGTGAAGGACTAACTATATTTCTCTCCATTCCTGTCTCTCATTTATTTTATTTTCTCTTTTTGACCTTGCCCCTACCCAAAAGTGTTTACTTCTAATTATACCCTCCTCTCATTTGCCCTCCCTTCTGTCATTCCCCTTCACACCTCACTTATTCCCTTCTCCCCTACTTTTCTGCAGTGTAAGGTAGATTTTTCATACCAAATTGCAAGTGCATATTATTCCCTCCCTAAGTCAAATGAGGTGAGTATAAGTATCACTTGTTCCCTCTCATCTCTCCCCTTTACCCTCCATTGAAAAATCTTTTTCTTGCCTCTTTTATGAGAGATAATTTATCTCAATTCATTTCTCCCTTTCTCCTCCCAATATACTCCTCTCTCATCCATAAATTTTATTTTTTAGATATCATCCCTTCCTATGCAACTCACCTTTTGCCCTCTGTCTATATGAATATAATTCCTTTAACTACCCAAATACTGAGAAAAGTCTCAAAAGTTACAAATACCTTTCCATGTAGGAATGGAAAACAGCTCCATTTTAGTAAGTCTATTATTATTTCTCCTATCTGTTTACCTTTTCATACTTCTCTTGATTCTTTTAGAAAGTCAATTTTTCTATTCAGCTTCAGTCTTTTCATCAAAAATGCTTGAAAGTCCTCTATTTCATTGAATTTGTTTCCCCTGAAGTATTATACTCAGTTTTGCTGGGTAGGTGATTCTTGGTTTTCATCTTAGTTCCTTTGACTTCTAGAATATCATATTCCAAGCCCCTCAATCCCATAATGGAGAAGCTCTTAGATCTTGTATTATCTTGATTATATTTCCACAATACTAGAATTGTTTCTTTCTGTTGCTTGCAGTATTTTCTCCTTGACCTGGGAACTCTGGAGTTTGCTGCAATATTCCTACAAGTTTTTCTTTTTGGATCTCTTTCAGGAGGTGATCAGGGGATTCTTTCAAAATTTATTTTGCCTTCTGGTTCTAGATTATGAGGGAAGTTTTCCTAGATAATTTTATGAAAGATGTCATGGCTCTTTTTTTGATCATGGCTTTCAGGTAGTTCCATAATTTTTAAATTGTCTCTCCTGGATCTGTTTTCCAAGTCAGTTGTATTTCCAATGAGATATTTCACATTTTCCTCTATTTTTTCATTCTTTTGGTTTTGTTTTGTAATTTCTTGATTTCTTATAAAGTCTTTAGCTTCCATCTGCTCCATTGTAATTTTTAAGAAACTATCTTCTTCAGTGAGCTTTTGTATCTCCTTTTCCATTTAGCCAATTCTGCTTTTGAAGGCATTATTCTCCTCATTGCCTTTTTGGACCTCTTTTGCCATTTGAGTTAGTCTATTGTTAAAGGCATTACTATCTTCAGTTCTTTTTGGTAACATAGAAAAAAAAACACAGCTTAAGATGCATATATCCCCCATGGGGGATATTCAGAATGTGAAACCAAACAAACTAGGAACAAAGTGAGGATGGGAACAGAATATATACATAGTAGATTTTTGGAGATAAATTCTTTGGTTGTCTACAGTGATGGATTCATAAAGATCAGTCTTTCCATTATAGAATCTTAAATCCCAAACAAACTTGTCTATCCAGTTTACTTTAGTGGAGAGAATGAGGGATAGATTGTTATCATAATGCAATAAGTGATAACATTGTTTGCCTTGCTATGTTATTCATTCTTGACCTGATTAAATGTTTTACTGTTTCAGTGTCTGAGTCTATAAATATGATGAGCTCTTGAACATATGTATCACAATTAACTTCAGATATTCCTGGAGTATTTTTTAAAAATTATATGGGTGAAAGGGAGTCACTCTCTATAGCAGGGCTCAAGAACATAAACATCCAGAATGTATAGCAATTCCCACTGCACTTCCTCACATTGTGATGTTCAACCAAGATATATTATGGTCATTAGGCTAGTTCAACTAATGTTTGTTTGGCTTCTGACTACTGTGTTGTGGTCAAGGTTCTAGTTACTGTAAAAGCAAATATTCTGACACATACAGGATGACCTCTGTCACAGGTTCTTTGATCTGGTTCTCAAAAATTAAAGGTATGTTTTGAGGGGTCAACTAATGAAGCACATATATCATTCACTTAGATCAGGAGGGTAAGTCAGTACCCTGAACTTCAGAGAAAATACAAAGAAATAATAATCAACAGACAGGGCTTCTAACTGTTTGACGAGAAGAAATACATACATCACAGATCAATCTCCAGATTCAATGTCTGATTGTACATACATAGTTATCAGAGAGAGAGAAGAACAGCACCTGGATTTTCAAAGCCAAGGTTCTCCTTAGTGGCTGTCCAGAGTCTCATCTGACCAAACACTTTCAAAGAATAAGTCCCAAAGTAATACCTCACCTCAGAGTATTTATAAATTTTTCACAGCAAAAGGGAATCACAACCACTGAGAACCAGTGCCTCATTAGAAAATTGACAAAAAGGTGTGGACCTCCTCTAATCAAGCTTCCCTTAATGGATAGGCCCATCAATGAGTGGGGAAGAGCTGTAACTCATTAACGTTACAGTTACAAACAAAGAAGTAGTTTATTAATTCCAGACCCTGTTAGCAAAAGAGACTAGACTGATTTTAGGACAAATCATATATTTCTGTGTTGGGGTGAAATAGCCATCTTGGCTTCAAAGTTATTGGGGAATTGGTGCTCAGTGATGGCATAAATAATCAATTGCAGTCAAAGGATTACTATGATAATGCACTGAAAGGATACAAAATATAATTGTGGTTTCTTAAAGACTGGTGGTTGTTTTGGAGTCATATGACAGTGTAGTTTTTGTATTTTTAAGAGCACAAATCTAGTGAGTATTCCCTCAAGAAATTCCTCTGGAGCAATGAAAACTTGGAAAGTAACTGTTAAATCCTTTATTTCTATCCAGATTTTGCATATCACAGGAAAAAAAAAGATAGATAAACACTGATTTGACGTGAGGCAAATTTTGATTGGGCTAAGATAGAGTTTTCTCATTCAACTCAAATGTTAGTTTGAATGCTAGAATAAGCTGATATTCAATTAGGGTAGCTTGGAGACAGGAACAGAGGTAGTATGGACAATTAAGGTTCTTCTCAAGAATGTGGGTCCCATTAGCTAAACAGAAAGCCTTGATACTTGGCAAGAGCATGCCACAAGTGAGGTGAGAGTAGCAAGGAAATGATGCAGGAAAATATAGGTAATTACTAGAGGTGCCTGGAGATTTGCTTTTAATATTATTCCCACATGGAAGATATAATGGCCTGAAGTCATTGTAGTGGAATGTTGTTGGTCTCTTGACAGAGAAGTCTTTAGAGAAATAAAAAAAAAATGGAGAAAATTATATTCTTAGACTGCCGTGGTAGTATCACAAAGAATATGGGTTTTTTTTTTTCCTTTAAACAGTTTCCCAATTAGTAATTGATTCAGCCAAGGGCAAGAAAACGTGTGTGTGTGTGGGTGTGTGTGTGTGTGTGTGTGTGTGTGTGTGTGTGCAGAGAGAGAGAGAGAGAGAGAGAGAGAGAGAAAGAGAGAGAGAGAGAGACTTGTACCTAAGAAACTTATACATGTATCTCATTGGAAAGAAAGGAAGGGAGCCAAGTGGGGGTATTTTCCAGCAACATGTGATAGCTTGTCTACAACTCAATGAACCTAAATATGCAGATCACTGGTAATTTCCCTGAAGGGAATGATAGATATAAATAATGCATAACCCCAGTTTTCATGTATCAAATAGCCTAATCAGGGAAGAGGGAAGAATAACACATGAACATATATGTATGATATATGAGGATGCATGACCATTTCATTAAAGAGGTATAAATATTTGTTTTATTCCAGAGAGAAAATTATTTAAAGATGGGATCATTGATAATTTTACATCTTTAACTGATTATTATTTACATATTTAATATTATAGCAAAAAAAACACTTGCTACTCACCTCCACATACAAACATGTTTCAATTTGTATCCCATCCCATATTCATGTTCAAGATGGACGTGTAAGCCTCAAGGAGGCACATTCTATCAGAATATGGTATATTTTCAACTTTCTAGATGATAAGATATTCCAGTTTCTACTCTAAAGAGTAAGAAAGACAAGTTTCTTGAACAATTTCAAGGAACTTGAGAAATATGAAAAAGGACCAACTGCTGTCAGAAAGAACATAATAGTTTGAGTTGATCACACTGAATAAAGAACAAAAAAATGAAGTCCTGAACTATTCTAGGTGAATATGTAGAATTAAGCAATTTTAGAAATTCTACTTGACCTTCTGTTGTCTGTTAATGTTTACCAGATTTTCAAAGCATAAAGCCATTCTTTATTAGGATGTAAAATCCACGACAGAAGAAACTATCTTGATTGAATGTGTCTTCTCAGTGCTGAGTTCAGTGTGTGGCACATAGCACAAGTCCTAACAAATATTCTCTATATCTCTTTATCTGAACCAACTTCAAAATTCCAAAGAGGCATTGGAAAATAAGGGCAAAAACATAATTTCCTTTTCAAAAATGATTATTTTGCATTTCTAAAAGAGAATCAGAATTTTTAAAGACAATAACAACAACAAATATTCTTTTATTATGCAAGAAGAAAACAAAATTTAAGAAAATGTGCCCACTTCAGATTTTATTGCACCTTTCTTTGTATCTGGGGTCTATTCCCATAACTAATTTTAGTTCACCTCTTTTGTGTTCAGAAGCTCTCCTATTTCTCCATTATTTCCCCCATATTCATTTCTCATTTCTTTCAACATAATTAATTATTTTCCTTTCTGCTGCACTGCTATCTTCTGTCACAGGTCTTTCTCATTTAATGATGCCTTTAATAATTTAATAATTTAGACTTCATTGTAAATGCCTTCTTGATCATTTCCACTGCCCAGAGACTGGCAGAACCCTTGAATATTCACTGTCACAACCACCACTCACTCACTCACTCTGGCTGCAAAATACTTAGTCATGAATAAAATAGGTATTGATGTTGTAGGTCTAATTATTTGAGCAGATTTAGAGATATAATGATATGAGAGTTGCAGGAAGTCTGTTACCTGAGCAAGAATTATCCAATAAGGGAAGAACTGTTTTATCCATTCTTTACAAAAATGCAGGAACAAAAGGTATTTTTGGAAAGACTACTCAAGTAATGTACAAAAAGATGAAAAGTATTGACATTAAAAATAAACAAGCAAAAAAAAACTCAAGACTGTGATCCCCAATCTCTATTGGAGAAATTTCTTCATTCCTAACATTTTCCAAGTAGTCATTAAGGTTTCTATTTGAAAATGGAAAACTACAACAGATACTGTGCTGAGGTTTCAACTGGTGATAAAAAAGGAATAGTGTTGAGAAAAACATCAACAAGTATGTCAAAAAGAATTTGTAATCAGCAAAACAGAGATGCAATCAACATATCATTTTTAGAATGAGTAATTTTTCTTTGCTCTATTATGAGATCTTAGACTGTATAGAGAAAGTTTCTTTCATTGCAAAGAGAACTTTTGATGAAGTTACTGCTGAACTTGAAATATTAAGGACATAATAAGAAAGCAAAGTAATAATTCAATTACTAAGAGAAAACTGGACATTGTGGATATTGAACAGTAAAGAAGATAAAAGTGAAGCAGGAGGAGGGGATGAGTAATGAATGCCTCGGGCAAAAATTTACACTACATACCATTTGACTTCCACTCTCGCCCATAAATAGTTTTGATTACTATTTATGGCAGACTTATACCTCTTTTTTTGGATTTCTATATTTTCCCATTTGGGTTTTTAAATTAATATTAAAGAAGTAGAACCAAGTAACAATTAGAGAGTTATCTATTTTCATCTGATGTTGCCAATGTTGGGAAATGAACATTTTATACATATTTTACATTTTTATTATAATGCTTGTGATACATTGTGATTTCATGAGATCTGTTAAGACAGATTCTCTATGTAAGTGGAATCAAAGTTTTATGAATAGCATTTTCAACTCAAAAAAAAATGCCTTCCCAAAGGATTTATTTCTCCTTACACTATATTAAATATTTCTCAAGGGCCTTGCTCTGAAATATGACCTTACACGTATAAGATGTGCATAGAAACATGAAATGTCTCAAATGTGGCTTTGAGAGAAAGGGATAGATAGATCTCACTGACAAGAAAAATGGAGATTGCTGCCTGCAGGGGGAACAATAGAAGGGTCAAAATGGTGAGTATGCTTTCCTCTAGTCTTTTGAAGGGCTATTAGAATAGCAATATTTCCATTTCCCCAACCCTTCAATATAAAAGCCCCACGAGTATTATTTTTATTCCAAAAATTTTTTTTCATTTCTGGTCACTATTTCTTAAAAGGGAATGCTTACCCTAAGGTTATACCTTCTAGCTTCACCTTTTCCACCAAAATGCAGGTTATATGAAAGGAAATCATAAATAATAAATAGCAAGTAACCTATTTTTCTAAGCAAACAACAAACACAAGCCAAGTATGTTATATACATATATGTATATGTATATATATGAAAATAACTAAAAATAAACATACTCAATGAGCTGGTTAGATGAGAAATATTAAATTACAACTCAATCAAGAAAAAAGCTCATATCATCCAGGTCAAAATTCTAGAAATTCTCTAGAGATAGAAACTGGAAATATGTTGAAGAACCAGTTTCTCCTGTTACTACAGCTTTCAAAGTGCTTTTTTCTCTCTCTCCATTTGCCTGGAATTGATTCCAAAAAAGATTGACGTATCTTGCAGAAGAAATTCTCTCCTGTTAAATGCTTTCACATCAGCTCTAACCTCATACAGTTGCAGAGCCTTGTGTCAGCATTCCCTCAACCAATCCAGAATCACACCAAAGTAGTAACACAGAAAATGCCACAGAGAGTTGGAAACCCGGGTTACATTAATGAATATTTCCCCTTCTATTTCTGAAGACCCCTCTTTCCCATTTTTTTAAACCTCTTATCAGGAAGTACAAGTGTAGACAATTTTATCATGTATTAATTGAGTCTGTCTCACACAGTTGCTGCCTCAACTTGTCTCAGGTGATAGAGGTGAAAGATCAGCTGAGTACCCCTGAGACCTCCCATGAAAACACTGGATGGTTGGAAAGATAAAGATAAGACCTCAATCTACGATTTCACAACTGTAGAAAACTTATGATTCATAAACTCCCTCTGCCTAAACCGGTTACTATCTTCTTTACAACTTACAGTCTTAGAGAACTTCCTAACTGTGGCATTGAGATGTAAAGAGATGACCACTATAAGACAGGGTAAGGGTTTCAGTTCAGATCTTACTGGTTTTAACATGAAAGCAGCACTCTCTCCTTTGTACCATGGTGACTGTGACAAGAAGAAACCAAGAAAGAAAATCCTCAATTGGAATGCAAATGAGAGAACTGACAATAAGAGTATTTTGACCTCAAATCTAATTGAGAATCTCGTGGTCGCTTGAGAATAGGCTTAATGAATAATACATTACCTTTCAAATTTAGTTCTCAAATAGACTGTATTCAACATTTTGCTATGGGAATGTTTGCCCAGCTATAAGCCAACTGGTGGTCAAGCATATGGAATGCTGGCCCTTGAGTCACAAACACCTAACTTCAAATCTACCTTCAGACATTGACTAGCTTGGCAAAGTCAATTTGCCTCAGATTCATCAGCTATAACAGGAACAATAATCTCACCTATGCTGTAGGGTTATTGTATCAAATGAGACAATATTCATCAAAAGTGCTTTGCACAGTGCCTGATACATAGTAAGCATGATGAAAATGCTTATTCCCTTCCTTTTCCTTCCCTCTGATAATAAAACAAGCTTAAGTCAATTAATAATATCCATTAGTCACACACATTAGACACACATTAGTCACACCTAGTAATAATTGTTAAAAGTATTTATTAAAAATAAAATCGCTAAATTTATTAGCTATGGATCCAGAATTACAAAAAATATAGAAAGAAAACTGAATTTGGGATAAAATGAAAATCTGTATTTGAGTTCTATTTTTGCCACTTATTAATTGAAATTTCTTTTTCTTTTACTGGATGTGTTGGATATGTTCGCTCCCTTCAAGGATCAGCTCAAATATCACCTTCTAAGTGATGTTTCTTCTGTTTTCCTCAAATTATGTCTGTTCTCCTTCAAATTGCCTTATATTTAAAGTGTATATATTTTTCATCTCTTTATCTGTGTACCGTGAGAGGCATAGTTGTATAGTAGACTGTAAGATTGTAAGCAATCCATAAATATTATTGTGCTAAGCTCCATAAACTGCATAGGTACAGAGACATGGGTAGAAAGAAGATTGCTCTGCCATATCTCTATCCCACTCCCCAGTTTATTGTTACATATTCTATTTCATTATTTTTCTTTCTGTCCCCAACACCAAATACAGTCCCTGTAACAGAGAGTTACTTGATAAAAACTTAATAAATGGAATTGAATTGAATGCAATTGAGGTATATGACCTAGGGTAAATTATTTTCCCCTTTAAACTTCAATCTCTTCATCTGTAAAACGTAGAAATTATTCTACACAATCTATTTTTCCATCCAGTTCTAATATTCTCTGCCAATCTCCTTTGTGTTTCATCTCTCAGTCTTATTCTAGCACCAAAAACTGCATTCAAATTCTAGTCCTTCAGTACTGAACAAGGATATGTTACATGTTAGGTGATTAACAAAGATTTATTTACTGACTGACCATGATCAAATCACCACATTTGTGTGCTAGATTCATTCACCCAAAATATCCCAAACCACGATGTATATGGTTATTCAACCTATCTAATATAAAAACTGAGAACTTAATTAACTATATAGGGAATTTTTGTATCTCTCATTTCTGAAGTTTATCTTTCTCATTTTATTTTCATCAAATCCTTATAGGCAAGATCAAAAGAATGATGCTAACATGTTTTACTTTTCTGTTTTCTTTCTGTTCCTGAATGACCTCCCCCAGGGTAGAGAAGCATGATTATCAATGTTGAAATGAAAGCTTTTGTAAATGCATCTGCTCAGCTTCTAACACCCCTGTAGCAGCAGTTATTGCAGCAGGGTATCATCTCACACCTGCACTCAAATCCTTTTGAAAGTGTTAAAACCTGATGGAACTTCAAGAACCCAAAGCCACCTGTGCAGCTGAACTAGGTATCTGCGTAGAACTTCTGTAAATATCAAGTCCAGTTTATTTCATTTCATAAACAGCTTTTTTTTTACAATTTTAATTGATGTCTTAAAATTTAAATGTTACCAAAAATGAGGGCTGATGGACAAAAAAGAAAGGTGCTACTTTCTCTTCTTCTCTTTGTTCACCTTCCTCCTTCCACCTTGCTGTAATGGTATTTTGAATAGGAAAATCATTCCCATTCATTAATAGGTACACATGACTTGCTTAAGTCATATAGAAATCTGACTCATGTGAGTCTAAGTCTCATGGAACAGGAAGCTGTGGAGCAGGAAGGGTGGGACTGGAAGAGGCTTAATTAGAGCAGAGATGAGAAGAAATTAGAACAGTTGGCATTGAGGGGAAGAGAGAAAGCAGGGAGTTGACTAGCACAGTGTGTCTGTGATTTGGTTAAGAGAGTTGGTTTGTGGGAAACCTAACAGAAGGAAGACTTGGGGATGGTGTTGTCTTCTGCATTGTTATTGTGTATAGATTTCTTTGTTACTATAATGAATTTGCTTTTCTGGTGTTGGGATCTGGCTTTCTGGTATCTGAATAAATATTTTGGTTCTGTCTTCCATGTGGAGAGTGTGTTGTATTTTGAGATTCAGTATTGCACCAACATATTCATGGCCATGTAGGTGTTGTAAATGTTGTCTTGGCCCTACACTTGCCTTACTACCTTAACTTTGCCTTGCTAACTTAACTTATATAAGGTCCCTGCCACTTTAACTTGAGCCTTTGAGTAAAGATTTGTGACTTGCAAGAATCAGAAAACGTTTGATATAGACTTGAAAATGATCTTAGAGGTTATCTAGAATATCTTAGCTTTCTCCTCTTACAAGTAATGAAAGAGAATCAGACAAGCTGTGACTTGTTCAGGATTGTGCAGCTTGTATGCAGTGATTAGGACAAATAAGTGCTTCTTCGAACATGTGGATTTGTAAAGCAAAATACGAGGAAATGTATTGGATTTGTAGTAGTACTTAAAGCAGGCCAAAGGGAAATGCAAAGGAATTAGGACTGAGAAAGCAAAAGTAGCAAAGAGGACCTTCAGATTAGATAGAAGTACAACATAAATGCCTCCCTAAGTCTGGAATAAGGCTTAAGTTCTTCTTTTAAAAAAAAGATTTTATTTATTTTATTCTGAACTTAAAAAATAAAACAAGTACTTCAATAAGATGAAACTGTAAATCTATTCCCTTTAAATATGTAGTAAAAAAGTGGAGCCAAGATGGCAAAGCAGGGACTCATCTGAGCGCTCCCCCAAACGTCTCCAAAAGTCTTTAAGTAATGACTCTAAACAAATTCTAGAGCACTAGAATCCACAAAAGGATGGAATGAAACAATTTTCCAGACTGAGACAACTTAGAATGTCAGCAGGAAAAATTTGTTGTACCAAGGTGAGAGAGGAGTGCATTCCAGTGCAGCCTGAGTCAGCACAGACTGGTCCCCAGAAAACCAGGAGCAGGACTAGAGGTAACTGAATCAGTGGTAGAAGTGGTGTTTTCAAACCTTTCAGTCCACAGATAGCAAGGGGATCAGACAATAGAATCAGATAATCAGAAGATTTACAGGGATCCCTTTTTTTGTCATCAGGGGCAGGACTCTGTTCCATTGCTTACACTTGGATCTGGGTTCCAGTCCTGGGTAGCAATCCTAGGACTAAGTAGAATACTAGCATGTCAAGGCTTGTATATTCAGGGGAACAGGTAACCTGTTCACAGTTCTATAGTTGAAAATAGTGCTTGTGGTAGCTTGCAAATTATGTACAATACAGGAGAATAGTAAACACATCTCCCTCTAGGTCATACCACCCTGGAAGAAAAAAAACCCAAAACTTTATACAAGTCCCCAAATTCCCTCTGAAAATATCTACACAAAAAACCTCTTAAGTTCTCCATCTACTTGGGAAGCAGAATCCTACTTTAGCATAGAGTCAAAAGTTAAGAAGTAGATTAGACAATGAAGAAAAAAAAGAAAAATATTCTGACCATGGAAAGTTACTATGGTGACAAGGAAGATCAAAACACACACTCAGAAAAAGAAAATGAAGCCAAAATTCCAGCATCCCAAAACCTAAAACAATTTGTCTCAGGTCATGGAATAGCTCAAAAAGAATTTTAAAACTCAAGTAAGAAAGGTAGAGAAAAAAAGAAAGTAATTCAAGAAAATTATGAAAACACATTAACAGATGATTAAGGAGGCAAAAATAAATAGAAGAAAATGACATCTTAAAAAACAAAATAGACCAAATGGGAAAAGAAGCACAAAAAAATCTAACGAAGATAATGCCTTGTAAAACAGAATAGGCCAAATAGAAAAAAATATACACAAAAATTCACTGAAGAAAATAACTCCTTTAAAAGTAAAATTGGCCAAATGGAAAAGGAGGTTAAAAAAGCTCAGCAAAAAAAATACTTTCTTAGAACTTGGAACTGGACAAGTGGAAGTTAATCACTTTAAAAGACATCAAGAAACAATCAAACAAAGTCAAAATAACAACAACACCCAAAATAGAAGAATGTGTGAAATTTCTCATTGGAAAACCAAATGACTGAGAAAATAGATCCAGGAGAGATAAATCAAGAATTATTGGACTACCTGAAAGTCATGATTAAAAGAAATTCCTAGAAATTATATTTCAAGAAATTGTCAATGTAAACTACCCTAATACTCTAAAACTCTCAGGAATATTATAACCCAGTTCTAGAGCTCTGATGTCAAGGAGTAAAATATTGCAAGCAGCCAGAAGGAAACAACTCAAGTATCATGGAAGCACAGTCAGGATAACACAATATTTAGTGGTTTATACAGTAAAGAATCAGAGGGCTTGGGATATCAATTTCTGGAGAGCAAAGAAGCTAGGAGTACAGCCAAGAATCATCCATCCAGCAAAACTGTGTATATTCCTTCAGAGGAAAAATGGACACTCAAAGAAATAAAAGACTTTCAAGCATTCTTGATGAAATGACCACAGTTGAATAGAACACTTGACTTTCAAAGGCAAGATGCAAAAGCATAAAAAAGTAAACAGGAAAGAGAAATCATGAAAGATTTCTCTAGGTTAAACTGTTCATATTCTAACATGGGAAAAATTATATTTATAATTCCTAAAATCTTTCTCATTTTTGAAAAATTAGGAGTACACAAAGACAGAAAGCAGATGCTAGTTGAATATGATGGTATCATTATCAAAACTTTATCTCACTGAAACTAAATCCTAAAATGCCAAGATTTCTCCTTCTATGTAGCTCTTTAAGGTTTGCTTTCCTGTTTTTTCATTTAACTCTCCCCCAAACTCTATGAAGTAGGTACTATCATCATCTCTCTCTCTCTCTTTTTTTCTTGATAGATTAAGAAATTGAGGGTGACACAGCAGAATTGACTTCTTCAGGATCACGTAACTAGTAAGTATCTGAGGCAATAATTGAACTTAATTTTTCTTTCTCAAATCCAAGTTCAACACAATAACCCACATACCACCAAGTAGCCTATTTGATCCCTCAGTTTAAATCCCAAATACAGTTTTCTATAAATAAGATTTCCCTCTAATCTTGTCCAATATCCATTAATCTTTTCTACTGGCTTCTTGGGCGTGATCTTCTCTGTATAACTTTCTGCTTTTCCGTGGACATTGTTCTATAGTTCTGGGGCATGACTATTTTCAAGAGCATTCTCTCAGGAACTGTGAGGAAAAAAAATACATCTCTAAGGAGACTTTCTTATTTCAGTTTATTGTTGTTTGTTTTGCTATAATCTTCTCAACAACAATAACAAAAAATAAAAGCTAAAACTCTATATCAAATGTTCTTCTCATTTAGGAATTACAAAAGTGTCCACATAAAATGTAGCCAAATATTCTTGCATGCATCATTCTAAGCCATGGATTCCCCTTTTCTTAATAGATACCCATGGAAATTTTTGTCAGTTACTGGTTACCAGTTGCTGGTTCCTAAATTATACTTTACCTCAGATCAAGCACTTTTCCCCAAGGGAGATCAGTGAGACCCTAAAGGCAAAGTCCCAGTAGCGGTAACAGACAAATACTTACCACAAGACTTCTTCAGTATTTCCTTCATGGAATCTGTTTAGACAGAATAAAAAAGACAGTTTCAGAAAAAGGAGAAATATTTATGAAGGCAAATATATCATATAGAAATTTTGTTTTCAAATGAATTCTTTGCACCTGGGCTAGTGCAGACATAATAGCTAACATTTACACTGTTCTCTAAGTTTTAAGGGTCCCTTTTTATATAACATCGTATTTGATAATTACAAGAATCCTGTAAATTGGATGTTATTGTTAACCTTATTTTACAGATAAGGAAGCAGACTAAAAGGAGTAAAGTTTCATATGGGGACTGAAGTTAACATCTTTGTAAATGATAGATATTGGTTATTTTTAACTAGTCCAGAAGAAGTATATAGTAAATTACCTGTCTTTAGGAAAGGAGTTAAAAAAAGAGTATGTTGATTAGAAATTCCAAGGTAAGTTGATACTGTTGTAATTATTTGTTTGTTCATTTTTTTAGGAGAAAAAAATTTCTTGGTTGAAATATAGAATTATAGGCATTAGGTTTCTTAATAGTATTTGTATTTTCCTTGACCTGTGCATTAATGTATATTAAATTTATTTGCATAAGGGTAACATCCTATTACTAGACTAAAATGTTCGATTATTACTGGGAACTTTTTGACATAAAATTTTTATCTCTTCCACCCAACCCAACCCTCCAAGCAAAGGTCCTTGTTAAAAATTAACAAATCTAAGTATTAGATAAATATTTCTTTAATTTAATTTTTAACTTGATTATTTTTTTGGCCTAGACATGTGATTTATAGTGATCACTAGAAGGAACTCCTGGCATACCCATTTCCATTACCAGTGAGTATAATGTGAAAGTGCCCAAGGTTGGTTAATTGGTCAGTTGGTTGTTTTCCTTCCTTTGTGAGGAGGACCAAAAGGACATCACCATGATAAGTTTCAGTCTCTCTGACTGTGACTGATCAGACTAATAGGAATTCAGAATGCTCTACCACAGATTGGGCACTGATAGTTTGTGTGAACATTTCAGCGAATACTCCAAATTTGTAAATTCTATGTTTTCTTTGTGCTGTCTCAATTATGATTTATTCATAGAGTACAGCACACTTTCTGATGTAGGCATGCCATGCATACTGAAGCCTGTGCCAGTGTCTCCCACGTCCCACAATCAAATCCAAAGTTGTTGAGAGAGACCTTGAGAGTGTCCTTGTATCACTTCTTCTGACCACCATGTGATTGCTTGGCCCATGAAAGTTCTCCATAAAAGAGTCTTTTTGGCACATGTACATTTTGCATTTGAACAACATGGCCACTCTATCAGAGTTGTGCTCTCTGAAACATAGTTTAAAATGCTTGGCAGTTTAGTTCAGGCAAGGACTTCAGGGTCTGGTACCTTATCCTGCCAGGTGGTCCTCAGAATCTTCCTAAGACAGTTCAATATATCAACATATTGACCATTCCTTGGCCCTTTCTGAAGCCACATTGCTTCTCAAGTATATGAACATCTTCTAGGTGAAGGATCAGCCGATTAGAGAAGACTCTAGCAAGGATTTTGTCAGCAATAACTAAGAAAGAGACCCCCCCCCCCCATGATTATCCCAGGACAATCCGTTCCCTTTACCTTTACAGAGATGGACAATGGAGGCATGCTTGAACTCCTGGGGGATAACTTCTTCTTGCCATATAACCTGGAAAATTTCAGTCAGCTTTTGTATGAACAATGGTCCCCCTACCTTGTAAATCTCAGCTGGAATAGAATCAGCAACCGATACTTTGTCACATAAAAGGAGTGTAAGGGCCCTCAAAGCCTCCTCTTCATCTGGAAGTTCTGCTAAGGAGGGACTGACTTCAACCTGAGATAAATGGTCAGTGGCCTCAGCATTGAAAGTGACAATAGTATCACAGTGTCAGAAGGAATGCCAAGATTCAGTTTTTCCTGGTTCCGAGACTTGCTCTATACTCAAAATACCTATAATGTACAACATTACATTTGCAAAAGTGTTCATTCAAATATTATCTACATTGATTACATAACCTTCCACATACATTTACCATCCCTTTCCACAAGCAACTGCGATAGCTTGCCAGTTAAGAACATTTGGAACACTCTCTTATTATGGCATTTACAGTAATATGATTTCATGGTTTATACAAGAGTAGTTGTGTATATTTGTGGTCCAAGTTCCCAAAGGATTTTAAGCCTTGTTAAAATTACATGTTTTGTTTATTTTTGTATATCCTAAAGCACCTGACAGAGTGTACTGTATGCAGACGGAGGCCAATAAATATAGCTTAATGAATCAGTGCTAACAGATAATGTCCTGCTTGCTACATAATATAAACTTGTGTCAGGATTTTGATAAATCCAGTAGAAAAGGGTGATCTTGAGTTATTTTTTTCCTCTCCATTCTTAGGTACAAGAGTGCTGAAAACCTGATTGCAAACAACAGGGACAAACTGACCTGGTCTAAGTGGACTATTTCACTGAATTGTGTTGTTGACTGTGGGCAAATCTAGAGAATATGCGTGCTTAAGCACTAAGAAGTCAACCCAAGCACACACTTCCCCAGCTCTGAGTCAAGAGGGGGTATGATTTTCAGTCCAAGGAGTCCAATCAGGGAAAGGAAAAAGCAAGAAAGTGTGGTTAGACATCTCCAATCCTATTTCCTGCAGTGTATCACAGAGAAGAGCCATGGGAAACATTTAAAAGCACAGAAAGTGTTCTGGGAGGATTATCAAAGCTTTTTGTGTAATGCCCTGCCACCTTCCTAAGAGAAGTGTACTTTTCTCATGATATATTACCAGTTATTGAATGAATGTACTTTATAGGATTGTTTATATTAGACATTAGAATCCAACAATTTCCCAAGAAATTAGGTTGCAAAGGAGATCAAATATTTTAAACTAATACCTAGAGCCAACAGAAACTGATGAGTCTTTTACTTCTCATGAAATCTTGTTGGCAGAGGGAGAAACAGCCTTTGATATGTTTGTTTTTCTAGAATATCTAAAAATTTGCCACCTGCAAAAAGATGGGAGACAGCTGCACGTACATAGATGTGAACAGGAAAGAGAGAGAATATGAAGAAACTAAATAATTTCACAGTGTTCAAGCAAATAAAAACAGTTACTATAATAGCAAACAATCAAAAACTAAATAAAGGCCATAGAGCTTTAGATAACCAGGAATCAGCATTACAGATCTAACAGGGACACCTTTGAAAGAAGGTCATCCTGGTTATTTGGGAATAAAGAATGAAAAGGGACAAAAGAGGACAGAATTTCAGTCTACGAAGTTATTTTAGGTATTATTTAGCAATACTAGTCATTTATTCTTTGTTTCAATTTTTAATTCTTGGAATCAATTTTTAACCTTATCAATCCATCAGTCAATGAACATTTATGTTTGTTTACAGCATAGTACCTAAACTGGGGCATGACATCCAAATGAAATTACAGTACATTTGAATATATCAGTGTCATTGAGGAATATTTCATGACACTATAAATAAGAATAGTAACTCAATGTGTTCGAATTGAGGCTGAAAATTATTTTCTAAGTGTCTTTTAGCAGCCCCCTTTCTATTAACTAGTAATAAGTATAAATATCTTCACATAAAAAAATATACTTATGCACTATGGCCCTATGCTAACAAACCTAGTATGATACAGGTACTGCGCTAAGTACCTGTATCATACAAAAAGAGGCAAAAGACAGTTTTTGTCCTTATGAAGCTTACAGTCTAGTGGCTAAAGTTATTTCCATAACATTAGCAATCTACAGTTTTGATTTTATTTAAAAAAAAAAACAAAAACAAATGTTTAGGCTTTAGGTTTATGGAAGTGGGAGTGGCCACACTGCCATTTAAATCAGACAGTCCTCCTCACTCTGGAATTTGCAAATCTACCCTATCCAACCTAATCTCTTTTTCTTATCCAAAATTTAGCACAGGCATTCCTAATTCCAGTCTTTGGTGTTTGGTCTTTTCTAAAAACTAGATCTGGTTAAAAGCCAGGATAATTGAGCTCTTCTGTCTTGTTTGGGTGAGATATGGAGAAATGATGCTACCCTTACCTTCCCTTTAAAAATAGGCAATAGGCTATCTGAAAAAATCTTACTGAAAGGGAGGTAGATTATCTAGCTTCCAATTACTTAATTGACCAAATTCCTGAAGTTTACCCTAAACAAAACATCTAGTGAAAGACTGTGGTAAGGGACAAAACTATACTGCACCTGAGAGATAACATTCAGGTTTCACTGTGAGGTAGGTTTGTCTTCACTAATGCAAAGATTAGTGTCATAAATGGAACTGATTGATTTGACTGAGTCAGTATTCTCTGTATCTGTCTCTTTTTCTCTCTTTCTTTCAGTTCTCTCTTCTCTGTGTCTTTTTTCGTGTCTATCTCTGTTTTTCTCTGTTTCTGTCTCTCTGTTTCTGTCTCTGTCTCTGTCTGCCCCTGCCTCTCTCTGTCTCTCTTTTTCCCTATTTCCCTCTCTCTCTTTCTGTGTATTTAACCACTTTAGAATAAAAGACATTGGAAAAGTATTTCCATTTTCAATCAATCATGCTGGTGAGACAGATTGCTAAGGATTCATATTGAATAAATATAGTTAGATTTATAGTCAATATGAAAAGTTAAAGGTCAAAGAGTAATGCCAGGCAGGAATATACAGAGAAGCCTTTTTTGTGCCTAAGTGGTATACCTGCAGTGAGGAAGACCAGAATTACAATCCTACCACAGACACTTTGATAGCTATGTGGGTCTGGACAAGCCATGTAATGTTTTTTTGCTTCAGTTTCCTCATATGAAAAATGAGGATATTACTACCTCCCTCCTAGAATTATTGTGAGAATTACATCTTAAAATATGCATACACATAAATGTATACATAAATATACAGAGAATTTCTTTTAAAACATTGTTTATTAGTTAGAAGTAGTAATATTAATGGTAGTGGTATTATAAATCAGTGCCAGAAACTTGTATCCTAGATTATTCTATCACTAAATGAAGAAAAATGCTGTTAAACTGCAGAAATCTCACTCTACATTAGGCATTTCTACATCCTCATTTCTTCAGGGAGTAGTTTGACATGTTTGCTTCAGCATGTGCAGAAATGAGCTTCAAGGAAGCCTCCATTGATGAAGAATATTCATTGCATCATATGACTGTTAACATGCTCCCACAATGTTTACTGTGTTTCTTCATAGGCTTCCTCTTCCTCCTCTTATTCAGCAAATATTCTCCACTAGGCAATTGTTACATAAGCTAGATAAGCTCACTTAAATTAAAATCATAGGCAATTGAAGTATCTCTGTGTCTAATTACATAAATCTTCAACAAAGAATTAATAACTAAGGATGATTTTGAATATTCCATTTTTGACCACTGACTTCTTTGATTCTTTTTGTGGGAAGGTATTTTCTTTTCTTACTAGTTAAAAGTAGGAGGTTGCTAAAGACACCTTAAAAATAATTTTCAGGTTCAATTAGAACATATTCAGCTATTATTTACATTTAAAGAATTATGAAACATTCCCATCTCTCTCAGTGATATTGGCATGCTCAAATGGATTGTAATTTCATTTGGGTGTCATGCCCAAACCTCAGTTTAGGCACTGTGCCCTGATTTGGCAAGATATGTTCTCTACATTCTTTTCAAATTGTTAGTTTAACCATAGTACTCACATAATTACCAGTGGTCACCCTTTCTGAGAAGTGAAAGAAACTAGTTTTGTATCTATTTCAAGTGATACTGGGAAATAAATCAGAAAATGAAGGTTGCTCAAAAACTAAGTGGTTATGAAAAACTTTCCTCAAACCTTTATTTAGTAGTAGGTTTATATTTCATTTTAACGAACTTTCTAGATGAACCCAGTCTTTTAGACATCTGTCCTCTATTACAGAGTCTTATCAGAATTTATGGGCTAAAAAGGGAGGATCTCCTGGTTTCCCAAAGATAGGAAATAAAAAGAAAGCCAAGATTTGCTTCACTAAGTTAATGAGGAGTGTTAAATCTTCAAACAAGGCAATCAAGGTCTCTCAGGACACAAATAAATGTGTGTATGTGTGTTTGTTTGTTTTCTTAAGAGGTCACAGAAAAAGAGATGGAAATAGCATAGGGTCATCACTTACAGAAATGATCTTTTTCTTCCTCCTCCTCCTCCTCCTCCTCTTCTTCCTCTTCTTCTTCCTCTTCTTCAGCAAATATTCTCCACTAGGCAATTGTTACATGAGGTAGATAAACTCACTTAACTTAAAATCATAGAATCTCTGATCTGGAAAGAATTTTTAAGGTCATTGAATATAATTAATACCTAGGCAGAAATCTCTGACATTCCCCAAAAGTAATTATCCAGTATAAGGATATAGAATGGTGGAAATTGAGCACACCCTGGGCAACTCTTTCTGTTTTTATCCAGGTATAATTCTTAGGTTATTTTCTTGAAATATACAATCTGTTTCAATTTTTTTTTTGGTAATTGGTGTCCAAAAAAGTAATAAAATTATATTTCTATATGAAAGTATTTCATATGCTTGAAAAAGTATCCTATTCTCCTTTCTGTATGTCTTCTCTGCTCTAAGCTAAACATTCTCAGTTCTTCAAGTTGTTCTGATCTCACAAGATTGAAATCCTAGGATCATAATGACAGTCATCTTGTGGATGTCATGTGCAGTCAGCATTCAATTATTTTTAAAATTTTTCTTAACTTTTTATTACTTTATTTTTATTTTTTAACATTCACTTTCATAAGTTTTAAATTTTCTCCCCCCTCCCTCCTCAAGATGGCATGAAATCTGATATAGGCTATATGTATACATTCCCATTAAACACATTTCCACAGTAGTCATGTTGCATAGAGGAATTAAAATCAATGGGAGAAGTCATGAAAAAGAAAAACAAAATAAAACAAAAAAGAAAATAATCTGCTTCGCTCTGCATTCAGACTTCATAGCTCTTTCTTTGCATGTGAAAGGCATTTTCTACCAGGAGCCCTTTGGAATTGTTTTAGATGTTTGCATTGCTGAGAAGGGCTATGTCTATCAAAATCAGTCATCACAACTGTGGTTATTACTTTGTACAATATTCTCCTGTTTCTGCTCACTTCATACAACATTAGTTCATATAAGTCTTTCCAAGTTGTTCTAAATTCCAGCTATTCATCATTTTTTATAGCACAATAGCATTCCATTACATTCATATGCCACCAACTTGTTCAGCCATTCCCCAATTGATGGTCATCCCCTCAATTTCCAGTTCTTCACCACTACACAAAAATAGCTGCTATAAATATTTTCAAACATGTCAGCATCCAATTATTAAAATATCTACTATACACAAGACCCTTTGCAAAGTTCTGTGAATACAAAGAAAGTCATAAACAATCCCTTGCACTCAAGATCTTATAATACAGTGGGGAAGACAACATTCATTCAATAAACTTTTATTAAGCATCTATTGCATGTCAGGCACTGTGCTAATAAATGTGTAAAAGCAATAAATATGTAGGATATGTATATATGTGTATATATAGATACACATATATACATACACATATATACACACATACATATATAAAACATACATATATGCACATACATATGTGTGTATGTATATGAAAAAATGGAGAAAATTTCAGAAGGAAAAATTAACAATGTTTTCAGAAAAAAAGTGGCAGCCAGAACTGAGCATGTGATTCTAGATTAGACTATTGTTTCTTTTATTGCATTCTAAAATCACATTACATTCTAATTCATAGAATGTAATTTTCAGTTTATTAAATCTGATCTTCTCCCACCATGCCACAAATAAATGAAGTTTTTAAAAGCACCCAAGGAAGACTCTTCACCACTTTATAATATTAAGATTCTATTGCTGTCTTTTAGTATTACACCACAGGCACTCACCTTTAACCCACTACCCCCATTTCCTTCCTTGTAACAAGGACAGGTCTTTATGCAAACCTAACTGACATGGAACTATAACTAAAAATGAACACCTCATTCCAAAACCTTAGTGAGATCTCTTATCAATTCACCAAGAAGAAAATTACAGTATATCTCAATAGTTTAGTGGAAAATGTTTTAAAATTATTCCCAAAGTTTACAAAAACCAATCATAAATGTCATTGACATCTATATAGTAAAATAAAATAAAATGAAACAAAAAACCTTGACACAGCAAAATTTTAGAACTTACTTGCCTTTGGGTGTAGGACTCTTTCCATTGACAAATGAGAACTTTCCCCAAATGTCCATTATCAGATATACAACTAGGAAAAGAGAGGGGACAATAAACAATTGAATGATGACTAAGGTTTTACTTAGTAATTTCATTTTATTTTCAGACAAAAATAGCTTTCACTGAAAACACATTTAATATGCCATCAACATAGTGAATGTGCTTCACTGGAACTCTTAGACAAAATAAACATAAATGTGCAAATATGAATGATTTCACTTTTCTATACTCATTATTTACATTAAAAATAAACCTTATAGATTTCTTCACCAAATAAAGTGAAAAAAGAGAAAAAAAGAAATGCAATAATCAATTTCTAATATAATAGTGATATTAAATATAATTTATATCAAGTATTCCTCCCTTTCTTTAGTTAGGCAAAATACAAATGAAAGGTTTTTTTTTGACTTTGCTTTTCCTAGAAAACCCATTTTCCTCAAAAATCAGAAGGAAAATACTAATGAAGGGACCATCAGGTATCTATTCATCACATTTTCTTCTGTCGTTATTGGGATATATTTACTTTTAGTACTTTGATGGTGTGACAGGTAGATGATGTTATTATCAGTGTGTGTGTGTGTGTATGTGTCCTTCATACACATGAGGACCCTACCCTTACATCCTTTCACCTCGATTGAAGTTTAGATTAACAGATCAACAGCCACTTACTGAGCTCCAATTATGCACCAGGCAGTGTTCTATTGAGATGAGAATTAAGAAATAGATTGAAACAATGTTTGTCCTCAAGTTCTTTTCTTCCATTGTAATTTATGTTTTTCCATAAGTACTACACATAAGCCTCAACCAGTGTACCGGTTCTTTGATCTTCTAGAAATACATTCCAGTTATTTTGCACTAATCAATAAATTAATTACTAGACATCTTAATTTTGGCAAGGATTTTCAGAATTTCAGCTACATTATATATTTGGGAGTCATACAACATTTTTCAATTTCCTGCTCTTTTACCTGGCTTCTTTTGTTTTTCTAGTGTACTCCACACAGCCGTTTTTCAAATCTCCTTCATCCCCTCAAATTCCCAGTGCTTCAGAATGACAATCTTTCATTAGAGGAGAAACTGCAATCTGTAGATTTCAAAACTGAGCTGATAAACCATGACTTTCTCAAAGCACTGTTCTCTATGCCTTTGGTTTCTCTGTCTCTTATGTGACTTTCTGTCTCTGTCTCTCTGCTTTCTCAGAAAGACCTCTGTGTCTGTCTGTCTGTCTTGCAGGGTGCCTCCATCTTTGCATTTCTGTCTCTCTATCTCTCTATCCTGCTCTGTCTGTCTTGTTTTTATGCCTTCAGGAGAAAGACTAGTGGGGGCAAATCAAGATATAAGGAGTCAATTAATTCCTCTCAGGAACAAGTTCCAGAACCTGAAGCTAGGAAGGAAATTACATGTGCTTGCTCAAAACTTCTGAGTACTAGTCAGTCACTACAATTCCTCAGAGTGAACTTTCCCATTTACGAAGATGATAATGAAAGTGAATTGATATAATTCCTACAGAAACACATGGCAGAGTGAAATGTACTTACATATGGCCTAAGGTGAGAGTTACAGAGAATAGATTTTCACTGATGAAGAGATGGAAGCAGACATGGCACTGATAAATTTCCTTCAGACACACATGGCAAAAGCAAGTTTGTGCATGCCTTTTTAGCTCACATCTGAGTTCCCATATCTGAGTGTTGAGGGATGAGAATTTACTGTTGAATCCTGTTCCTGGGAGAAAGATGATCACTAATCTAGTCCAACACCTTTACTTAAAAATCAAAGCAGTTGGTCATTCAGGCAGTGCAGTTTTGGTTAGAAAGAGGGTTACTTGTTCAGTAGTATAAGGATGGATGTGGGAATTGATTTATTCAACCTCATTACACTCTAATAAGGTGATAAGATGCCCAGTCAATCTCACTAGTAGGCTACAGTTGCAGTCTACATGAACTGTTTTTGAAAGTCATTTTGTGAAGCAAAATGACACCAGAAAAAACATCTCTTCCAAAGGGCTGTAAGATTACATCCTGTATAAAAAAACATTGCATTAGCTGACATTTAAATATGGTGTTATTGAATATTCTTGAGCAGCATAAGTATAACTGAGTTGTAAAAGGGATGTGAAACAACCAGTTCAGTACATTGCCCTCTAGGAATCTTGGGGTACAAGACTGAAGGTATTGGCAAGAAAAAGTTTGATTTTCCTTCAACTTTCCCTGTTAGAGTCCATTGATCCTAAAACATTATAATATAATATGATCTTTTCTTGCTCCAAATGGTATCAATAATTGAAATTAGCCTCTGGTGTTTCACCATGCAAACATTATTAATAAAGGATTGTCAGCTCCAACCCTAAATTAAAGGCAAGGGTTTAAATAGAGACAATATTAAGCACAAATTAGGAAGACAACCCAATCCCTACCAAAACTGACAGCTGTAGCCATATGTATGATCTAAGCTTTTGTTTTCATTTGATAGCATTGACTAAAGATATAACACAGGGAGGATGGAGGGATGACTTGGAAGAAAATTCCTCTAATGATTTCCTATACTTTTCCCAGACCAAAGGTTCTCAGAAGACACTTGGATTTTTAATGAAGAAGGAAATTGTGTTTTGTTATTTGTGTAGTCCTGTAGAAACTTGCAGATGCCCTACTGTTGGCCTCATGAATTAGCCTAACTTGAAAACCTGTTTGACTCAAGAGAATAAAAAAAGACAGAATCCAGTTAGATGATATTTTCCTTATGCCATTTTCAAAAACATATCATATTTTATATATATATATATATATAATATATATATACGTATATATATATATAATATATATATACGTATATAAATATATACGTATATATATATGTATATATTTTTTTCTTCTTTTCTCTTATTTATTTCCATATGCATAGGGATGCAGTTAGGATATTACTTAAACAATGTCATTACCCTTGCTTCTTATTTCCACAACAAACGCATATAAGAATTTCTAAAATTTATGACTATCTTCTATATCTTCCAGGCAGTGAATTGTCTGTGGTTTCCAGGAGCTGAATGGATGCTTCTAGCAATCTAGAAATTGATTTCTACACAGGAGCAAAAATAAAAAAAAACAAAACTCGGGCCTTCTCCTATGTCATTAAGGTGATGGGAGCTGCAGTGTTAGGAGGGGTCCTCATCTCACTGAAAAAACCAAGAGGCTATTGAATCTAAAGGCAAATAATTCATTCCTTTTCCTGTTCTTAAAAAAAGTCATACACATTGGTCAATTTATATTCACAGTGTACTATAGCTGAAGTAACAAGATCAACTATTTTCAGTTAGAATGGACCTAAGGGTCTTCTGGTCAACTCATTTTACTGATTAGCAGCTGTTACTCAGAGAAGTTGAGTGACTTGTCAAAATCACATGGAAACTTCATTGAAGATTTAGGATTTGAACCAAGGTCATCTGGCACATTTCTGTCACACTATATTGCCTGAGGTCTCCTTAAACCATGCTCATATTCTTTCCATTATATCAGTCTATGTCTTTACCTCCCCTCTGTCCTCTCCCTACCTTACTTATATTGCTAATTTTAACCCCTTTGTCATCATCATCATCATCATCATCTCCATCACGACCATCATCTTCATCATCATCATCATCATCCTCCTCCTCCTCCTCATCATCATCATCTTCATCATCATCATCATCATCATCATCATCATCATCATTTCAATATTAATAGTAGCTACCACTTTAAGATTTTAAGGTGTTGTGAAGTTATTCACCTATACAGTCCCATTTCATTCTCACAAAAAAATCTAGTGAGTTGAATGCTGCTGCTATTCTCAGTTTTATAAAGAAACTGAAGCTGAAATTATATCCCTTTCCTAAGATTGTGTATTTAATCAGAATCTGAGACAAGACTCAAACTTGGGTACTCTTCATTTCAAGTCCAACCTTCTATCATCTATGTCATTCATATATGAACAGTTCAGTGGCAATTGCCACATACCTACTTACTCGCACCCCACACTACACCATCAGGGACATGCAAAAAGTCAGTGGATTCAATAAGCAAACAGAAACATTAGATACAGACTTTTTCACAAGGATTCTGTTTATATGTATTTGGGATGACTCTAAACCTGCTTTTATGTTTTAGAATGTTCACCCTTTTCATTTTTGGTATTAGTAATTTGATTTTCTTCTTTTTTTTTAATCAAAGTGACCAAAGGTTTATCAATTTAATTTTTTTTCCATGAAATAATTCCATGAATTATTTATTAATTCAATAGTTTTCTTAATTTCTATTTTATTAATCTCTCCCTTGGTTTTCAGTCTTTCTAATTTGGTATTTACTTGGGGATTTTCAATTTATTCTTTTTCTGGGTTTTTCAGTTGTATGCCCAAGTCATTGATCTCTTTCTCTATTTAGTTTATGTAGGCATTCAAAGGTATAAAACTTACCGTAAGAACTGTTTTTTCAGTATCCCATAAGATTTGATAGCTTGTCTCATTATTGTCATTCTCTTGAATGAATTTTTTGATTGTTTCTATGTTTTTTTTGTTTAACCCACTCCTTCCTTTTGATTAGATTATAGAGTTTCCAATTGATTTTTGCTTTATCTTTCCATGGCCTTTTATTATATATAATTTTTATTGCATTATAGTATGAGAAGGATGTATTGCCTATCTCTGCCTTTCTGCACTGGATTGTGAGGTTTTTATGTCCTAGTCTCTGGTCAATTTTTGTATATGTGCCATGTACTGCTGAGAAAAAGGTATATTCCTTTCTATTCCCATTCAATTTCCTCCAAAGATCTATCATATCTCCCTTATCCAGAGTTTTATTTACCTCCTTAGCCTTTTTTAAGTTTATTTTGAGGTTACATTTATAAAGTTCAGAGTGGGGGAGGTTGAGATCCCCCACTAGTATAGTTTTGCTGTCTATTTCTTCCTTCAACTCCCCCAACCTCTCCTCTAAGAATAGGGATGCTATACTACTTGGAGCATACATGTTTAGCAATGATATTGCTTCATTGTCTGTGTTGCCTTTTAGCAAGATATAGTTTCCTTCCTTATCTCTTTTGATTAGATCTATTTCTGCTGTTGCTTTGTCTGAGATTAGGATCACTACTCCTGCTTTTCTTACATCAGCTGAAGCACAATGTATTCTGCTCCATCCTTTGACCTTTTCCTAGTGTGTATCCCCCTGTTTCAAACGTGTTTCTTGTAAACAACATATTGTTGGATTATGACTTTTAATCCATTCTACTATCTCTCTGTTTTATGGGAGAGTTCATTCCATTCACATTCACAGTTATAATTACAATATTTAGATTTCCCTGCATCTTCTTTCTCACCATTTGTGCTTCTAGTTCTCCCATTTACCTTCCTTTCCTCAATAGTTATCACTTTTCAACCACCATGTCCTGCAGCCTTCCCTTCCTTCTTTTAGCCCCCATCCCTTTTACATCCCCTTTCATTTCCTGCTTCTTTCCTTCCTTTTGGTTTCCCCTCCCCTTTCTTCCCCCTTCCCCTCCTACTGCCTATAGAACTAGTTAGAATTATTTATTTAAGTTTATTGTTCCCTCCTTGAACCAAATCAGATGAGAGCACCTCTCAAGCAATTCTCATCTCTCTCCCCTCTTTCCCTCTTCTATAATTTTGTACTTCTTCCTGTGAAGCAATTTACCATTTTCCACTTCCTCCTTTTCACACCTCCTGTTACAATTCTTTCGCATGCTTAAATCATATTTTTATCATCACATAATTTACTTTATACTGTTTCCTCTATGTATATCCCTTTTATATTTCATAATAGGTGTACAATTCTCAAGATTAACAGGTTATCATCTTCCTTTATAGGGATTTAAACAGTTTACCCAAATTGAGTAACAACTTTTTTTTTGTTTTTGTTCCCCCCCATTTACCTTTTTATGCCTATCTTGAGGCCGGTGTTTTAAGATTGAATTTTCTATTAAGTTTTGGCATTTTTGTCAAGAAGGTCTGGAAATCCCTTACTTCGTTAAATGACCATCTCCTTGCCTTAAATGTTATACTGGCTTTGCTGGGTAGTTGATCCTTGGTTGTAGTCCCAGCTCCTTTGCCTTACTGAATATTGGATTCCAATTCCTTGTATCTTTTAATATAAAAGTTGCATGGTCCTATGTGGTCTTGATTGTAGCTCCTCAATATTTGAATGGTTTCTTTCTGGCTATATGTATTATTTTCTCCTTCACTTGATAGTTCTGGAATTTGACAATTATATTTCTTGGGGTTTTGATTTTGGAATCCCTTTTGGGAGGTGAATGGTGGATTCTTTAGATGACTATTTTGCACTCTTTATTTAGTACTTTGGGGTAGTTTTCCTTGATGATTTCCTGGAAAATACTGTCCAAACCCTTTAGTTCGTTGTGGCTTTCTAGCAGGGCAATAATTCTTATATTTTCTCTCCTGGATCTATTTCCCAGGTCAGTTCTTTTCCAATTAGATATTTTACATTTTCTTCTATGTTTGCCTACATTAGATTTTGTTTGACTGATTCTTGTTGTCTCATAGAGTCATTAGTTTCTACTTGTCCAATTCTAATTTTTATGCAATTGTTTTCTTCAGTTAACTTTTACATCTCCTTTTCCATCTGTGCAATTGTTTCTTTAAGGAGTTATTTTCTCCAGTTAATTTTTGTACTTCCTTTCCCATTTGTCCGGTTTCCTCAGTTAGGTTTTGTGCTTTCTTTTCCATTTGTTCAAATTTCCTTTTTAAAGAGATGTTCTCATCAATGAATTCTTTTTTTATACTTCTAAAATCATTGACCAGTTTTTCTTCTATTTCCTTCTTCAGCTATTCCAGGAGAGCTGTTTCTACATGTGAGCAGTTCATAGTCCCTTCTGATGTTTCAGATGGAAGTACAGTGTCACCACTGATATCTTTGGTATTTACGTTTTGGTCTTTGTCCCCGTAGAAAGATTCTATGTCTTTTTTTGCCCTTGCTTTGCTTTTTGCTGCTCATGATGGTTACTGTGTTTTGTGGCTTCTGGTTCTTTCAGTTAGAAGCTGCAGAACTTGATGTTGAGCTGACTGGTGTGAAAAAGCTAAGAGCAAGTGTCTTTTTATTTTTTTTGTTTTGTATTTCTTTGATCAGCCCTGGGGTCAGCTTGTTGAGTGTGGTGGAGGGGTGGTCTGGTCATGGGAGATCTCCTCAGGTAGGCTGAGGCAAAGGCAAGCTCAGGTGATAGTGATCCCAACTGCTCTATTCTCTTCCAGTTTCCCCTAGAGTACTGAGGCATGCCTAGATCTTAGTGCAAGTTTCCACCCCTTCTGGGGCTCCTCTCCTAGTACTGAGGCTTGCCTGGGTCCTAGGGTGAGTTTCTACCACCCTAGGACCCCTCTCTCTTTCCTTCAGGTTATCCTCTGCCGCAGTAGGAGGAATCCCCTTTAGCTATTTTCCTAGCCTCAGGTGTTATGAGATGTTTTGCCCCCTCTCCTGTTCCCACTGATCCAAGGTTTTTCTGGGGAAATATTTTATGGTTTTTTTGAGGTTGTCAAGGTGGGGAGGAGAGAGCATTTGCTGATCACTCCACCTTTCTGGCTCCTGGACCTTCAAGTAGATTACTTACAGACATTTAATCTGTGGGCTGAAAGTCTCAGGAAATGTTGTGGCTGATACCTGTGGCTCAGTGACTGTCATGTGGCTCTGTTTGTCTCTTACCTTAGACTGCCCATCCTGCTGGTTCCGCTTGCTGCTGCCTCAGGTCTCCTCAGGGACTTCTTGCTCTGCTGTGTTGAATGTGCTGTGATGTGGCCTGTGGGCTCATTACCATGGAACAGATCCTTCTCATCGACCTGCCAGTCTGTCCTCAGCTGTGATTCTGCCACAGTCTTTCTCCTATTGGATTCTGCACCTCCAAAATTTGGTCAGATTCTCTTTTAGAGGTATCTGAAGTACTTTGTCTCAGAGCTTAGGTGAGGTGTTGCTCTCATTCTATCATCTTTGCCCCTTGAATGAGTAAAAATATTCTAATGACATGTAAGGCAGTGAGCTCTGAAAGCCATTAGTATGGATGATGATTTTGTCTTTTGGGCACAGAATGTTCTTGGGGTTTGTTAGAACATTAAAAATTACATATTCTTTCTTTATATCACCTACATTTCCAAATATATTCCTTGCTTTTTCTGTTCCTAGAGATCCATCTTTTATAAGTAGAGAATTTTGAAGAAAAAAATCATTTAATGGATCAACAAATCCATGTCTGACATTATATATTTGTTGAAAACCCATAGTTATTCACCTCTGCACAAATGCAATGAGGTTGTATTCATATATCTCTGTTAAGCTAAGACTAATCAGTATAGCATTATTTCATTTAGACTTGATTTTTTTCTTTTTGTCTATTATGTAGTTACAGACATTATATATTTTTTTCTTGGTTTGTTCATTATTTTTTTGTACTTTTTTCTTAACTTTGTTTCTCTGTGTTTTTCTCTATTGTTTCTTATGGTGCATTTGTCTTCCTGTATAATGATATAACAATTTATGTAGCCACTCTGCAGTACTGGAATTTAGAGGAAGAACATTTTTAGTCCTTTAGCAGCATAACAATAACTGAGGTACACATTTAAAAATATAAAAGATACTACTTAAACATGGCAGCATGTTATTATTTGTTTAACTGTAGTTTCCACTTCATTTTTGAAGAGGATCACTGACATCATGGGTGGTCTTGATTTGCACAAAGTTGTCAGCCTATCTCTTCAAGAGCAATCAAAGCCCAGTGGCAGGACAAAAATCAATATCACTGGTAATGTCCTGGGATACAGTGGATGACCTCAGCATATCCAGTGCCTAACCAAATTCTCAGCATGTCACAATGCCTACCTCAGCTACCTTAATAGTCAATGGAACAAATTATTCTTTTCATGCCATTCTGCCAGGGGAAACCTCCGTGTGCTTGGCATAGATAGCCCACCTAACTCATGATTTACCCTCAATCTGGTTTAGTCAAGGTTCTGCCAAGACAGTTTCATCATGGCATGGCCATTATGCATGCTATAGATTCTTGGAGTCACAAGCTATACTTGGGTGCATTAAGTTGACACCAACTTTGAATGTGGATGAGCTGTCCTGAAAAGGGCCCAGAAGTCCTCATACAAGAGGTGCTAGTCCTCTAGATTTCTTCTCAGAACAATAATTATTAATACTTTAAATAAAGTGCACCAGGTAAGGAGTGAAATAACTTATGGAGAAACAAAGAGGCAGTAAAGGAAAAAAGGGAAGAAACATTTACATAATACTTATTATGTGATAGGCAGTGTGCCTAGCACTTTTACAAAATGGCAATTTGATCATCACAGCAATATTATGAGGTTGGTTCAACCATTCCCATTTAAGAATTGAGGAAACAGAGACAAGATAACATTTTTTTCCTAATCAAATTCAAGGAACCCCCAAAATTTTGTATCAACCTTTTGGAAATCTGTCTACCTAAAGTTAAGAATTCTTGCATTAAGGCAATTAGTTTCAGAGCAGATATTGATTAGATGAATGTGTTTCCTCATTAAGAGTTTCTTGTACTCTAGATTTAGCAAATTACAGATCTGATCTACCCTTTCCCAAACAAATCAATAAATTTGAATGTAAATAAAATCTGAGAATTAATAAATAAATTCATGTTAAAAATAAAATAATAAATAGAAGCTAAAATAGGGATCCCCAGGACTTTTCCAATTCAATTGGTTGCACACCAGGAAAGCTCCACTAGGCTATTCCTTGGTGGAATTCCACAATCCCACTCCCATCGCACCACATCCCACCATCATCTTCTGTTCTAGTGGCAAAAAATAGTTAGGGGTCAGAGAAATAAGCAGTGTTACTGAGGTTCATACTAACTGAGAAAGCCATAAAGTCATTTGTACATGTGTACTCATTATGAAATTTAAATTCAAAGCCCTGATAATCCTAAACGTTACCTGTTAGGAGCCTTAGAGAGTTGACTTCTTTATAGTTCCCAGGACTTGATTGTGTAAATCTAATATTCCCCAGTTTTAAAATTATTTCTACCTAGAAATTGAAATGCTAAATCTAAAAACCTCATTTAAAACTAAAGCTTTCTCCTTTATAGCTAACCTGGTTCACTCTTTCTGACAGAACACTTTTGCATTTCGGTATAGCACTTTACTGAAAAATGCCTTGGGATATTTTTGCATGAAAGGGGCAATAGAAGTTTATTTTCTATCGTACTCAGAGAGAATGAATTCACTCCAGATTGCAAGTACAATCAATAAGATGAATGAGTTTCTTGAACTCAGTTAGAATCTTGTCTATAACAGTCCCATTACTAGGCTACTATGTAGCATGGCAACTTTTCACCAGGGGAGACTAGAACTGAATAAGCATGTAGCAAATGAAGCCACTTGCCTTAACACTTTATGCAACACTTGATGCTGTTAGATGGCAGTGATTGAGTAAGGGCCATGCTGGAGGCTTTCATTTATAGAGTCCTTTCTTGGGAAAAAGGTCTTTACATTGTATTTTTAAAAATGTTACCTAAGGATAACTAGGAGACATAGGTTAGAAAATGGCAAATTTGATAGGGAAAGCTCAAAAATGGGGCCTTGACAACGTGTGTAAAGTGGAAAATTGAAGGCATTTTATGGTTAATTCAATCTTACTTATCAAAATTTTATTTTTTCAAATTCTACATCTCCTTATCTTTCACTGGCTAGAAGCATAGGGGCTATATACTCAAAGCTCATTCACACCTTGATCTGCATGGTAGCTTTGGTCAATTACTTCCAGCCAGTTCTGGTTTGCCTCTACTTAGGCATGCTGGTTCCACTGAGTCACTATTAATGCCAAACTTAATGATGACACCCAATCAGCTTAGCCACATCAAGAGAACCACTAACCTCTGCCTCCTTGGAAGCATGGATTACAGATAGGGCTACAGCTGGATTATCTGAATATTTTAAGAGATATTGGTTTTATTGTGTCTCCATTTACTTTGTATTTATATTCATTGCTTAAGTGATTTTTCTTGCAATCAGGCAGTATACGTGCACAAAGGAGAAAAAAGTTCAGGGTAATATCTTATGCAGGTTCAGAATAAAGGAACTGATTAAACTTGCCTTACTAAGGAGGCATTTAATGATCATCCTCCCTAGGTGAATCACTAGGACTAAGACATAGATACTTGAGTATCACTAGTCACAATAATTTTGAAAGTATTAACTGTTTCCATAAATTGTAAACCTTTAGTAGGTAGCTGGAATGAATACATTCATCATTCATTCAACAAGGATTTACAATTAATTTGTGATTTTCTCTTTTAGCAGCATCTTTATTTCTATGTCCCTCCCTTTCCTACTAAAACATTCCTACTGATGCCAAATTATGTTTTAGAGAAAAAAATAGTTAACCGAATCAATTGGTATACCCTGGAGGGTTTAACTCTCTCATCTTCTCCACTTCCCTGATGTGTGACTTCCTCAAATAGCCCACTCCCTGTCAGGTAGATTTCATTCATCCTTCACTTCATGTCTGTCTTTTGTGCCATCTTCTAGGCAGCCTTCTCAAGCAACCTTGCCACATTTTGTATCTTCCGCATCCTGATCTCTTTCCATTCAGTTCTGGAAACATGATCGAATTTGATTTGTAATCACTCTCATCACATTTGTTATCATAAATTTGATTTGTAGTAACAGTGTGTTAATCTACTCTTCTTTGACCACTCCCCGCTCTATTCTTATCCCTTTCAAAATAAAAGTGCCCCTCACTCTCCATAACTCCATTTTTTATATTGATTCCATTATAATGAAAGTTCCGTTAGGTGAAGAGTTTCACTTTGATGTTTGTTAACTGAGATCTGTAAAAAAAAATGCTTGGAAAATATAAGGTTTTGATAAATACTTATTTAAACTCATTCATCATTCATTCATCTGTCAATTAGGAGTGACATTAATTACACTAATGACAGGGTGAGGTTATGAGAAAAGAAAGTACATAAGTAAGCCTCAAAGTAACATGAATGTGAACAAGTTTGAAGAAAATTATTTTCAGAAGGTATTAAATGTATAAATCAGCATTACTGTAGTCATAGATATACAGTATGGGCATTAGTTACTTTCAATTTTTGCTGGGAAGGACAAGATAGTTTTAATATAATATCAGTTAATCAGCTTAATCATTTGATGTTAATCAAATTCAGTTGAACATGGAGTAATCAAAGGTCTACTCTGTCTAGCATCAAGCAAGGAAATAAAAGAAATATGAGACACAAAGAAAATATGTTAATTGATGTCTGTAGCATAGTTACTCATAGAACATGGTCTATGGTTATACCCTATTCACTTACTATGAACACCTATGATTTGAGTCCATTATCCTATTTTTTCTAGCACCATCCATATGATGTAGGAAGCTTAGGTATGTGATCTTCATTTTAGAAATGAGGAAATGAAGGCCTATAGAATCTAAATGACTTACTAATGGAAAGTCAGTCCATGAAATAACTGCAACTAGATCAAAGGTGCCTGCTCCCATTTAAAAGAAAATTTTTCTTTTTTAAAATAAAAATTATTTGAAATAAATCCGATGAGAGTGAGATTAAAATATGGTCTGCTACTTCCATCATTCCCCCCTCAACTATAAAAAGCTCTTCCTGTGGGTTTTTATTTTTTATAAGACAATTTTCCTACTATTTCTTTTCCCTCCCCCTTTCCCCAGTGCATCTTTTTATTGCTCTTTCAATATTTTGGAGATCATCCCAATAAAATCAACTCCCACCCATACTTTCTGTCTATGTAAACTTCTAAGTGTCCTAATAATGATAATGTTCTTAGGAGTTACATGGATCATCTTCCCAAACAGAAATGCAAATAGCTAAACCTTATTGAGCCTCTGCCATGTTCACTTTCTTTTAATGCTCCTCTTGAATCTTATGTTTGATTGTCAGTTTTTTTATTTAACTCTGGTCTTTTTATTATGAATACTTAAAAGTCCTCTGCTTCATTAAATATTGTTTTTTTCCCAGAAAGATTATGCTCATATTTGCTAGATAGGTGATTCCTTCGTTATAATCATAGGTCCTTAAAATGGAAACTGCTAAAGCTTGTGTGAATGTGTCTCTGGTTCCATAATATTTAGATTGTTTCTATTTGTCTGCTTGCATTATCTTCTTGGTTACCTGGGAGCTCTAGAATTTGGCTATAATATTCTGGGAGTTTTCATTTTGACATCTCTTTCAGAAGGTGATTTTTGGATTATGTGGCAATTAAAATTTTTGAGAGACAGAGTTTGAGGTACTAAAATTGATTTATTAAATAAACTTGCCAATATTCAATAAATTAATGATCAGTGTTTCTAAATTAAAGATGTCAAAAAAAAACTGGAACAATTAGGTGTGTACCTTTTGAAAGGGAACTCCCATGACAAGTTCAACTCAAACCTTATTGGTGGAATGTGATGAAGAAATAAGGTAGAAACGACCAAATCCTGGCAATAAGTACATCATTGGAGTAGGGAGTAGGGGTGTGTGGTAGATGAACTAAGAACCTGATCTTGTCATGAGTTTAAAATTGCTTTTTGTTATCTGGGCACCCCAAACAACTTCTCTCTGTCCCAAATTTCAGTTTTTTATTTTGCTGCTTTCAGAAATAGTTTTGGGGATCTGCAAGATTCCCATACTTACAAAGTCGTGTGATCCAGAGAAAGGTATGACACTGCTCTCCTCATCTGTACAGTGATCTTTATCCAGTGTGGGCCCTTTCCCCTACAGTTCCAGGCACTTGTATTCTTTTTGACTGTAGGACGGAGACCAGATCCTATGCTTTCCTTCAGACACAAACATTAGCTCCCTTCTCTGTCTTGGAACTGTGACCAGGGCCCCTGCTCCCTTTGACTGACCACAAGAGTTCCCCTCTACCCTGGAACTGTGACCCAGAATGGTATATCAGCAAAATAATTGCCAAAGAGCACCAGGTCCTGCATTCTGTACCAGGAAAGGGATCATTTAATCTTTTTTCTGATATTTGCCTGACTCTTTCACCTTCTCTGTCCTGAGAGCACCTAAAGCTGATGCTGTCACTGTTTTAGCTGCCTTGAAGGCTCACTGCGAGTGTTGCTATAAGCACTCTAGTCTGGGACCAACTCTGGTGTCATAGACATCTGCTGACCTAAATTGTTTTAGGCTAGAAAAATATCTTGCTCTGACCTTTTATTGGACCTGCTCCTCCAGAGTTCAATTTAAAGTGCCTTTTAAAAGTTATTTGTGGGGGAATGTTTTGAGACTTTACCTTTGCTCTGCCACTTTAACTTTGCCTCCCCAATGTTTTGTTTTGCTTTGTTTTTTCCCCACATTTCCTGGAAATATAACACCAAATATTATCAAATGCCAAAACATGTAGCAAGAAGCCTTATTTCTATTGGTAGTCATTAATTAATTATTTAATTCCTCTAGCTCTGTAACTTAACAAGGTGATTATACAATAGCTTAAATTAATTGAAAACAGAGCTACAAGAAATTGTTGAATATGTAGATCCTTGTTATGCAATGAAAGAAGGGGAAAGTTAAAGATATGTTTTCATGTTCAAAACTATTTTCATTACCTAATAGATGTCTTTAATTTCAGTAAAGCATTTGAAAACATAAGCACATGATCCACTGTAACAGAAATGTAAAAATAATGCCCTTACATTAATTACCTAATTCCTTCCTCTCAATAGTATTGACTATGGAACTGCATAAACATTTTCTGGCAAGTCATATTATTACACACTCTTCTGGCTTTCTACATTGTGCAATCACCTTCTCTGGAGGTCTTTTAAAATAGCTTAGACACCAATTTCTAAAGGGTGATTTAGTTTTAGTCTTGGCATAAGAGTGTGAAATGGACTAGATGACCTTTCAAGGTCTCTTCCATCTCTATGATTCTTTGTTGAATATTCAATGGCCTTCCTCATTGGAGCTGAGTAAAACATAGTAACCTGTCCGTTGGGCAAAGAATGCACATTTGTCTTTAAATCAGACATTATAAAATTCAAGCATCAAATATCCACCATGTTGCATGGCAAGTCAGATTAATGTCAATTCCTCAGTAATATGTAGGGTTTTTTTCCAACCAATGCTTCACTGATGTGGCTTTCTTTAAGATGACCTCTAAAATACTTGTGTCTTTGGCAGATCTAGAATGGAGAGGAAATGATTAAAAGTAACTCAAGTTTAAGATAAAATATTATATGTACATAGGAAGCTTACAGATTAATCCTGTGAACTTTAATGAGTGCCAGTTTAGAGAATGACAGTACTTTCCAGGGATGTTTAATACCTTTCACTTCATTTTTCTTTCTGTCATGCTAAATTTTTTCCCATACAGGTTAAAACTGATAAATAGAAATTCCCATCTTTACTGAATACAACTCAGAAGAATAAGTAAAAGTAATCAATAAGCATTTATTCTAATGTATTTTTTTCAGTATACCCATTATATAAGTTGCATTTTCATCTGTCTGGTGTGTGGTTTCTTCCCTAATACATTCTCTGTTTTCATTGGCTCATGTGAGCATTACATCTGGAGGTAGAGGGAAACATAATGACTATATTGTCAAAGCCCCTCAGTTTCACAGGGGAGGAAACAGAGGCATTTTCATATATATATATATTTACATACATACACACATACATATATTATATATATGTGTGTATATATAGATATATAATTTATTTATTTTTCAGTTTTCAACATTCAGTTACACAAGAATTGGAACTCCAAATTTTCTCCCTATCTCTCCCCACTCCCACCCCAGGACAGAATTCAGCCCATCTACCCTTTCCTCCAGTCTGTCCTCCCTTCTATCATCAATCTCCCCTCTTCCTTCTCCCTCCCCTCTATATTCCTGTAGGACAAAATAGATTTCTCTGCTCTATTTCCTGTATATCTTCCTGTATATCCTGCAAAAACAATTATTAACATTATTTTTTAAAGCTTTGAGTTCCATATTTTCCTCCTTCCTCCTTCCTCACCCACCCTCATTGAAAAGTAGCAATTTAATATAGGTCATACATGTGTAGCCATGCAAAATACTTCCACAATAGTTATGCTACAAAAGAGTAACCACATTTACCTCTATCCTGTCCTGTCCTTCATCTATTCCATTCTCTCCCTTGACCTGGTTCTCCACAATAGAGCTAGATTCTGATTATTCTTTTCCTTAATGTGCTGTCCCTTCTATTATCTTACTTCTCCCATTCCCTTCCCCCTTGTCTTATTGCAGGATAATTATATATATATATTTTCATACCAATTGAGTGTGTGTTATTCCCTCTTTAAGTCAAATTCCTTGAGAGTCAGGTTCACTTATTCCCTTTTATTTCCCCCCTTCTTCTTCTACGTTGGAAAAGCTCTTTCTTGCCTTTTTTATATGAGATGACTTGCTACATTCTACCTCTCCCTTTCTCTTATTCTTAGTACATTACACTCAACATTAAATTTTATTTTTTAGGTATTCTCTCTTAAAATTCAGCTCACCTTGTGACCTCTACCTGTCTGTGCATATGCACACACACACACACACACACACACACTCATACATCAATATGCATGCATGTATATAATATACACATACCTACCCATATCCACTTACATATCCACACACATGTACATGTATACACACATACACATGTATATATATTTATATATATATATGTCTATATGTGTGGGTATGTGTGTGTGTGTCATACACACACACACACACACACACACACACACACACACACAATGTTCCTGCTAACTACCCTAATATTGAAAAAGGTCTCCTGAGTTATAAATACCATCTTTCCATATAGAAATGCAAGCAACTCAACTTTGAATAGTTCCTTATGACTTCTGTTTCCTGTTTACCTTTTAATGTTTCTCTTGATTCTTGTATTGAAAAGTCAAATTTTCTTTTCTGCAAGAGTGCTTGGAAGTTCTCTATTTCATTGAAATTCCATTTTTTCTTTGAAGTATTATACTCAGCTTTGCTGGGTAGTTGATTCTGGGTTATAATCCTACTTACTTTGACTTCTGGAATAACACTCCAAGCTTTTCAGTCTCTTATTGTAGAAGCTGCTAAATCCTGTGTTATTCTGATTGTATTTCCACAATACTTGAATTGTTTCTTTCTGGCTACTTTCTGGCTCCTTGACCTGAAGACTCTGGAATTTGGCTAAAATATTCCTAGAAGTTTTCCTTTTGGCGTCTCTTTCAGGAGGTGATCCATGAAATCTTTCCAATTTTATTTTACCCTCTGATTCTAGAAAATCAGGATTGTTTTCTTTGATAATTTCTTGAAAGATAATGTTGAGGCTCTTTTTTCATCATGATTTTTCAGGTAGACCAATAATTTTTAATTATCTCTCCAGGGTCTATTTTCCAGGTTGAATGCTTTTCCAATTAGATATTTCATATATTCTTCTATTTTTCCATTCTTTTGATTTTGTTTTATGATTTCTTGATTTCTCATAAAGTCATTAGCTTCCATGCTCTCCTCCCTAATTTTAAAGAAGTACTTTCGTCAGTGAGTATTTAGACTTCCTTTTACAGTTGGCCAATGCTGTTTTTAAGATATTCTTCTCTTGTTTGGCTTTTTGGACCTCTTTTTTTCGTTTGGGTTAGTTCTATTTTTAAAGGGGTTATTTTCTTCAGCACTTTTGAGGTCTCCTTTAGCATGCTCTTGACTCATTTTTCATAATTTTCTTTCATTACCCCCATTTCTCTTCCCAATTTTCCCCCCACCTCTCTTATTTGATTTTCAAAATCCTTTTGGAGTTCTTCCAGGGCCTAAGACCATTTCAAATTATTTTTGGAGGCTTTGGATATAGAAGCCTTAACCTTGCTGCCTTCCTCCAGCTTTATGCTTTAGTCTTCCTCCAATTGCACACATTGATCTTCCTCGTCTGGAAGGATGAAAGAGAATAACTTTTCATCAAGAAAGTAACCTTCTACAGTCTTGTTTCCACCTTTTTAGGCATTTTCCCAGGCAATTACATGATTTTGAGTCCTTTCTTAAGGGGAGAGTACATTACCCCAGGTTTCAGAGGTTTTGTGAAGCTATTTTCTCAAGATATCTCTAGGATCCTGTGAGTTTTCAGTTTCTCCAAAGTGACACAGTCAAGGAAGAGGTAATTACTCCTCTTCTGGACTGCACTCTGGTCTGTGAGCAACAATAGGCAATCTTTTTCTGCCCTGGAACTGTGAATAGGATACCTTCTTCACAACAGTCACCCATTTCTCTGCACCAGTGCTCCTTCTCACCCTAGGACCACCACCCAGGACTAAGACTCAGATCAACCATTTGATTTCCCTATGGCCTATAGGCCTGATAGTTCCAGGGGCAGTGACTTCAGCTTCACTGGGTCTGAGGCTGTGGCCAGACCAGGCCATCCTCTCACCCAGGTGAAAGAGCTTTCTCACTGACCTTTGAAGGTGTCTTTGACTTTTGTGGATTAAGAAATATGGTAATCACAGCAGCTGTTCATGATTCAGTTTCCTGAAACCTGCTCCAGTCTGGTCTGAGGCAGCATGGCCCAAGCTGGGCTGTGATCTACTCTGAACCTGGTATGATAGACCCTGCCTTTTGGCCTTCCAGATTATCTTGAGCTGGAAATCTGATTCACTCTGTAATTTTATGACTCCTGCTGCTCTCAGATTTGGTTAGAGTCATTTTTTTACAGATATTTTAAGGGGTTTGGGGGGAGAGCTCAAGCAGATCCATTTCTACCCTGCCATCTTGACTCCACCCCCTGGAAACCTTCTGATTAAGTGACTTGCTCTAAGTCACATAGGAATAAAGTGCCCATTAATGAATTAACCTTTCTTTTAAAATATCACAGAATACCTGTCTTAATACTCTTTAGGTTTTTGACAAAGCTTTTTTGTATGTTTATACATTTTCCAACCATTTCCTAGATTGACCTTCCTATTTAATCATACATGAGAGAAAGAAAAACAAATAAACAAACAAAAAACAATCACTATGTATCTATATCAATGTTTTAAAGTTATTCTCTTTTGTTTGGAGGCATTTTGAAATATTTAAAAGGAAAATATGTAAGCCATATTCACTTTTGCCTGTCTTTTAGCATAGGTAATATCTTTCTTGCATTTTCAATTTGGCGAGTCAAGTAGGAAACAGAGAATCAATTCTACCTCAAAAATATAGGGAGAGACATGCTTTGACTCCCCCCACACACACACACAAACACATATCTATCTGTCTATCTATCTATCAATAAATCTATGTATCTCAGTAGTTGAAACCACTAAAATATTATATGTATTTTCTTTTTTTTTTTTTACTGTTCCTGTTTTTATTTTTTTATTTCTTTAAAATAAATTTATTTAACTTTTTACATTCATTTTTACAAGGTTTAGAGTTCCAAAATTTTCTCCCCATTTGTTCCCTCCCCCCCTCCCCAATACACTGAACATTCTAATTACCCATATCACCAATCTGCCCTCTCTTCTATCATCCCTCCCTTCCCTTACCCCATCTTCTCTTTTGTCCTATAGGGCCAGATAACTTTCTATTCCCCTTTCCCTGTATTTCTTATTTCCTAGTAGCAAGAACAATACTCGACATTTGTTCCTAAAACTTTGAGTTCCAACTTCTCCCCATCCCTCCCTCCTCACCCATTCCCTTTGGGAAGGCAGGCAATGCAATATAGGCCATATCTGTGTAGTTTTGCAAATGACTTCCATAATAGTCGTGTTGTGTAAGACTAACTATATTTCCCTCCATCCTATCCTGCCCTCCATTGTTGCTATTCTCTCTTTTGATGCTGTCCCTCCCCAAGAGTGTTGACTTCAAATTGCTTCCTCTTCCCATTACCCTCCCTTCCATCATCCCCCCGATCCTGCTTATCTCCTTCTCCCCCACTTTCCTGTATTGTAAGATAGGTTTTCACATCAAAATGAGTGTGCATTTTATTCCCTCCTTTAGTTGAATGCGATGAGAGTAAACTTCATGGTTTTTTGTCTCAGCTCTCCTCTTTTTCCCTCCACTAAGAAGACTCCTGCCTGCCTCTTCTGTGAGAGATAATTTATCCCATTCCATTTCACCCTCTCTCCTCCCACTACATTTCTCTCTCACTGTTTACCTTGATTTCTTTTAAAATATGTTCCCATCCTATTCAATTCACTCTGTGCTCTGTCTCTGTGTGTGCGTGCTTGTGTGAATGTGTGTGTGCACTCCTGTACATGTATGTGTTTACGTGTGTGTATGTGTGTGTGTGTGTGTAATACCACCAACTACCCAGATCCTGAGAAATTTCAGGAGTTACAAATATTGTTTTTCCATACAGGAATGTAAACAGTTCAACTTTGGTAAGTCCCTTGTGACTTCTCCTTGCATGCTTCTTCTCATTCTTGTGTTTGAAAGTCAAATTTTCTTTACAGATCTGGTCTTTTCATCAAGAATGCTTGAAAGTTCTCTGTTTCATTGAAAGACCATATTTTCCCC
>CM053774.1:79573155-79590638 GCA_028658325.1 Potorous gilbertii
CAAGCTGCCTCAGCCTCTGCCTCAGCGGCCGCTTCCCAGAGGGTCCGAGTCCCGGAGATCCCCCGCTCCCCTCTCAGCCCGTCTCTCTCACTGACCTGTGCTTCTGTGGGTGGTGGGACCTTCGCAGCTGCCGGAGATTCAGGTCCCTGCCGCCTGCTGGGCTCTGCTCGCTCCTCTCAGTGCCGCGTGGCCGGAGCGGGGGAGGGGAGCGCTCGGCCGGGCAGGACTCCGCTCCCGTGTCCGGGTTACCTTTGCGGTCGGTTCTTCAGGGCTCTCTTCAACGCAAATCTCCTTCACTGTGTTGCTGCGCGGCCTCCACTGCTCCAGAATTTGTCAGGAGTTCTTTTTACAGGAAATCTATGGGCTGTGGGTTCGGACCTAGCATAGGTGAGTCTTTCTACTCCGCCATCTTGGCTCCGCCCCCCGGAAATAGATTCTTTAGGTGAATTACTAACCAGTCTCCATTTCCTTTTCGTTCCTCTCTGATATGTTTAAGATCATTTCTCTCCATTTTTATGTGTCGCTTTTAAGGAATGACATAGATGAGATAGAAAGCAACCAGAGTAGAAGACTGAGAAGGAAAACTCTCCTTACCTTCATGCAATAGCAGAATTTGGTGAAAGAACTGGGAAAATTAAGCCTGAAAATAAAATGCTTAAGTTGGGGTATAGCAGTTGTAGTTAAAGGATTTAAATATTTAAAGGATGCAACACAGCAAAAAAGCTATATTCTTGACCCCATAAATTAGAAATAATGTGTTGAGGAACAGAAAGGCAGATAGAAGCTTGATATAAGGAACATTTAGATAGGTAGATAGATAGATAGATAGATAGATGGATAGATAGATATAGACATATATTCATAACTATCCAAAAGTACAAGGTATACTCTCAAAGGATTTAATTTTCTTTACCTTAAAAGCTAGATATCCACTTTTCTTTTAGTGTTACAGCATGGTCTGAATAAACTGAGCTTCTATCTGATTCTTAGATTTTCTGATTCTTTGAACCTGTTAGAAAGATGACTAAAGGACAAGTAACTTTTTCCTTCAGCTCTTTCTGCTTTGAGCCTCTCTCCTAGTTTTTGCTCTTGAGCTTCCAGCAAATAAGGGAGAATGCAAAGGTTTTATTTCCTAGAATTACTGCAAGGAAGGCGGTGGGGAGGTATCTCCTTTTTTCCATCCCATCAGCAAAGGTAGCAATGGCGCCTTAGAGCAGAAAGGTGTGACAGTAAGAGACAAACATGCTCAAACTAGCATGAGGATTTGATTGCTTTTTGATTCTCTTTTCCTTTTCTGAACATGTTAATGACTAGTCATGATAATAAATGACTATTTTAAGCTTTGGGGGTCACCTAATAGAGTTTAGAATTCTTATGTTTGGGGTCCAGGTGCTAGCCATTCAGCAAAAGATTTGCCGAATAGCTTTTTTTTCCCTCAAAAGCAAGAAAACTACCCAAAGGATTATCCTGCAACTGAAAATCTGAAGAAAATCATGCTCTACATGATCAGGAAATAAAAACCTTGCCTGGATCAAGCTGGACTGTTACCTCCATTATGAGATTAAAATAAAATGACACACTTGCAGAACTCTAAATATTTAAGTTTCTTTAGGCATAGATAAAAATGATATGAAATAAGGCTACCCCCTTGATTCGTTTGGGTTCAACTCCCCCACATTTTTGCTACTCATGATGATCCCAGGACAGATCCCAAGATAGATCCCAGGTCAGGCTGAGGAAGCATTTCAGAAATTGCCTTGCCCCAGGTCATTTTTAAAATTAGGAGCTAGAGAAACATCTTGACCAGATTCTTACTCTCCTGAGTCATTTAAGTATTAAGAACAGTTTTAAGCCTGGCCTATGTGATTTTATAGCTTAGCTGGTCCTGTCTATATGGTGGAACTCTAGGAAATATTGCTCTGATCACACCAAATCTCAGTAATTATTTCAGTTTGGTGATCAGAAAGTATGAGTCTGAGGGAAATTCACATTATTCAGTAGTCCTACAAAGGTAGTTTTAGATTTAAAGGAAAAAGCAGGAGCACAATGAGTTAAGGAATAAACATCAGATAAAAATATACATTAAGGCCCTGAGAATGTAGGTGACATTTTGTGGAGGATGACCTGAAAGTCCTTAAAGAATGTGTTCTATTGAGAGGATGGAGGAGGATTTGTGAACCAGGTGAAGTATTGTAATCAGTAGACCCTGCTAGGGGATGTCATGCACCCACAAGGGAGATGGGCAGTGGAAACAGTAATGGACATAAAGCTCTTCAAAAGTTGCTAGACTATTTTACAAATATTGTAATACTCAAATTAAAAAATAGTATTATAATACTCCTTACCCTTATTCTTTGCCATATATTCTTTAGTCCAGAAACACAGACTTCCTGGCAGTTCCACAAACAAGGTGCTCCATCTCTGGTCTCTGAACATTTTTTCATGTTGTCCCCTATGGCTGGATCTCTCTCTCTCCCCTCTGATTACTGGCCTCTCTGGTTTTCTTTAAGTCCCAATGAAACTTTTACCTTCTACAGGAAATCCTTTTTGACCTGTCTTGATTCTAGTGCCTTCCCTCTATTAAGACTTTTCTAATTATTCTGTACCTAGTTTATTATTTATGTATGAATATGCTGTCCCAAAATAAATTGTATGCTCTCTGAAGTCATGGACTGTATTTTCCCACTTTTTTCTATTATCGTTGCTTATTACACACATAGTCAATGTTTAAAAAGTGTTTATTGATTAATTTCCTAATATTTTTGGCTCTCACCCCAATTCCCAAATTTCTTTGTATTTGGTTTACATGTATTTTTATTCATTTATCTACTTATATTTTCCCTGATATTTAAATGTAAAATTCTTGAGGGCAAAGATTATTTTTATTTTTTTTTTATATTCCCAGTAATATGCAATTGTTCATACAGGGTTGTAACCTCTAAATGCTTATGGAATTGAATTGAAAGTAACTTACATATAAATGTGTATGTGTATATATATATATATATATATATATATATATATATATAATGCTTTTGTTTGTGTGTGTTGTTTATTTGTAAAAGTATGTTACTACTAGTCATTTGTGTTTCCAACTGATGGCATATGAGTTTGGAGTCTTCATCTTTCTTTCACATAGCTACACTTAAAAATATTCAGAAATGAAGCATGCACATGGTTGGAAGTCTCCTGAAAAATATTAATTTTTTTGTTTATGTTTACTTAATAGCCAATGTCTGGTTTTATGTTCATTTCAAAATCCATGCTTCGTGTTATTTTATACATGCTTTGTAAACATTGAGTGCCTTTATTTCATATAAAGTATTATTCATAAGGATGTAAACATAAGAAATAAATCTTCAGGAATGTCAGCATAAGCAAGTGGAAGTGAGACTTGAATGAGTATGAAGCTCATTTGTTCAATATAGATAATCAGTCAAGCAGGCAAAATGATTCTCAGGAGTTGGGGACCTGACATGAATCATCAAAATCATTGTCTTACGTGTCTTCATGTACAAAATGCACAGCTTTATTTTCAACACTAGAAAATCCAGTTGAGAATGAAATCTGTGCTGAAATTCTTTATTTATCATGTTTCAATGAAATCCTTAATTCTATGAGATAAAAATCTGAATATTGTAGTTTAACTAACTAATTATAATGGACACAACTGAATATATCAGATAAATAGGTATGATCAAATTTTGGGAGAAAAAAGTCAATTTCTCATTTGGTCCATAGATTTTGTTCTGTGTTTGTTTCCATATCAGATGTAATTATTGCCTAGAAAAGGCTTATATATGCCGAAGAAAAGTGACCTTGTTATTGAACAAACCATTGCTCTTGCTTTCACTTGTCAATCAAGTTTAATTTATGGCTGTCAACACAACAGAGCCAATACATCTACACTCTAGTCTGCCACTAGGCATCATCAAGGAAATGGAAAACTACCACCTACATCTAGACTTTATAATACTGACTGCTGGCAATGCTGTTCAGAACAGAAAGTAATACAGTGAATTTCATGTAGATCTTGGGGATGGCAAATTAGTAGATTTCAACACTGGGCCTTGTGGACAAAACCCCAGAGTGGTATGATATGAAAGTCATTGAGGAATAATAGTAGTAGACTATCAAATTACCATTTTCAGTGTTTCTTAAATGAACAGAATCTTGACTGTATTTTCAGCTATCTGGGCTCCTTGTTCTAGGGAAAAATAAAAACATGACATGTCAAATGAAGGGAAAGTTAACCTGATTAGTTTGCAGTTTATCTGGGGGAAAACAAGAAGTGTTCAGTGAAGGGATTTCATCTTCTTTTGAATTTTAGTTTTTAAAATTGTGTACCCCATAATATTAAAAAAAACACTTTACAAACCAGATTTCTGATTTCTTTATGTAGAGTGGAACACATAGTGTTAGATTCTCATTCTGTATTGGCAAAGAATAAAAGTGCTTATTAGCCAGACTGGTATGTTGGAAAAATAGAATTTTTGGACTTTTTTCTTTTTACCTTGGACTTCTTTGCAGTGAGCTCTAAGGATATGACATCCTCCTCCCATGCAGACACAGTTTCACCACCATAATAACATACTATTATAAATTGCAATTTTCAAAATTCAAATTTTTTTAACACATAAAACAAATGGATAAAAATTAAACTTACATCTGGTTGACATAGACAGTCTTACGTGGTCCAAAAATGCTATAGAAATCTAGAGAGACAATGTAAATTAACCTAAAACCAAAGATAATCTAACTTTCTCATTGTATTCTCCTAATATCTACCGCCAGGATTTCAAAAATCTTACAAATTAATTAAAGTTCATAATTTCATTGTCTAATACACACTAGCAAACCTATAAAAAATAATTTGTTTTTTCAATGTTTTTGTTATGAATGTTAACAAATATAAAAGAGCAATAAAAAAGAAGTGTATATGAAACCATGAGTGCCTATTAAGTAGCTCATCTGATAGTTTTGATCCTTAAAAATATTCGTGCATTTTGCATTTATTTTAAAAGAAATATTTTATATCTCTTCATTCTAAATATTGTTCACAATATAAAAACTATTCTATGAATTATTCTTATATCCTACCATTTATTGAAATGTTTCCATAGAATATTTTTATTTTTGCATGATTATGAGACTAGAGCATTTATTTTTTTTAATTTAACAAATATATACACAGACAGAAAGTTTTCATAAACAATGTTTGAAGGGAAAAGAGAGTTATATGTGAAACATGAAGTTCTATTATATCCAGAATGTTTTAAGTATACAATAAATATGTTATCTTCAAATCTGTAATGCTTGTATTTTTCCCCTTTGAATTTCCTTTTCTTCATTAATTTGAAAAGATGATTTATTAACTACCTTTTCTTTCATTTTATTAGGCAATACTCTCACAAGTTTCCCCATTCTTCCTAATATTCCACCTTTTATTTCATTGCATTCACATTTGCTATGATCAAAATAGACATTTCACTCTGATGTGTAGACTTCATCATTTTCCCTTCTGCGGTAACAGTGATTTCATTGATTTTATTTAAGTTTTTTCATGTTGCTTTTTACACCACATTTGTAGTTAACATGTGATTTGACCTCTGCATTCTAATCATTTCACTTTTCATCAGTTTATAGAAATCTTCTGGGCCTTTTTTTAAAACTGTCCCTTTCATCATTTCTTATGGAGAAATAATGTTCTATAGCACTCATTTCCAGACTCATTGTATATTACTCAAATGTATGAACTATATCATCAAACAAATATGGCCTTTTTGCTTTTCCTGACTCAAGACACTCTACAATATCTCCCATCTCTGATTATCCTCAATGCCAGAAATACATTTTCTTCTTATCTCTGCCTGTGATATTTTCAAGTTTCTTCAAAGCTGTGCTCAAGAAATGCTTATTGTAAATGAATGAAAAAAACAATTTTTAAACTATGTCTATGCCAGTACTAGGGAGTTATAGTTATGGTGGAGAGAGAAACAGAATAAGAGACCTTTTCTCTCTCTCTCTTCTCTCTCTCTCTCTCTGTCACATACACACACAGAAAGAGAGAGGGGGGAGGGAGGGAAGGAGAGAAGGGGGGAGAGAGAGAGACAGAGAGACAGAGAAACAGAGAGATAGAGAGAAAGATAGAGACAGAAAGACATATAGAGAGATACAGAAAGAGGAGATTCAGAGTGAGATAGGAGCTCACATTCCAATTAGAGGAAACCATGCATATATAAAATATTCAGTTTTAGGGTGTATGGAAAGTCCCAGAAATCTAGTTTTTAGGTACTTAACTCAGGGTTCCATCAAGTATTTCAATAGGTCAAATGACAATGATTAAGTAGCATAGAAATGAGGAAATTCCAGTGCTCCTCTATTTACCTGGTCTCAGATTTTGCATCTTCTAGTTTATCTAAGCTGTATTAATAACCCTATCATTCTTCCACTCTGTGGCATCTGGAGAATTCTTGATCAGGTGTGCAAGAATGGAAGGCAAGATGAAAGAGCATCTGGCTTTATAGATTCCCAATGGCCCCCAAATTGTTAGAAACTTCACTCAAAATGTTTTATAACAATCGTGTATGTGAGAGATGCCATGGAATCACTATAGAAAGTTAGAATCAAAAAATAAGTAGTTTGATTCTACTCCTGCCTCTGATACATTCAAGTTGCATAAAATTGGACAAGTTATTTAAACTCTCAGTACATTAGGCAACTCTATAGGATTAAAACTTACAGACAGGCTACCACCTGTATTACTAGATTGAATTTCCTCCTGAGAGGGTCTCTACACCAGTGCAATTATAGGCCTGTGAGTTTGCATATATGCTCACAAGGTGATATACATGCATGCATAAATGCATAAAGGACATCAGGAATAGGAGAAAATGGTACAATCTTATTTGCTTTTTGTAATCTGGACACCAGAAAAAATGTTAATTAGTAATTATGAGGAAGAATATATATGCAGATAATTCATATTAACTGCCATTCACAGCAGGAATCCACACAGGTTTTCCTCTGCTTATGCTATTATACTTTCCCCTTCCCTCCACTCTTACCAAATACATTTAGCTGAGGCGGATAGATTTCAGATTAACAATATAATTTCATTTCTTCAAGAAATTGTTAACTCTTTGAGGATTTTCAGTCACTTTCTAACTAATTTTTCCTTTTCCAATAACTATACAATATTTAGTGAGGGAGGGAGGGAGAGAGACAGAGAGAGAGAGAGAGAGACAGACAGACAGACAGACAGACAGAGAGAGACAGAGAGACAGAGAGTTGTGAGATGCTTCCAAGTTTCTGATAACTTGAAAGGAAGGTATTGAATAAAATAAGTCATCTGAATCACACAATCTCTCCCTATCAAGAGATGGCATAGATCTTCAGCACATCCAAAAATTCCTCCAGGTGCATGCTTTGCAGTGAAGTTGCTTATTGCTATATAAATATTAATCATGGATACTGGAAGCAATAATATTTTTCCCAACATCTTTTTTTTTAATTCAGCAGGCTTCACACCATGAAAACATATCATTTTCTATTTGCTTCATTTTAGATTCCTTTGATTTCACAGGACTTTTATTGTTGACAACTTATAAAAGTCTCAAAGCTGGACTTCATTGTCAGTTGGGGTGTTGCATGAAAATCAGCTGGTTAAGCTGCATAATTCAGTTACTTCATAATGCATAAGAAACACTAGATAGACAGCTCTGGGTTCTGATTTTTAATACGTGTAAATTCATGATACTTGGTGTTTTTCAATTCTGACTTTTCTGTGAAATAGGGTAAAGTAATTCTTCAAGAAAAAAACAAGATCAACTTTAAATGAATAAATAAATAGGAGAATGATAAAGTGCATGAAACCAACTATGATATGAATGAATATATAATGAACCTTAGGAACTAAAGATAAATGAGTTTTTAAGCCACACACAACGCATATATATGGAAATGTATAATTATATGTGTAGATATAGTCATATATGTGCACACATATATGTATACATAACATCTTAACCCCTCTCCATCTTAGTATTAAGGTTTTCTGTGATGCTTTGATCAAAAGTAAAAGTATATATAAAATAAAAATTCTTGACCTCACTTGCAAGTTCTGATGAAGGGTGCCTCTAAATTAGTTAAGTTGTCCTTCAATGAAAGATATAACTATGATTTTTTTTCCTCATTAGATTTTTTTCTGGACAGATTTTGTAAGTTTCTGCATCAAGTCTCTCCCCATTCATGTCCAGCTTCAACTCAGCTATAATAGTGATTCTCCTGGAGTGTAGGTCTGATGATATCTCTATCCCCTGATTTTACAATAAATCCAGTGACTTTTTATTGTCTCCACTATTAAATATGAAAAGTATGTAAATCCCAACATATACTGTAATCTTCCTATATTTCCACTCTTTTTACCCTTTATATCCTTTCCCCTTCCCTCCCTGACATATACTCTGTGATCCAGTGGCACTGACATTCTTACTGTTGCCCATTTAAGACTCTCCAACTCTACACTCTGAGTATTTCACTTGATGTCCTCCATCCATAGAATGTTTTCCTTACTCCTCTCTATCTCGTGACTTACTTCAAATACAAGCAAAAATGTTACCTTAAAAGAGTATCCTTCCCCCAAAGCCCTTAAAAGCTATCATCCCTTTGAGAATATCTTCAGTTTATCTTGTATATATCTTGTGTCTTCATAATTACTTCCCTATTGTTTCTCTATACTGTGAGCTCCTTGACATTATCAAATAGCTTTTGCATTTTTTAGTATCCTCACCACTAAGTGCCATTCCAGGCACATGCAGTAGTATTTAATTAATATTTATTGACACAACATGACTTGACATATCAAAGATCCATATTCAAGCATGTTTCACTGAAAAACTGGGAACTTGAATTCCACTAGCTTAACCTTAGGTAATCTAGAGGGAAAATGATGTTATACAGTAATTGTATTTTTTCTTTATAAATGTTACTTTTATTATTATGAAATTTGCAAATATGATAAAAATGGAAAAAATCTCAATACAAATAATAGAAAAATAAGGTTATATGAAAACATGATTCTCCACTATGTACAGCTTGGTCTTTCTTTGAAATTTCCAGTTTAACATTTCAAGTCTTCTTATCTTGTTTATACCTCTTCTGATTTTTGTTTTCCTTTTCTCTTTTTCTTTTTTAATAATTAAATTTTCCTATTTTAGTAGCATGACTTTATACTGAGTATGGGAAAGGGAATTTAGTTGAAGGTATGTTTTACAATGAATACTTGAAGGATGGATGATTGCAACAGTCTTAAAAAAGTTTTTCTTCAATGCAGATCTGACCATGCCATTTCTCTATTCAATTAACTCCAATGACTCCCTATACTGAGATGATAATTAAATTAAATCAATGGAAAATGATGAAATTCTCTGTGAAGTACCAGAGAGATAGAACACAAGAAGATTCAGGATAGTGCTGTAGGCAACATCTACCTTCAACATGTGTTATTAAAACAAAGTACCAACAAAGGGAAAGAAACAACCAGATGTTAGGAGAACCCAAAGAGAATGGTCTCATGAAAAAAGAGAGAAAGGAGTATAAAGGAAATAGAATGATCTTCAGTTTCAAAGTCAGCAGAGATCAAGAAGTTGAGTGTACCTAAAACACCACTGGATTTCACAATTAAGAGACCGTTAGCAATTTTAGAGAGATCACTGTCAGTCACATGATGCAGTCAGAAACCAGACTGTAGAAAGTTAAGAAGATAGCAGAATGAAAAGCAATGGATACAGGGATTGTAGATGGCCTTTCCAAGGAGTTTAGCTAAGGTAGTACAAGTAAAACATTTTGGAGCATTGAGCAATATAGCCATGGAATTAGCTGTTAGGAAAGCACCCCATAAATAGGAAGAGATTAAAGATAAGGGAAAGAATGAGCAATGACTGAAGGAACATTTTATTGGAGAAGATGAGATGAAATGGGACAATGGACTTTTCTTCATACAAATCAGGAATGATGAAAGAAATAGGTGGGAGAATTCATCTAGGAGATTTCAAATAAAGAAGGGAGAAGAGGAAGCTTTAGGTGAATGATTCATTTTTTCTCAGTAAAATGAAAGGCAAAGATTCTTAACCAAGAGGGGAACCATTTGAAGTTTGAAGATTAATTTCTTTTTTCTATGTTTGTCTTTAATTTACTGCTCATCATCTGTGAGAGGCTTTGAACTTCACATGTATAGCTTGTTTGTTTCTTTTTTAAGTAAAATGAAACAAACTTTTGAGGGTCTTCTATGAGTGAAGGGCCAAATGTTGGTGCACAGTTCTTTTACAAAGTATTTTGTCTGCTTATATTTTTTTCTGAACTTATTTCTTAGCTGTGTTTTCAAGAGGTATGCTTCTTTCAGAATGAAATTCCTCCATGGTTCCTTCAGAATTAAGTTCCTCCTAGACCTTCCTATTGCAATATAAAAATAACAATGATTACATTGATTGAGTTTAAGAACAATATAGCCTATGAAATTATACATAATTATAATTTGAACTAAAGCATCTATAGTTCTTTAAATTTGCTTTGCATTGAATTTTATTAAAAATTTTAACCATTGCCATACAAATATTAGTTGCCTGTACATATTTGTACATATATGTGCATATATATATATATATATATATATATATATATATATATATATTAATATGGATGGATGTATATACATACTTTTGCATGTTATAATTCTATAGAAGCTATTAAGTTGCTATATAATGAATCATACCATGCTACAGGGAAACCTAACTGGTTGGTTTCCAAAGTCATCATCCTATATTAGCACTTGGTGGCAGCTCCTTAAAATACAAAAGCATTACAGTCAGCATTCAATAAATGAACAGTAAACATCATTTTTTATTTTTAAATGTATGATATTTTTCTTTCTATCTTCCCATTGTTTTCCCACTACTACTTTCCATTCACTCTTTTGGGTTGAACATAAAGCATAACTTTGTTCTTTCTGAGTAAATACCTCTCTTTGATTAGCCCTGTGTGGATTCTCTGTTGGTTGTTCCTTTGGTTGCTGTTGTGAACTCTAGGTTAAGATATTTCAGAATTTCATCAGTTTCAGGTGAACATTGCTCAGCTTGTAGCTCAATTTTGCACATTTCTTCACAGACAGCTCATTTTACAGGAAAATTTCCTTTTAAAGAAACACTTTCACAGAACTAAATGATTTGCTTAAAACATTGGTCAAGTGATAAAGAAATAATATTATACTACTAAGGTTCTGAATATTCAGTAAGAATCAAACGCAAATAAATAAGTGAACCAATCAAAAATTGTTACCAAGATTAGACATTTTCCTCCTGCATATTCCCACACTGCTTACACACACACCCACACACATCCAAATACACTTTCTATTTGTATGTATGTATAGATGCATACATACATATACAAACATATAAATGCATATATATATATTTCTCCAACATTCATAGCCATTCCTGTACTTCTTAGCAACATTATGGTTAATGTTTACATTATATATTCTATTTATATATGAGAAACAATTTAGCATTTTTTAAATGTACCACAACATTACAATTCCAACATTCTGATGAGTATGCATGATAAATATTTTTTAGCACTTTTAATTTATTTTTGTTTGATTTAGTTTTATTTTTCCATAAGTGAGAACAAAAGGCAAGTGACCCAAAGGATTCTAAATAAATTATTTGTTACTCATATTTTAATTTTGTTTCACAGGATGAACAACATTGTTTTATCCATTAGATTATTTTTAAAATGTGTTTTGCTGCTTTATTTTGGCTAAGAGAAATTTGTAGTCTTAATAAAATTTGTTTGTTTCGTGGATTAATGGAATCCATAATAAGAGCTATAAATTAAGATGTGGTGTATAGAGTGGAAGTCACTGCAAAAATGACACAAAGTAAAATATTTATTGCACTAATCCTTCAATAAGCAATTTGTATTTATGTGAATAAAAATGAGCTCAAAATATGATTCATAGTCTCTAGGTCAGTGATGTGATATCTTTTTTAAGCAACTAAAATAAATAGGATTCAGAGTCTTTGCCATGCATCCTATTTAAATCACTACTTTTCTTGAACAGAAGAATGAGTAACTATTTGCACAGTTGGCTCAGGAGAGAGTTCAATATATAGTCTACTTATTTTAATTAATTTAAAGCCTAACGTTAATAAATTCTCAGGAAAGACTGATCAGAATGATGGTCTTTATCATGACTGAATACATATCCCCAGGAAACCAGATGGTTTAGAATTCATTTGACAAGACCTTTCATCACTAAGTCATTTCAAACACATTCAAGGCAAACAATGATTGGTCATCCCTGACCTGTCATCTATCATATCCAGCCACCTGGAGGTGAAAGAACTCATTTCACTAAAGTGGTTCTTAAAATCAGTAGTTACTTAATGGTTCCAGAAAGTGTATGAGCATTTTTAGTTGATCAATTATAATATCGTTATGGAATTTGTCCTGATCTTCATTTCTTTTTTGATTTGCAATGTTTGCCTCTAACAAGTAAGTTTCTTTAGTTGATAGAAAAATACTAGCAGTTTAATAGTTCTCATTCATTAGCATGATTTTCTATATTCTTTGGAACAATCACTGGCTATATGGTTTTTTCACTGTAAATGTTAGTTTTATTATTATTTTTAACATCTATGTTGTTTTGAATTTCAATTAATTTTCATTTAATTTATTTTATTCCGAATTTAATAAGACAAACATTTCCCTAACAAAGTAGAACAGGAAAAAAAATGGTTTCACATAGCGCTATAAATCTATTATATATGTTTCTGCTCTTTTAAAATATAGAATAAAGTAAATTTGCTTTTCTTTCTTTTTCCTTCCTTCCCTAAACCTTACCCTAGTGATGACTACCGTAATACACAAATTATTTGCACACACACATGCATTGATGCACACATCCATAAATATATAGTTCATGTGTGTGTTAAAGTTTTCTACACATATTTATATTTGTCAGTTTATTTGCCTTCCCACTCATCCCAGATGCAGATAACATCTTCCTTTTTAGATCCTTTGTAGTTAATTTTGGTACTTGTAATAGTCAAAATGACTTAGTCACTCAGTGGTGTTCTGAAAACAATGTTGCTGTTACTACATACAATATTCTCTTGGTTCTGCTCATTTCACTCTTCATTATTTCATACAAGTCAATGTTTTTGTAAGATTAGAAAGCTCATCATTTTTTACAAGACAGTCATATTCTATTACAATTATGTATCAAAGCGTGTTCAGCCATTCCCCAACTGAGAAGAATCACCATAATTTCTATTTCTTTGCCACCACAAAAAGAATTGCTATAAGTATTTTAGAACGTAAAGATTTTTTCCCCTTTCCTAATTATCTGTGGAAACAGACCTAGTAGTGATATTCTTGGATCAAATGATATAGGCAGTTTAATAACTCTTTGGGCATAATTCCAGTTTGCTCTCCAAAATGGTTGAATCAGTTCATAGTTCCAACAGTGAATTAGTATCTAAATTTTTTCCACATCACTTCCAATACTTGTTACTTTCTCCTTCAATAATTTTAGCCAATCTTATAGGTGTAAAATGATATCTCATGGTAATTTTAATTTGAATTTCTCTAATCAGCAATGATTTAAAGTATTTTTTCAGATGCCTATAAGTTATTTTGATTTCTTTATCATAATACTGTCTGTTCATATCCTTTGACCATTTAACATTTGGAGAATGACTTGTATCCTTATAGATTTAACAGCATTCTTTATGCATATGAGATAAGAGACCCTTTTATATTTGAATAGCACTTGCATTTCATTGTTTTTATTTTCATATTAGTCATTTTGTGAAAGAAATCATATACCAAAGAAAACAAAAAAAATCAACTAAATCAAGCACACACACTCACACTCACATACACACATATACATAGACACACACACACATACACACACACACAAGTGTGTTTCAACTTGCATTCAGACCCCTTCAGTTTTCTATGTGGAGATGATAGTACTTTGGAATTGTATTGGAGTATTATATTTCTAAGAGTACTTAAGTCCTTCATAATTGGTCATTTTACAATATTGCTATTACTATGTTTACCATTCTCCTGATTCTGCTCATTTCACTTTGTATCACTTCTTGTAAAACATTCCAGGTTTTTCTGAGAGCAATCTGCTTGTCATTTCTTAAAGCACAATAGTATTCCATCACAATTACATGCAACTTTTTTAGCTGTTCCTCAGTTGATGGAAATTCTTTTGATTTCTAATTCTTTGACACCATTAAAAGAACTACTATAAATAGTTTTTATTCACAAAGCCCTTTCTTTTTTTATTGATTGATCAAAGGCTATGCATGATTTTACAGCCCATTGAGTGATAATTCCAAATTGCTCTACAGAGAGGCTGAATCAGTACACAGTTTCACTAATAGTGCACTAGTGTCTTAATTTTCCCATATCCACTCCAAGATTTGTCATTTTTTTTTCTGTCATATTAGCCAGTTTGCTCTTTGTGGGGTAGTAGCTCAGAGTCGTTTTCATTTGTATTTCTTTAAGAAATATTGATTTAGACCATTTTTTTTCACATGACTATAGACAGCTTTGAGTTTGTCTGAAGATAAGATAACTTTATCTCAGAAACTGTCTATAAACTTTTGCCCAATTTTTACTTTCCTTTTAATCTTGACAACATTTGCTTTATTTGAACAAGATCTTCTTTTATAAGTATAATCAAAGTTAATCATTTTAGGCTTTGCATTGCTCTATTCCTCTCTTCATAAGTGTGATAGGTAATATGCTCCATGTTCTTCAAATTTCATTGTAATATATCAAGCCCAATTGCTGTCAGATAACTTTCCACTTTTCCCAATAACTTCATCAGATAAAGAATTCTTATCCCCAAAACTTAAGTCTTTATACATGTCAAATAGAACATTACTGGTTGTGTGGTGCTGTAAATTATGTCTACCCTATTCCACTTGTCTACATTTCTATCTCATTCAATAAATTATTTTGAATAATAGACAAAGAAAAGGTCCTATCAAACTCCTTTTATGAAACAAATATAATACTGATGCCTAAACTAGGAAGAGTAAAAAGAGAAAGAAAAGTATATACTAATTTCCTTAATTTATAAGGATGTAAAATTCCTAAGTAAAATATTACCTAAAATATTGCCACAATATATTGCAAAGATTATGTATTATGACTAACAAGGACTTATGTCAAGAATGTAGGGATGAATTAACATAAAAACTATTAGCGCAACTGATTTTATCAGTTAGAAAAGCAAGAAAAGTTATTTGATTCTTTCAACAGATGCAAAAAAATAGCTTTCGATAAAGTACAGCATTATTTCTATTAAAACAGTTTGTAAGTAGAGGCAAAAATGAATTTTTGCTTAAATTTAAAAAAAACATACTTGCTTAAAACCATCAGCAGGATTATTTTGTAATGGGAACAAAGAAGAAACCTTTCCAATAACATCACATTTGAAACAAGAATGCCTAAAGTCATCAATATTATTGAATGTTGTAGAAGAAATTCTAGCAGTAGAAATAAGAAAAGAAAAAGGAGAAATCAAAAGAGGAAATGAGGTAGGAAAATTATCTCTTTTTGCAGATGTTATAGTGATATTACTGGAAAATCCCAAAGATTCAGCTAAAATATTAGTTGTAACAATTAATAATTTTAAAAAAATAGCAGGATATAAAGTCAATCTATATAAATTATCAGCATTCCTATGTACCACAAAACTAAGTAAGAAAGGATAAAAATGAGATATCTCACTTAAACTCACTCCAGATAGTATAAGAACTACAGATACTTCAGTACACATTAAACATCCCCTCATTAACCTTGCCTGTTGGCAGTGCCTGATCAATTTTAATAATTATTATTTTCTTTGATTCTTTTCATATCTGAAATTCTATGTTTCTACAATGTTCTATGTTTCTACAAAGTTGAAAAGTAGAAAAAAAACTAATCAAAGCAAACCTTCATTATACAGTGAAAATTTTCTAAGATGCAAGCCTGTAATGAATATAGTATAGGGAATTAAAGATGACTATGCCAAAATCTATTAAGAAAATACGGGGCAGAGCCAAGATGGCAGAGTAGAAAGACTCACATTTGCTAGCTCCGAATCCACAGCCCACGGATATCCTCTAAAAAGAACTCCCGACAAATTCTGGAACAGTGGAAGCCATGCAGCAACACAGTGAAGGAGATTTCTGTTCCAGAGAGCCCTGAAAAACCTATCCCAAAGGTCCATCGCTCACCTGTTCGGGAGCGGAGCCCTCCCCTCCCCTGCCCTGGCCGTGTGCCACTCAGAGGAGCTATTAGATCCCAGCAGGCTTCAGAGACAGAATCTCCAGTGGCCACGAAGGTCCTTCCACCCACAGACTCACAGATCAGTGAGAGAGATGGGCTGAGAGGGGAGTGGGGTGTCTCCGGGACTCGGACCCCCTCGGGAGGCAACGGCAGTGGAGGCCAGAGGCTCCCTGAGCAGGCTGGAGCTCAGAGCATGCAGGAGCTTGGCAGCAGCTCCATTACAAAAGGTCTCTGAATAAAGCCCCTGAGGGAACTGAGCCTGGGAGGCAGTCCTGCCCCCACCTGAGAACCTGATTTAATCTTACCCTGAATAGCAGCCAGACCTGACACCAAAAGCCCTGAGGCTGGGGAGCAGCATTTGAATCTCAGACCCCAAGCACTAGCTGGGATGACCTAGGCTAGGGTGGAGAGGACTCTCAGAAGTCAAGTAACTGGCTGGGAAAATGCCCAGAAAAGGGAAAAAAACTAAGACCATAGAAGGGGAACAGATGATTCCGCCATTCCTCTCTGACGAAGAAGACCAATGCGTACCATCAGGTAAAGACATAGGAGTCAAGGCCTCTATATCCCAAACATCTGAAATAGATACCCCATGGGCTCAGGCAATGGAAGAGCTCAAAAAGGATTTTGAAAATCAAGTTAGATGGGTGGAGGAAAAACTGGGAAAAGAAATGAGAGAGATGCAAGAAAAGCATGAAAAAGGGTCAATACCTTAATAAAGGAGACTCAAAAAATGCTGAAGAAAATAAAACCTTGAAAAATAGGCTAACTCAGATGGCAAAAGAGGTTCAAAAAGCCAATGAGGAAAAGAATGCTTTCAAAAGCAGAATTAGCCAAGTGGAAAAAGAGGTGCAAAAGCTCACTGAAGAAAATAGTTCTCTCAAAATTAGAATGGAACAGATGGAGGCTAATGACTTTCTGAGAAACCAAGAAATCACAAAACAAAACCCAAAGAATGAAAAAATGGAAGAGAATGTGAAATATCTCATTAGAAAAACAACTGACCTGGAAAATAGATCCAGGAGAGACAATTTAAAAATTATGGGACTATCTGAAAGCCATGATCAAAAAAAGAGCCCAGACATCATCGTTCATGAAATTATCAAGGACAACTG
>CM053774.1:79591138-79619388 GCA_028658325.1 Potorous gilbertii
GGGAGAAAATTTTGGAACCCAAAATCTTGTGAAAATGAATGTAAAAAGTTAAATAAATTTATTTAAAATAGAAAAAAAAAAAAGAATCTATTTCCGTTTTAACATATATCTATCATGAAATGCATTTTTTTTTTGCTTATGTCCAGTATCTGGTTGAATTTTAAATTCGTCTTAATGGCTACGGTACTGTTCTAGCCCATATCACTCCACGAGGATTGCACAAAGGTCTTAGTTAAATGTTTCTCTAAAAGACAAAGATAGATACTGATATCGTACCAATATTTTTAAAGTTTGTTTTGAGAGGTTATATCATGAAGTTCATATATATTTGTTCTGGTAGCTTTTATAGTTTAAAATTTCCTAGTGCTATATTTAAGTATAAAAGTTCTTATTCCCTTAATCCTTTCTCAAATAATTATTTTTCCTCCTTATAATATTATTATTGGGTAAGGGATGAAGATGTTATTATTCCTATATTCAATATCATCTTCAATGATATTCATTATTCTTTGAGAATCTCATTGCTATTTACTAAGGAACAATGAGAAATTTAAATGACATAAGGACTTCCACAAAAAATGGTTTGTTTTTTGTTTAAGGGATATTTATATATATATGTGTGTGTGTGTATGTGTTTTTGTATATGTATGTGCATGCATATGTATATGTGTATATATACACTCAGATATGTGTGTACATCAATCAATCCATATGCATGTATACACAGATACATACATATATACATACATGCATATATATGTGTGTGTATATATATATATATATATATATATATACACATTTTTATATATTTTTTTTCCATAAAAAGGTAGAGAAAGTAGGAGGAAAATGGTATAGAAAGCGAAGAGAGGAAATCTTGCATTACCTTTTTTAATCTGACTTTTCATCTTGTTATTCAACTGAAACTACTCTCTCTAAAGTTACCACTGACTTCTAAACTGCCACGTATGATGTTTTTTAGGTTCACTGAATCTTTCCCGATCTATCAGCTGCATTTGACAATAGTAACCGTGTTCTCCTTCTACACACTCTTTCCCTTTTGGAATTTTATGATACTGTTATTGACAGGTACTGGTAATTGCTTGACTCATTTCTGTCTCATTTCCTAAATTATCCAAACCGTGACTGCTAACTATGACTGTTTTCAAGATTCTTCCCTGGACTCTCTTCTTCTTCTATATGTTCTCTTGGTATGTCTGTGTTTCAACCCTACTGCAGACAGTAGTTATCCATATGACCAAAAGCCTCAATAGTTTTCAGTTTTCAGTACAATTTCTAGCCAGATGACATTCATAATATAGATGTCAAAAAAGAGTCTGTCCCTTGAACTTTAGTCATATCTCCAACATATTTGAACATGAACTCATTACTTATTCCCGTAAACTTACCTCTCTTCAAAATGTTTCTGTTTTTTTAATCAAAGTAAGTCACTGAATTCTCTTGTCTTAGGTTCAGAATCTTGGCATGATTTTTACTCTTTCTTCCTTAGAACAAATAATTAATCAGTTACAAATTTTGCAGTTTTGCCCTTCCAGCATTTTTAGTATGTGTTTTCCTTTTTTCTTCAACTCTCACAACTACCACCTAAGTTCTGCCTCTAAATCAACTCTCATCTAGGTTATTGCAAAAGCCTTAAATTTGTCTCAATGACTCAAGTCTCTGTTTTTCAATAAGGTATTTTTTTCTTCTCATTGGGGGTTACTAACTTAACTGAGGGGAGCAATCTCACTCATTTTATGAATGGTTATATGTGTCACTTCTAATAAAATGTTTTCATGCTCCAGGAAACATGTCTAAGTTTCACTGTAATTTGCATTTTACTTGCCACAATAAAAAAAAAATTACAAGTTCCAAGTAGCAAACAAAAGAAGAAATTTCCTTTTCCTACACAAAATAAATTGAGAAAATTCATTTTGTATGTTCTAGAATCTTTGTAGTGATATAGTTTAATGGAAAGTTTAAGAAGTTAAGTAAATAAATCATTTTCCTTCTTTGAAAAGAAATATACCAAACACACATATGAGAAAAAGAGAGAGAGAGAGAGAGAGAGAGAGAGAGAGAGAGAGAGAGAACCCTAATGTTCATAAATGAATTATAGCTACAGGTTAGCTGAAGTCATTTTAATTCAATAATCAGAAAGCTAGTGTCTATTCCTCTCAGTAAGAATAATTCAAAGAATTACAAATTGCAGTTCATTTCACTCAATTTAAAACATGTAAAGCCACACAAAGACCAATTTACATTTGGCATGGATGATTTTTGTTTGTGTAAATCATTCTCACTTGTGGAAACTAGACAAACTTCAATGACTATTTATTAATTAGGCAATTGTTTAAGATTTTTAGAGTGAGAAGTTATTAGATTTTGTCAAAATTCATGCAGTTCATTAAAGCATATTCTGTATGCTGCAATTTCTAGTAATGACAATAAATAAGTATATACGCTGATGTGGTAGATCTTATGCTTTTATTATGAAAGTTTCTATCCAGAGTTTCTTACTAGAACCAAATATAAACCACTTTGAAAATTGTATAATTTCAAAATTTTCCCAGGAATCATATTTTCCCAATCATAATTTGCCCCAGAAAACTTGGACTTAGGTCATAAGGGAAACTAGTCAAGCATTGAGAGCTTACATACATCCTTAATGGTCACTTGATCCTACAGCTATAATGGTCCCTATGAGGTTGATTATTTTTCCCTGAACGACAGAAAGTTTTATTCTACCCTGCATAGCAAAGAATGTGGATTTCCTTAGTACTGGAAGTGAAACGCCCTCCATCAGGTCAAATTACTAAACAGTGGTTGTTTCCTCAATGCTCATTAAAGACTGTGTGGCTTAGTGTGTGGAATTCTGGACCTATACTTAGGAAGGTCTGTGTTTCAACCCCACTTCAGACAGTAGTTATCTATATGACCAAATGCAAGCCACTGTTTCCCTATAAAACTTCATTTACTCATCTATAAAATGGAGAACATAATGTCCCTGTTTGTTGTGAGCTTCAAAAAAGGTAGTTCTAACTAACGATTACTAACTGAATGTTGTTCAAAATTTTGTGGCATCGAAGAAAAAAATTGTGGTTCTTTCACGTGATAATCACAAATAAGATAGAAAGTAGATTCAGAATTTTGAGATGGGAGATTTATTCTTACTAATTTATTTGGAATAATTTAAAATAAATTTGTTCTAAAATATAAAAAAGTGTTTACTTAACATAGCATAACATTAGGTTTTATCGATAGATACTACATGTGCACAATAAATTTTCTTCAATTGTTTTGTGTAGGAAATGGAAATAGATTCTTTGATTTTCAACATAGAACATGTTTTTTTGTTTATGGATGCAAAATAAGTACTGTTAGAATGTATTGGCTAGAAATCATAACCTTAGGCCTTGAATGGCCCTGTGCCACTGACACCCATGAATTTAAAAAGCACATATACCAAAGATGACATTAGAGCTGTTAATATTTCTCATGAATATGGGCTGTTAGGATACATGGTGGCCTTACATTCCTAAGCGAGGAATGAAGCACATAGTAAAATCCATAAGGCAGAGTAAATGATAGCTACTGACCTTAGAAGATTTCAGTGTATTAACCCCATTAAGTTGTTACAGCATTTATAACTGCATGATGAAATGCAGTTGATAGATCTATTACACTTTCAGTAGAGCATAGAATGGAATGTAACTTTTGTTGTTAGACTTCCCTCTTCCTGGTCACAGCTGCGAAAATCATTCCAAACCACATCAGAAAACTTTGTGCATAGATACATGTTAATTGCTTATATAAAATAAACATAATAACTCTACCTAAATTAATTTACCTACTCAGTGCCATAACACTATAGTATCAAGGGATAAATTTATAAAGGTAGAAAAAACAATAATAAAATTCATTTAGAAAAACAAATGGTGGAGAATATCAAAATGATTCAATTTTAAATTGTGAAAGAAGGCACTCTAGCATTTTCTGAATTCAAAATAGATTACATAGCAATAATCATTAACAGAAACTGACACGTAATAAGAAATAGACTGAATCAATGAAACAGATTAAGTAACAATACACAATAGCAATGCCTCACAAACCTAAAGACTCAAGCTTTGGGGATAACAACTCCTCATTTGATAAGAATTGCTGGAAAAACTGGAAAGTAGTTTGACAGAAACTAGAATAAACCAATATCTCATATTCTATCCCAAGATAAGGTCAATATAGGTGCATGATTTAGACATTAAGACTGATTCAATAAGGAATCCAGAGAAATCTAATAGTTTACCTCTAAGATCTTTGGAAAAAGGGGAAATTTATTACTGATAGTAGATAGAGGGTATCATAGCAAACAAAGTGGATAATTTGGATTACATGAAATTAAAAACAATACACATAAAACATTGGAAACAACATTAGAAAGAGTACATATGTGCCAGCACTACATGGCACATATTCAAAAATTGACCTTGTACCAAGACATAAAAATCTCACAATCCAGTGCAGAAAGGCAGAGAGAGTCAATGCATCCTTCTCAGATCATAATGCAATAAAAATTATATGTAATAAAAGGCCATGGAAAGATAAACCAAAAATCAGTTGGAAACTAGATATTATAATCCTAAAGAAGGAGTGTATCAAAAAACAAATCACAGAAACAATCAACAATTTCATTCAAGAGAATGACAATAACTAGACAATCTACCAAATCTTTAGGGATACTGCAAAAGCAGTTCTTAGGGGAAGTTTTATATCTTTGAATGCAGAGATCAATGAATTGGCGATGCAGCTGAAAAAGCTAGAAAAAGAACAAATCAAAAATCTCCAAGTAAATACCAAATTAGAAATACTGAAAACCAAAGGAGAGATTAGTAAAACTGAGATTAAGAAAACTATTGAATTAATATGCAAAACCAGCAGTTTGTTTTATGAAAAAATGAATAAAATTGATAAACCTTTGGTCAATTTGATTTGAAAAAAGGAAGAAAACATTGAATTACTAATATCAAAATTGAAAGGGGAAAACTCACCTCCAATGAGGAGGAAATTAGAACAATAATTAGAAATTACTTTGCTCAACTTTATGCCCATGAATTCAACAATCAAAATGAGATGGACGACTATTTTAAAAAATACAAATTGCCCAAAATGACAGAAGTTGAATACTTAAACAACCCCATCTCATAAAAAGCAATTGAGCAAGTCACGAATGAACTCCCTAGGAAAAAATCTCCAGGGCCAGATGGATATACAAGTGAATTCAATCAAACATTTAAAGAACAGTTAATTCCAATATTAAATAGACTATTTTTGAAAATTGGGGAAGAATCCTCTCAAATTCTTTTTATGATACAAATATGGTTTTGATACCTAAACCAGGAAGAGACAAAACAGAGAAAGAAAATTATAGACCAATCTCTCTAATGAATATAGATGCAAATACTTTAAATAAGATTGTAGCAAATTGAATACAGCATCTTATCATGAGAATAAGACATTATGATCAGGTAGGATTCATACCAGGAATTCAGGACTGGTTCAATATTAGGAAAACTATTAGTATTATCAATCATATCAACAACAAAACTAACAAAAACCACATGATCATCTCAATAGACACAGAAAACAGCTTTTGACAAAATACAACACCCATTATTTAAAAACGCTATAGAACACAGGAACAAAGGGAACTTTCCATAAAATAATAAGCAGTAACTACCTAAAACCTTCAGCAAGCATTATATGCAATGGAGATAAGCTAGATGCATTTCCAATAAAATTGGGGTGAAACAAGGATGTCCATTATCACCACTATTTTTCAATATGGTACTAGAAATGTTAGCTGTAGCAATTACACAAGATAAATAATTGAAGGAATAAGAACAGGCAGAGAAGAAACTAAGTTATCATTCATTGCAGATGATATGATGCTATATACTTGGAGAATCCCAGAGATTCAAGCAAAAAGCTACTTGAAATAATAAACAACTCTGCAAAGTTGGAGGTTACAAAATAAACCCGCACACATCTTCTGTATTCCTATGTATTAGTAACAAATTCCAACAGCAAAAGATAGAAAGATAAATACCATTTAAAACTATGGTAGACACTATTAAATATTTGGGAGTTTTCCTGCCAAAACAAAGCCAGGGACTATGAATACAATTACAAGACACTTTTTGCACAAATAAAGTCAGATCTAAGTAAGTGGAAAAACATCAGTTGCTCATGGGTAGGCTGAGTCAATATAATAAAAATGACAATTCTACCCAAATTAATTTACTTATTTAGTGCCATACCAATTAAAGTATCAGATAATTATTTTCTAGAACTGGAAAAATAGTATCAAAATTCATCTGGAATAACAAAAGGTTCAGAATATCTAAGGAACTAATGAAAAAGAAATGCTAAGGCAAGTGGCATAGTGCGACCAGATCTCAAATAAAGCAGAAATTATCAAAACCACTTGGTAATGGCTAAGAAATAGAAGGGTAGACAAGTGGAATATCATAGGTACTCAAGACACAGTAGGCAATGAATAGCAATCTCCTGTTTGATCAATCCAAGGACCCCAGCTTCTGAGATAAGAACTCATTGTGTCACAAATTTGCTGGGAAACCTGGATAACAATGTGGTGGAAACTATGCATAGACCTATGCCTGACACTGTACACAAGAATAAAGTCCGAATGGGTAAATGATCTAGGTTTAAGGATTGATATCATGTACAAACTGGAGGAGCAAGGAATAGTGTTTTTATCAGATTTATGGAGAAAGGAAAAATCTTTGACTAAAGAAGAGATAGAAAGCATTATGAAGTGCAAGATGGATAATTTTGAATGCATTAAAATGAAAAGTTTTTGCACAACCAAACCCAATACAACCAAAATTCGGAAGGATATAGTATATTGGGAAAGAATTTTTACAGCTATTCTTGAAAATAAAATCCTCATTTCTAGAATATATAGAGAACTGAGTCATATGTGCAACAGTACAAGTCATTCCCCAATTGATAAATGGTCAAAGGATATGAACAGGCAATTTTCAGAGGAAGAAATTAAAGACATCTAAAATCATATGAAAAAATGTTCCAAATCACGTTTGATTAGAGAGATGCAAATCAAAACAACTCTGAGGTAACACAACACACCTATCAGATTGGTAAACATGACAGAACAGGAAAATGATAAATTTTGGAGAGGATATGGGAGAGTTGGAACACTAATTCATTGTTGGTGAAGCTGTGAGTTGCTCCAACCATTCTGGAGAGCAATTTGGAACTATATTCACAGGGCTACAGAAACGTGCATGCCCTTTTATGCAACAATATCGCTTCTAGGGGTGTATCTCGAAGAGATCACAAAAATGGGGAAAGGTCCCACATATATAAAAATATTTATAGTAGCACTCTTTGTAGTGGCCGAGAACTGGAAATCAAGGAGATTCCCACCACCTGGGGGAATGTTGAATAAAAAAAATTTCAATGATCTTCTAAGGCAAAATGCCTTCCACATCCAGAGAAAGAACTATGGAATTTGATCGCAGAATGTAGCAGATCATTTCTTTTGTGTGTATGTTGAATGTGTTTGGTTTATTATATGATTTCTCCCATTTATTTTAGTTCTTCTACACAGTATGACTATAGCAAAAATGTATTCAACAAGAATGTATGTGTAGATCCTATATAGAATTATATGCTGTCTGGGGAAGGTAGTGGGGTCATAGGGGGTAGGTAAGGGTAAGCTTTATGGTAGTGATTGTAGAACACTAAAAATAAATAAAACTAATATAAAAAAAGAAAGAAAACAGGAAATTGGCAAAAATTTTATAACAATTTTCTTTGACTAAAGGATTCATTACTCAAATCTATAAAAAAACAAAGACAAATTCATAAAAAATATGAAAATTTTCCAAATCATCAAAGGATATGAGCCAGCAGTTTTCAGAAGAAGAAATCAAGGCTACCTATAGTAATGAAAAAGTGCTCTAAATCACTATTGATTAGAGAAATTTAAATTAAAACAATTTTGAGTTCCCACCTCCCACCTATTAGATTGACAACACTAATGCACTGTTGGTGTTGTGACGTAGTCCAAATTTTCTGGAGAACAGGTTGGAACTATAACCAAGACACTATAAAATTGCAAACCTTTTCACACAACAGTGGCACTATTAGGTCTCTCTCTCTCTCTCTCTCTCTCTCTCTCTCTCTCTCTCTCTATATATATATATATATATATATATATATATATATATATATATATATACCAAAGTAATCAAAGAAAAGGGGGGAGAACTTTTTGAAAATAAAAAAGAATAAAAAAATATTTCTGTGATAAAAAAATTGAATTCAAGGCAGTGCTTATCATCTGGTGAATGTATGAACAAGTTGTGTATGATTGGGATGGAACAAGATTGTACTATAAGAAATGATAAGCAGGATGATTTCAGGGGAAAAAATGAAGAAATCTGTGAACTTAGGCAAAATGAATTGAATGGAATCAGATCATTGTGCTCAGTAAAAACATTTGTTTAAAGGATGATCAATTATGAAAGATAACTACTCTGATCAGAAAAATGATACAAGACATTTCCTAAGGACCCATGTTTGAAAATTGTATCTACCACCAGAGAAATAAGTGATGAACTCTAAATGCAAAGTGAAATATATTTTTTTAAACTCTATTTTTCTGACTGTGTTATTTTGTCTGTTTTTTCCTCAGTACGGCCAATGTGGAAATATGCTTTTTAAGATGTCACATCTCTAATTGATATCAAATTGCTTGCCTTCTTAAGGAGAGAAGAGGCGTGATATGGAGAAAGAAAAAAATTGGTACTGAAAATAAAAAAGACTATTCTAAGTTTTACATATAATTGAGAAATATTTAATATAACAAAAAAAATAAATAGTGGTTACATTAATTTCATTACAAGTCCCAGATCAAAATGTGGCAAGTACTGGAATAAAATGGAGTATCATGAGCCCAGGTATTTGGTAGCTTGGAATCTAACAACAACAAAATGATGGTTGGCAAAGACCACTAAAATGGACAGCAGAAGGTATTTTTTCACGACTTGATGCTGACTAGATACAATGGGTTATTTGAGTTTTCACTTGCTAACACAAACCAGGACAATTCACCCCTATACAAAAGCTTTTTGTAAAGTGGGATGAATTCATTTCTTAAGAATATGAAAGACAAATAACAAGGATGGGCTGATTGTGAAAGTCATAAGGTCCCACACACCAGGGATCTTCAAATAATACCTGGAAGTCATTTGTTACATACATTTTATTGAGGATTCTTTTTAGGGAATGGTTGGAGTAGATTTCCTCTGAAGTTCCTTCCACTCTGAGATTCTTTAATTTAATTAAAAGCATGTGAATTCCTATTTTGGATGGTAAATAATTTCCCAAAATATTTCATTTTGTTTTCCTTTTTACCCACACCAGTATGAATATACCATATAATTTTCACGCAATATGGTGACAATCTATGAGATTTCGATTATATAATGAAATTATAATCTTTACCAGTCATTTTAAAGATTAGTTCATATATGAACATCTCTGTATAGGCTACTTATTGTTGCAGATTATTTCCAAAGCAGACTTTTTATAATGGCAATTAAAGTATCAGGGCATCCTTTCTGATTTTGCTTTACTTGGGGGACAAAAAGTTAAAGTAATATAGGAGAAGATAATTTAATTTTTTTCATCCTTAATATCAGTACCTAGGGAACTGATAAAATTCATGTAGTGCTGTTAAGCATGCCTTATTAGCAGTGGACCACCCATAGTGAAACAGCTGTTAACCATCAAATGCTGCAGCTGTGCTAAGAGGCATATTGCCCATCAGGGGGCACCACCTATCAGTGAGGTAACAATGCTTGCTCATCTCCATGACAGCAGGAATGAAAAGAAAAAGTGAATAGGTATTATCTTTCCTAGTTAATGTCAGCTCATTTCTTGCCACTGGGTTTTCCTCAGCCTTTTTGGTGAAGTTGAATTGAAACTAAACTTCTACTGGAGGTGACACTGGGCAAGCTATGGAACCTGATAGGTCATCACCCTCTTAACTTTAAGGGGTTCTTACTCTCTTTGTTCTATTTGAGTTTTGTCTGTAAGAGGAACAAATATTAACAGGGAAAGTGTGAGTAAATTCTCCAAACAGATGCAAATCCAGGTTTACATGTCTCATGAATTTTTTTGTGTCCATTATCATTAAGGCATTTTTAAGTGAGTGATCCTTTATAGGAAAGTGAGAAGATAGAAGAAAGGTATGATTTTGATGAAAAAGAGAAGAACATTGTGACTAAAGTGGATTTGGAATGTGATAAGGAATATGATGTAGGGAAAAGTGAAAAGGAAATATGAAATCCTTTGAAAATAACTGTTTGAAATTACTAACTTTGGTGGGGAGAGTAAAGATGGTAGAGATAAGTCAGAGATTTCCCTGAGTTCTCCCCAAAACCCATCCTAAGATCTCTAAATAATGCCATAAAAGAAAATCTGGAGAGGCAGAACACAGGGAAAGATGGGGTGAAACAATTTTCCAGCAGAAGACAATTTAGAAAATCATAAAGAAAGTTTGGTCACACCAGAGTGAAAGCGGAATGCAATTCAGTGCAGCCTATGCTGGCACAGACAAGGCTATAGCAAACCAGGAGCAGGCCATGGGAGTGAATGAATCAGCAGAAGCAGCAGAGGTTGCTTCTGGAGCTCTCAGCCCACAGATGTTAAGGGGTCAAGCAACTGGTCCGAAAAAGATGACAGAGGTATCTTTGTTAAGACTGGAGACATGAATCTACTGCTTTGTCCACATTTGGATCCAGGTCCAAGTCCTGAGTAACAGTCTCAGCTCTAGTAGGAGCACTAGAACACCAGAGTTTTTGACTTCAGTGGACCAGCAACCTTTATCACAGTTCCAGGGCTAAAAAGGGTCCTTGTGGTCATTCACAGACAAATAACACCTTAAAAAACAGAAGAGGTACAAAAATTCAATGAGGAGAAGAATGCCTTGAAAAAACAGAATTGGCCAAATGGGAAAAAAAAAGGTATATTTTAAAATCACTGAAGAGAAGAATTCCTTAAAATGCAGAATTATACAAGTGGATAAGGAGGTACAAAACCTCACTAAAGAAAATAATTCCTTGAAAATTAGAATCAAACAAGTGGATTCTATGAGGCATTACCAATAATATATAGAAAAAAAGAATTCAAAAAATGGAAGACAATGTGAAATATCTCATTAGACAAACAACTGACCTGAAAAGTAGAACATAGGGAGATAATTTAAAAACTATTGGATGTCCTGAAAGCCATGATAAAAAAAAATCCTGGACATTATCTTTCAAGATATTATCAAGGAAAACTCTTCTTATATTCTAGAGATTAAAATAGAAATTGAAAGGATCCACCCATCACCTACTGAAAGAGTCCCTCAAATGAAAACTCCCAGATATCCAAGGTCAAGGAGAAAATATTGCAAGCAGTCAGAAAGAAATAATTCAAGTATTGCAGAGCCATAGTCAGGATAACCAAGATTTAGTAACTTTTACTTTAAAGGAATGCAGGATATGCTTATTAAAAGAATATGGCATTATGGAGGACAAAAGAGCTAGGAATAATCACCTTCCCAGCAAAGCTGAGTACAATCCTTGAGGGGAGGGGGTGGCTATTGAATGAAATAGAGGATTTTCAAGTATTCTTCATGAAAAATCAAATGAGAGTTTGACTTCCAAATACAACATTCAAGAAAATCTTAAAAAAAAAGGTAAAGAGGAAAAAGAAATCGTAAGGGACTTGACATGATTAAACTGTTTACATACCTAAATTAGACCATAAGAACTCCCTCATTATTGGTGTGGTTAAAAAGAATATATACAGACAGAAAGCACAGGTGTGAGATGAATATGATGTGATATCAAAAAAATAAAATTAAAGGCTGAGAAGGAGGAATGCTTTGGAGTCAAAAGGAAAAGGGAGAGGTAGAATCACATTGTTATTGCTGTGCTTGTCCTTCATTCTGGAAGAGGAACATGCCATTATGATGATGACATGACTTGCAGTTGACTTTGATTTGAGTTAGGGAGGGTTGTACAAGGTCACCATCCTCACTTTCTTCTCTTGAGGCATCTGGATCCAGTGGCCTGAGATTCATCAGGATGACTGTCAATGGTTCAAGATGCAATGTGAGGCCCTGGCTCTTTCAGGTTAAGGTCTTATCACATTCTCACTTTGAGGGAGATACACCCATTTGATGAACAGGCTTCTTTAAGTAGTTACTCAAGGAATGGCCCCCTTAATTAAAAAAAAAATGCTCAAACTGGAAGGGAAAAATGTTCAGGATTCCTGGGTAAAAGAGAAATAGTTACTATTTATTAATAATATATAAAAGCAAGAAAGATCTTTTACTGGGAGGGGAAGATGGGGGAGGTGGCAAGGAGCACTTGAACATCACTCTCTTTGGAATTGGTGCAAAGGGGAAATAATACACATACTCAGGTTTAAAAATGTATCTTATCCTACAGGAAAGTAGGAAAGGATAGGAGAAGGGGTGAGTGCTCTTAAAAAGGAGGGTAGATTGGAGGAGGCAGTAGTCGGAAGCAAAACAAGTTTGAGGAGGAAGAGAGGACAGAATAAACAGGAGGAAAATAGGGTGGTGGCAGATAGAGTTAGTAATGTTAATTGTGACAAAAAATAAACAGTTTTCTCTGATAAAGGCTTCATCTCTCAAATATTTAGAAAAATGAGTTAAATTTTCAAAAATAAGAGCCATTCTTCTATCAACAAATGATCAAAAAATGTGATTAGTTTTCAGATGAAGTAGTCAAAGTTCTCTGCAGTCATATTAAAAAAAATGCTCTGAATCACTGTTGATTGGAGTAAGCAAGTTAAAACAATTCTGAGCTACTACCTCACACCTGTTAGCTTGACTAAAAAACAGAAAATGTAAATAACAAATGTTGGAGAGAAGGTGGGAAAATTAAGACATTGATAATGTTAGTTTGGTTGGTTGGTACACTTGTAAATTGATTCAACTGTTAAGTACAGCAATTTGGAACAATTCTAAAGACCTGTAAAACCATAAATACCCTTTGATATACAATACCACTACTAGGCCTGTATCCCAAAAGAGATGGAAAAAAAAGGAAAACTATCTACATGAACCAAAATATTTATAGTATCCCTTTTCTGGTGGCAAAAAATTTGAAATTGAGGGCATGCCCCTCATTGGAGAAAAGACTTGAACAAATTGTGATGCATGATTTTGATGGAATATTATTGTGCTATAATAAATAATGAGCTAAATGCTCTCAGAAAAACCTGAATTTACATGAACTGATGCAAAGTGAAATGTTTAGAACCAGGAAAACATCATATAAAATAACAGCTGTATTGTAAGATCGTCACTCTGAATAACTTAGCTATTCTCAGCAATAAAATTATCTGAGACAACTCTGAAAGGCTAATGACTGGAATTTGCTTTCAATCCCCAGAGAAAGAGCTGGTGGAGTCTGAATACAGATGGAAAGCATGCTTTAAAACATTTCTTTATTTTTCTTCAGTTTTTGTTTTGGTCTGTTTTCTTTTACACCATGAAAAAATTTGGAAATATGTTTTGCATGATTGCACATGTTTACTCTATATCAAATTGCTTGCCTTCTCAATAAAGGGGGTTGGAATCAATGAGGGAATTTGAAACTCAGTTTAAAAAATGAATGTTGAAAATTGCTTTTATATGTAATTAGGGAAAATACTAAATTAAAAAAAGAAAATTGTAGTGAAAAAAGGAAAAAATATTAACTGAAACTCATAGTCTGCCTTCTTGACTGGACTGAGCCAAATTTCACAAAATCTAGCCTGCTATTTTTGTTTCCCCATGTCTACATAGTTACTAATGAGAAGAAGACCACAGCTACCCTGTAGGTACAGTTAAAAGTTCAAATCTAGTTCACCTTCTTGGGACTTTGATACCCTAAAACAGTGGCTCATTTCTGTGATGAATCCTCCAGGAGAAGGCTTTTGAAGACTTTTAATCTTTAGGAAGTTTTGTTAAACTGCTACAGTAACTAGGAGCCTCTTCTTGGTATTTTGAAGAAGATCTTTAGGAAGAACCAATGAGACTATGTATCCCTAAGATAAAAACTTGAACTGAAGAACAGATGGAGTTTTTCTGTTTGCTGTTATTTTTTTTTAAAGTGGTGCTGTATTTCTATATAAATAGTTGAGATAAGGAATGGAATAGGAAAGGAGGTGATTAATGTTTTCTAAATGAGAGTAACTCAGAACCAAATGTATGAATAAACTTATGATAACGTGTTTATTTGCATAGATTACAGGATCCTGGTAAATTCCAGTCAATACAAATGTATGAAAAAGGTGATTAAAGTCTAGGCGATACTGTTATGGGCATATCTGAAATTATGACTACTTGACATAATAAAATCATAATAGGTGACTAGAGTGGCTATGGAGAAGCTTTGTGATTTGAAAAATATGGTATAAACCTATTTTCTATCTTGGTTCTATGATGACATATTTGTGATAGTGTTTTGAGCCAAGAAAGGAAATTATGAAAGGTAACTTGTGGCATCAAGGTTCCTATAGATCAGATAGAGGTGCGAGTCTTCTAAGGAAGACATAGCTTCTCAGCCCCTACATATCAATTAAATGGCTTAAAGAGGTTTGTTCACTTTAACTAGGCTTACATTTCTGGTAATAAATATGTTAAGTTTATATTTATCTTGTTAATCTTGTACTTTCCTAGAGGTAAACTATTATTTGAAAATTTTTATGTTTTCATGTTAAACATGGATATGTATCAATGCGTATCTATTTGCCCAGATCTGAGCTATTACTTAAGAGAACACAGATACTAAACAAATACAAGATTTGAGTGGTCATTTGGTTGACCATGTGTTTGAACTTGGACTTCTAGGATGTGTTTTGGACATGTAGAGGGACAGAAAATCCCTAAGTAAGAATGTTCTCTATCTTGGGATGGTGAAGACAGCCAAGGAAGTATGAAGTTATGTACCTGGTTTCTAGGGCTTACTCTTATAGTCCTCTGTGAGTATATATCATAGAGGAGGGGATGATGATTACTATAATTTTCAGTCACCGTCATTTACAATTGTAAGTAACAATTCCATTGAGAAAGTACTCTAATGACTATTATTGCCTATTTGTAATCAAGAAAATTTGTAAGCTGGAAAATGCTTAAGAAATGCAACTAAAAATAGACCCTGCCACCTAGTAAAGCTGCTGTCCGTTCCTTGTCCCCAGGAAAAGCAAAGCAAGGGACTAGGAAGGGAGAAAATATAATAATATATATGTTACAAATGAAATATGAGGGAATCTGTTTGTATTTTCAATAATTATATATCCCCTGGATTATACAGATGAAAGTGATAATTGACCCCATTCTACCACCCCCTTACCTGTTCACCAGGAAAATAGCCTTCTATAGTCTTATTTTTCCCCCTTTTCAGACTCAATTTTTGAGTCCTTTGTCAAGAAGAGGGTATACTCTACGGGACCTGTTAGTTCTTAGTTCCTCCAAGGTGGCACAATCAAGGAAGAGGAGTTTAATCCTCTTCTAGCCTGTGCTCTTGTCTGTGAGCAACAACAAGTACTCCGTTCTGCCCAGGATCTGCCACTAAGGTTCCCTCTCCAGATCCTCCACCAGCTCCACTTCATCAGCACTCTTTCTCACCTCAAGGCCACCACTCAGGGCTGAGATTCAGATCAGTGGTTCAATTTCCACAGGGACTTTAGGTGGAGGGTTCCAAAAATGGACACTGCTGCTGTAGTTGCTGCTATCAGCAGGGATAGAGCACATTCCCTTCATACCCAGATGAGAGATCTTTCTCACTGATCTTTGAAGCTTTCTTTTGCATTTGTGGGTTGAAGAATCTGGGAACAGCAGCTGCTGCTAAGGATTTTACCTCCTGAGGCCTGCTCCAGTCCTAGTCCTACCAGTGCCATGTGACCAAGACTGGATGGGGCTCCTTGGGCTGCCTGACCCAATTCCTGTGAAATTCCTCATTTCCTGTTGGTCTTCCAGGCTATCTGGGGCTGTAAATCTCTTTCACTATGTCGTTTTGTGGCTTCTACTCCTCTAAGATTTGCTTAGAGTAATTTTTACAGGTATTTTATGGGCTATAGGGAGGAGGTGAAAGGGGGAGGCTTCTACAGGTCCATTTTCCTACTCTTCCATCTTGACTGCCCCCCAAGACTTGAACTTGATAAATCTAACCTCAAAATAAAAAAGAAGAGGTTAAGGAGGTGAATGGAATTCTGGAAAAGGTAGAAATGATAGTTCTCTGGAGAAAATTGAACAGGGATAGAAAGGCATATACCTTTTTCTCAGTAGTACACAGCACATACACACACACACACACACACACACACATGGTGTGTACTATGGCATAAAAACCACACCACCAAGTTCAGAAAGGCAGAGATATTCAATCTATCCTTTTATGATCATGATGCAATAAAAATTAAATGTGATAAAATGCCATGGAAAGATAAATGAAAAATTATTTGGAAACTAAATAATCTCATTCTAAAGAATAAGTGGTTAAAAAACAATGATAGAAAGAATCAATAACTTCATCCAAGAGAATGACAGTAATGAGGCAGCCTTTCAAAACTTACAGGATGCAGTGAAAGCAATTCTTAGAGGAAGTTTTATATCTATGAATGCTTGCATGAATAAAATAGAGAAATAAGAAATCAATGAATTGAGCCTGTAACTGGAAATGCTAGAGAAATAACAAATTGAAAACCCCCAATTAAATACCAAATTACAAATCCTGAAAACCAATGGAGAGATTACTAAAATTGAAATTAATACAACTACTGAAAAATTAATTAAACTAAAAACTTGTTTTTAAAAAAATAAAACTGATAAACCTTTAGTCAATTTGATTTAAGAAAAGAAAGAACAAAACTAAATTATCACTATCAAAAATAAAAAAGGATGAATTCACCTCCAATTCAGAGGAAATTAAACAATAATTTGAAATTACTTTGCCCAACTGCATGCCCATAAATTTGACAATGTCAGTGAAATGCATGAATATTTACAGATATATTAACTTCTCAGATTAACAGAAGAAGTAAAGTACTTAAATAATCCTGTCTCAGAAAAAAAAAATTGAACTAGCTATCAATTAATTCCCTAGAAAAAATCTCCAGTGCCTGACAAATTTACAAGAGAATTCTATCAAACATTTAAAGAACTGTTAATTCCAATTCTATATAGACAAAAGACAGGGCTGATTGGCAAAATTGGAGAAAAAGGAGTCCTACTAAATTATTTTTATGATACAAATATGGTGTTGATGCCTAAACTGGGAAGAGTCAAAACTGAGAAAGAAAATTATAGAGCAATTTACCTAATGAATACATATGCAAAAAATTTTAAAAAGAGAGTAGAAAAAAATTGCACCAATTTATCAAGGGAATAATACAATTTGATCAAGTATAATTTATACTAGGAATGCAGGGATGTCTCAATATAAGGAAAGCTACCAGGTTAATTGATCATATCAATAAAACTAACAGTAACCATAAGATTATCTCAATAAATGCAGGAAAGGCATTTTGACAAGATCCAACATTCATTCTTGTTGAAAACACTGGAGAGCATAGGAACAAATGGAGCTATCCTCACAATAAGTAGTATCTATCTAAAGCCATCACAAAACATTACATGTAATGGTGATAAGCTATATGTATTTGCAATAAGATCAGGGGTGAAACATTATCACTACTGTTATTTAATATAGTACTAGAAATGTTAGCTTTAGCAATAAGAGAAGAAAATAGAAATTGAAGGAATTAGAATAGGAAAAGAAGAAACTGAGTTACCACTCTTTGCAGATAATATGATGCTAAGTTTAGAGAATCCTCGAGAATCAAGGGAAAAAAAACTACTGGAAATAATAAACAATTTTGACAAAATTTCAGGATATAAAATGAAGCCACATAAATCATCTTCAATGCTGTATTTTACTAGCAAAGCCCCACAGCAAGAGGTAGAAAGAGAAATTCCATTTAAAGTTCTGGTAGACACAATAAAATATTTGGAATTCTACTTACCAAAATAAACCCAGGGACTGTATGAACACAATTACAAAACACTTTTAATGCAAATAAATAAATTAATTAATGCAAATAAATAAATTAATGCAAATAAATAATTGAGAAAATATCAGTTACTCATGGATAGAGTGACCTAATATAATAAAAATAATTCTATCCAAATTAATTTAATTATTCAGTATCATACCAATCAAACTTTGCAGTTGGGCAAAGTAATTTCAAATTATTGTTTAATTTCCTCTGAACTGGAGGTGAATTCATCCTTTTCATTTTTGATACTGATAATTTGGTTTTGTTCTTTCTTTTCTTAAGTCAAATCAACTAAAGGTTTATCAGTTTTATTTTTTTGAAAACCAGTAGAAAAGTATTTTCTAGAACAAGAAAAAATAATATCAAAATTCATCAGGAAAAACAAAAGTTCCAGAATACCAAGAGAATTAATGAGAAAAGTGCTATGGAAGATGCCTAAGTCACACCATATCTCAAATTATACTAAAAAGCAGTAATCATTCAAACCACTGTTTACTGGCTAATACATAAAAGTATAGATCAGTGGAATAGGTTAGCTACACAAGACACAGTAGTCAATGATTATAGCAGTCTACTGTATGACAAACCCAAGGACCCCAGCTTCTGGCATAAGAACTCATTGTTTGACAAAAACTTCCTGGAAAAACTGGATAGTAGTATGGCAGAAAATGGGCGTAGACCAAGGCCTGATACTATATATCAGGATAAATTCAAATTGCTACATAAATTGAGCATTATGCCTGATGCTATAAACAAATTATGGGAACATGGAATAGCTTCTTTTTCGGATTTATCGAGAATGGAGAAATTTATGACAAAACAAAAATAGAGAACACGATGAAATGCAAAATTGATAATTTTGATTACGTTAAATTGAAAAGTTTTTGCACAGACAAAGTCAGTGATTTGATGAGGAGGGAAGCGCAAACTGGGAAAGAATTTTTGAATTAGTATTTGTGATAAAGGTCTCATTTCTAAAATATATAGAGAATTGAGTCAAATTTAGAAGAATACAAGTCATTCCCCAATTGCTAAATGGAGAAAGCATATGAACAGACAGTTTTCAGAAGAACAAAATGAAGTTATCTATAGTCATATAAAAATGCTCTGAATCACTATTGCTTAGGGAGATGTAAATCAAAAGAACTCTGAGGATTCACATCACACCTATCAGATTGGCTAAGATGAAAAAATAGGAAGAGGATAAATGCTACAGAAGATATGGGAGATTTGAAACACTAATTCATTGTTGGTGGAGCTGTTATCTGATTTAACCAGAATTTCAAACTGTGCCCAAAGGGTTATAAAAATGTACATAACCTTTGACCCAAAATTACTACTACTAGGGCTGTATCCAAAAGAGATCATAAAAATGGGAGGAAGGACCCATATGTACAAAAATATTTATAGCTGGTTTTTTTTGTGGTGACCAAGAACTGGAAATGGGCATGGTGATTAATTGGAGAATGGTTAAACAAGTTTTGGTACGAATGTAATGGAATATTACTGTGCTATAAGAAATGATGAACAGCTGAACTTCAGTAAAATCTGGAAAGACTTTTATGAATTGTTGCTGAGTGAACTAAATAGAACCAGGAAAACATTATTCACAGTAAAGCCACAGTTTGTGAGGACAGTTTCTAATAGACTTGGCCCTTCACAATAATTCAAGGACCTAAAACATTTTCAAAGGACTCTTGATGCATAATGCCATCCTCATTCAGAGAAAGAACTATAGAGTCAGAAAGCAGAATGAAGCAAAGGATGTTCTATTTTCTGTAAGTTCTGTTTTGGTTTTCTCCCATTCATTTAGCTCTTCTGTGCAATATGACTAATGTTAAAACATATCTACTAAGGATGTGTCAGAGGAGGAAAAAGAAATTTAAAGTTATGGAAGTGATTATTGAAAACTGAAAGCAAATAAATTAATTATGAAAAATAAAAAAAATAAACTTAAAAAAACTAAATCCAACAGTAAATTTGATATACAAAAGCCAAGAGAGATATATGGTACATATCAATGACTAATTACACATGACTCAATAAGAATACAATGTTTACCTTTTATGTATGTAAAATGTAAAATCTGTCTCTAAGATTGTGATTAGTAGTTAGGTAGCTCATAAGAGTGATTGGGAAAGATCTGAGTATAATAAGCCTTCAAAAAGTAAAACCATTCAAGAATAGATAAAACAGTAATTATCTTATACAATGAGGTGCAAGAGGAAGAACCAATTTAGAGGAATTATTTGGGGGAGGGAAATTGTTAGTTCTAGAAAACTACTTTCAGTAGGAATGGGTTGAAGAGGGGAAAATACATAGACATCTAGGAGAGTATTAAAGTCTAAATTTAGAAAAAAAATAAAACTCTAAGGGGACAGGCATGGTAGAGTGGATAAAGGAGGGATCTTTAAAGGTGAAAGTGAAGAATTAGGTTAAAAATGGAATATAGAACAGTGCTCAAATTTAAGGGAATGGAAGGATAAGGGAGGGAACTTTAGAGAGGAGGTAAAGGGAATTGGTCAGATTGATGTAGAATAGGCTGTTTAGATTTAGGGGAATGGGAGGATAAGGGAGGGTTTGCTGAAGGAGGGTAGGTTAAATAAAAGGAGGGCAAGGTGTCAGATATGCATATATATGTATGTGTATATATGTGTACATATGTGAATATGTGTATATAAAATATATTCATGCTTAATTGTAGCCTCAGGGTATCAGGGAGGAACAGAGTAAAAAGAACAAAATTTAAAATGTACAGCAGAGAACAAAATAAAACCTACAAGGAAGCAAAGAAAAGATTTACAACTTTCAATATAATGCACAGTATTATAGATTTTCTTGAAATCAAAAGTTATTGCCATATATTATGAATCCACTCCTACAGTCTGCTATGCACATTACCTATTTTCTCTTTTCTTACTTTATATTTCATTTTATAATGTTATTTCTTTCTTTTCTTATGTATTTGTTTAAATAAAAAATGTTAAAAAAGAGTTATATGAGTTGTCTTCCCATTTAAAAATAAAGCTTCTTTAACTTGAATCCCTTAAGACTTCTTATTTTGGGGGGAAGGATGGAGCCAAGATGGTGGAGTAACAGCACAGACTTTCTAAAGTTCTCCCAAAAACCCAGCCAAATATCTGTAAAAAATGACTCTAACCATTTCTGGAAATGCAGAACTCACACAATAATGGACTGAAGCATATCTCCAACCCAAGACAGCCTGGAAGGTTGGAAGGAAGCATCTATTGCACTGTACTGGGAGCTCAGCACGAAATAACATTTAGCATGCTTGTACAGATGGGACCTGAACAGGCCTAGAGAGACTAATCTATTGCATCTGTGGAAATTTCTAGATTTTATGTCCCCAAATTTCTCAAGACAAATTGGATGGTCAGTGGAAATAACCTGTGGGAGATGTGTGAGAGAATAGAGTGGTCCAGCCCCATCTCCAGGGTGGCAGATTAGGGAAAGAGTGGAGGAACCCATTGCAGTTATAGCAGTGGAATCTGCAGATACTGTTTCTGGAGCTCTAGGCCCACAGATTGTGGGGGATTGAGCAGTTGACAGTACAGCTCACATTCCCACTGGAAGCAGAGAACTACCTTGACTAAGGTCTTGAAAGTTAAGTAAATGACTGGGGAAATAGGCACAAAATGGGAAAAGAACCAGACTATAGAGTCTTACTTTGGTGACAAGGAACACCAAAATATGGAAACACAAGACAACAAAGTCAAAACTTCTCCATCCAAATGTGAATTTGTCTCAGGCCATGGAAGAATTCCAAAAGGATTTTGAAAATCAAGTAAGAGAAATAGAGGAAGAGAAATGAAAGTGATGGAAAAAATCATGAAATCATGGAAAGTGAGTCCATTGCTTGCTAAAGGACACCAAAAAATATGCTGAAGAACATAATGCTTTAAAAAATAGTCTAACTCAAATGACAAGAGATCCAAAAGCAATGAAGAGAAAAATGCCCTAAAAAGTAGAATTGGCCAGATGGAAGAGGAGGTCCAAAACCTCACTGAAGAAAATAATTCCTTTAAGATTAGAATGAAGCAGATTAAAGCTAATGATGTTATGGAAAATCAAGAAATTATGAAACAAAACCAAAGGAAAAAAATAGCAATAATGTGAACTATCTTATTGGAAAAACAACTGACCTAGAAAACTGATCCAGGAGAGAAATTTAAAAGTTATGGGACTGCCTGAAAGCCATGATAAATAAAAAGGAACCTAGACATCATCTTTCAAGAAATTGTCAAGGAAAACTGCCCTGATATTCTAAAACCAGACGGTAAACTGGACATTGAAAGAATCCACTGATTGACTCCTGAAAGAGATTCCAAATGGAAAACTCCTAGGAATATTGTAGCCAAATTCCAGAGCTCCCAGATCAAGGAGAAAATATTTCAAGCAGTCAGGAAGGAACAAGGTGTGTATTGTGGAAACACAATCAGAATGACACAAGGTCTAACAGCTTCTACATTAAAGGATCATGGGATTGGAAATATGATATTCCAGAGGTCGAAGGAGCTAGAATTAGAACCAAGAATCATTTATCTAGAAAAACTGAGCAAAATACTTCAGGGGAAAAAATGGTCATTCAACGAAATAGAGGACTTCCAAGCATTCTTGGTGTCTGATTTGAAACTGAATATTGGCAGGGGAGTTGCCAATAAGTGTCAGTAGCACTTAATGCCAACAAAGGGTCTTTGTAATATGTTTCTTATCAGTCATCCAACTCACTTACCATCTATGAACTGAGAACTTTTGAAGCTGCTGCTTTTTCTGTCACTGTGATAGCCACCTTCAAAACCCATGGAAACTAGCAGCTGGGGCTGCTGACAGACTGAGCCAACTCTCACTATTGTGTTACAGTCTTCTCCTACTAACCTAAGTTGTCCTAGGTGGGAAAAAAATCTCATCTTCACCTGTTGACTGTGACTCTCCAAAATTTGATTTGTGTAGTAATTTTAAAGTTGTTTGGAGGAGAATTTTGGGAGCGTTCAACTGGATGGTTGCCTCTAACATTCCATGTTTCCTCTGCCCTCCCTCAGAATTTTTTTTAGGCTCCAAATTGCTAGTCTACATTTGACAAAGAGAGTTTCCCTCTGAGATTTCTCCAAAGCAATGAAATCATAAGTCTGAATATACCTCCTATCACTTTCCCTTTGCCTCAAACACATACACACACACACACACACACACACACACATACACACAAGTGAGTGCTTATGTGTATATGTATGTATATATATATATATATATATATATATATATACACATATACTCATATTTGTATGTATGCTTTTAAGATATCTATGTTCATATCTATCTATATAGATAGATATATACAAAGAAAAATGCAAATATTCATTGATTCAGAGATTAAAGAAATATATTAGAAATTGCTTCCTCTAGTCCCTTCATTTGATAAATGACTGCCAGAAAGTCTGAGGAGATTCCTTATGCCCTGCTGGTAGTATATAGCAGGGCTGGGATAAAATCCAAGAATTCTGATTCCATACTCAGGGTTCTGTCACTTTCACTGAACGCTGTCTACTTAATTGCATTTGTTATATAGGTTAACACCTGTATGAAAACTTAGTCTATATTGTTCATTTTCTGTTTCAGTGTATGATTTACTCTACTTCCATTCAGCACTAGAAATTAGTATCTTCTGCCTGAAGCCTCAGTTCTGGAGAGCAAGGAATGTTTGTGGCTTTCTAGAAAATTCCTGACCCGAAATAGGTCAGGGGCATCAACAAAATAATGTAAATACTGGGGTCAGTTCTGGTTACAGAGGGTGCTAAACTGAAGAATCAGAAGAAGCAAGCTATATCCTCTTGAGAAAAAGATAGTGGAATACCAGAACAGAGTTTGAGGAGCAAGGAAAAACAATGATGTTTGGAATGGGTGTGGGATATTAGACTGAACACTTATATAGCAGAATAACTATGAGCTCCTCAAAGTGATCTTGCAATCGAATATTCTTGGTGTCTGGCAGGTGTGAACTTGTTCTTATATCAAACTTTTTTAGTGTGATGTTCTACCCCACTCCCAGACTCTCCTAATAGCAGTATGACTCCTAACCTAAGTGGCAAAGTTACTTCATAAGGAACTTATTGCCTCTAAGAGAACTAAATATTTTTGAGTTTTATGAATTCTAACTCTTATAAAAACACACTTTTCTCCAGGAAAATCATCATCTGGTTAGTATGTACCAGTAAATAAAATATTTGAATTTATACATAGAAAAGTAGAGTGTCCAAATTGCTTATTTTGAATCTATATAATTGAATGAAGATACTGATAACGAATTAGAAGTATCCACACAAAAATTAACATTTGTTTACTTTGGCTTAATAAAACTGAAGTCTATTCTGCATAGAATTGTGATTGTATAACATAGAGTATAGTGTGTAGTGTTCAGGTTAAAAAAAAAAAGAAAATAATTGAAACATTGGGTTGTATCTCTTTAATCTTTTTTCTTGGCCCTTAGCTCAAACCTAGGTCAAAAGCAGTCATTTGATTGAGATTTACTTACAACATTCCATCACTAGGGAAATAGAAAAGTTTATTTGGAATGACCTTTTACTTCCAAAGTTTATTCTATTTCTATTCACTTCACCATGCTTTTTTAACCTTGTGACATGTTCCTCTTAGTCCTAAAAGAAAGCTCCACAGAGAAAGAAAAAGCCAAAGAAGACAAACATAAATGTTCATACTTGCAAATGTATTATATTCTTTGTGAGCATATAAGATATACACATCTTTAACAGTTTAGAGACTTGCTTTTCCATTATAAGATAGCAATCATATTTATACTATATTTTGAAAGGCTAATAGTATTCCATTTATTTAAAGATAACCTTTTCTCCTTACTAATATATAATGTGTGTATCCCAAATCAAAGAAATCATGTGCAAAAATTATTACTCTTCTCCCTTATTCTGTCTTAATTATCAAAAAAAACAAAAACAAATATTTCCCATGATGTAGAAATGGATTTAATCTATTTAGCTGGATTTTTCTAGTGGCTACCTACAATTAATATTAGTAATTTAAATAGGACAATGATAAGATGCATATGTATTTGGTATATTTGTACTCTGCATGAGGAGAGGGACACATCGTCCACTCCAGTGCATCCCATGTTTTTTCTACATTGAGTTGCTTAGTATGATTGTTCTTCATGTTAATAGATCAAGATTCCCAAGGAAACTCCCATGTCCATGTAATTTTAATTCAAAATCATTAAGGGTCTTAGGTGTAAATCTATTTTTTGTGAAGCTAAATGCTCTCTACTCACCTACATAGCTCCTGAGTCCCTCCTGACATTTCTTTTCTTCACAAACTCAGTCATGCTCAATGATATCATCATTAACTCTTAAACATAAAATATAAACTTTGTAGTGAAGCAAAAGCAACCATGATAACTACCATATATTTAATATGACAGAAGTAGGAACTGTCAAAATATCATGGTCTTTAATTCATAAACTCAGTGATCTGACACAGCATGTAATATCTGAAGACACTTTGAATTTAAAGAAAACGTAGTTAAGTGACAGAGTGGATAGAACCCATGATCTCAACTAAGGGAGATCTGAGTTCAAATTTAGCCTCAGATAATTACTATTTTGAGACTGTGGTGAAATCTAGTAACTCTGCTTCAGTTTCCTCATCTGTAAAATGAGCTGGGGAGGGAAATGACAAACCATTTTAGTATCTTTGTTAAGAAACTCCACAGGGGTTGTCATGAAGAATCATACATGACTGAAATAGCTGAACTATAAATACAGGAAGAAACTCAGCCTCTATTTGCCTCAGTAACCTCATCCACAAAATGAAGACTATAATAGCCCCTACCTTCCAGGAGTTTTGGTGAAGATGAAATGAGGTATTAACTTTTAAGTGCTTAGCACATTGACAGATGCATAGTTAGTGCTGCATAAATGTTGATGATGGTGATGATAACTATGACAACCCACATGCTTGAAGTGCTTCATGACTCTCTACTTTAGGTACAATTTTCCTTCATGCCTTCAAGAATAATCATCACAGGAAACTGACTCTCGACTAACAATTTTTCCTCCTTTCACTGGACGGGTTTCCTACTATATTCAGTTTAGTACTTAATAGAATGGAACTTGATCCCAGAATATAGCAGATTATTTTCTTTTGTATTACATTTTGGTTTGTTATATGATTTCTCCCATTCATTTTAATTCTTTTATGTAACATGACTCCGGTGAAAATGTATGTGTCGAACCTATATAAAATTGTATGCCATCTAGGAGAGGGAGAGGGAAGGTAGGGGAGAAGAAGGGAGAGAGGGAAAAAAAAAATCTAAATTATATAGTAGTGATTGTAGAACACTGAAAAAAAATTTAAAAATATATAAAAAAAAACCTCACTGAAGCCTGGGAAAGTACACCTACCCCCACTCCCACTCCCACTGGAAGGAGATTTCTCCCTTGACAAAGAGTTAGAAAGTCAAGTGTTCAGCTGGGAAGATGAGTAAATATTATAAAAGAATTAGACTATAGAATCTAGCTTTGTTGATAAGAAATATTAGACATACAACTAGAGGAAGAAAGCAGAGACAAATGCCTCTAAGAGGAATATGAATTGGTTGGAGGCTGTGGAAAATCTCAACAAATTGAAAATTAAGTAATAGTAGAGGAAAAATTGGAATGAGATGATAACGATATGAGAAAATCATCAAAACTGAATCAACAAATTGCTAAAGGAAAACAAAACATAAAAAATAGATTAGGTGGTACAGCCAAGATGGTAGAGTAAAATCACAAATAGCTCTCCCCTCAAACACAGCCAAGTACCTGTAAAAATGAGTCGAAACAAATTTTGGACTTCAGAACCTACAGAATGATGCAGTGAAGCAAGTCTCTAGCCCAAAACAGCCTGGAAGGTGTATGGGAAGATCTGTATCAAACCATACTGAGAGCAGAATGGCCATGCCTCCACAGATGGGACCTCAGTAGATCTCGTGAGGACTGAAACTCTGGCACCTATGAAGGTGTTGAGACTTTACAACCCCCAAAACCGTGAGGACAATTTGGAAGGTCAAAGGAAAAAATCTGCCTGAACTGTTTGAGAGAGTAGAGTTGTCTGGCTGCAGCCACAGGGTGGCAGAGTAGACAGAGGAGGTCTTGGCAGCCATAGCAGCAGCAGAGACAGTGAAATCTGCTATTTTTCAAACCCTAGGCCCATAGATTGTGGGAGTATCCATAAGACATTAAGGCTCCACTAAGGGGGCAGAGCCAAGATGGCGGAGTAGAAAGACTCACATTTGCTAGCTACGAAACCCACAGCTCATGGATTTCCTCTAAAAAGAACTCTCGACAACTTCTGGAACAGTGGAGCCGTGCAGCAACACAGTGAAAGAGATTTCCGTTCCAGAGAGCCCTGAAAAACCGTCTCCAAAGGTATACCATGCTCCAGATGGGAGCAGAGCCCTCCCCTGCCCTGCCCTGGCTGCGCAGCTCTGAGAGGAGCGAGCTGAGCCCAGCAGGCTTAAGGGACAGAATCTCCAGCAGCCACGAAGGTCCCTCCACCCACAGATGCACAGTTCAGTGAGAGAGACGGATTGAGAGGGGAGCAGGTGTCTTCGGGACTCAGGCCCCCTCGGGAGGCAGAGGCAGAGGCAGCAGGCAGCCACAGGCTCCTGAAGCAAGCAGCCAGAGGCTCCCTGAGCAGCTAGGAGCTCCACAGCAGTTCCATTACAAAAGGTCCCTGCATAAACCCCCTGAGGGAACAGAGCCTGGGAGGCGGCCCTGCCCCAACCTGAGAACCTGATTTAATCTTACCCTGAATAGCAGCCAGGGCTGCCACCAAATGCCCTGAGGCTGGGGAGCAGCATTTGAATCTCAGACCCCAAGCACTAGCTGGGCGGACCTAGGCTAGGATGGAGAGGACTCTCAGAAGTCAAGTAACTGGCTGGGAGCATTTGAATCTCAGACCCCAAGCACTAGCTGGGCGGATCTAGGCCAGGAGGGAGAGGACTCTCAGAAGTCAAGTAACCGGCTGGGAAAATGCCCAGAAAAGGGAAAAAACTA
>CM053774.1:79619888-79653326 GCA_028658325.1 Potorous gilbertii
ACAAATGGGGAGAAAATTTTGGAAGCCAAAATCTTGTGAAAATGAATGTAAAAAGTTAAATAAATAAATTTATTTAAAAAAAAAAAGGATCCACTGAAAGCAGAGAACTACCTTAACAAGGAGCTAAAAGTCAAATAAATGGCAGGGGAAATGAGCAAAACCTGGAAAAAGAATCATATTATAGAATTTTATTTTGATGACAAGGAATATCAAAATATACCAACAAGAGAAGACAAAAACGTCAAAATTCTTCCATCTAAAACCTCCAAGAAAAATGTGAGTTGGTGTCATACCATGGAGGAGTTCAAAAAGGATTTTGAAAATCAAGTAAGAGAAGCAGAAGAAAAAATGGGAAGACAAATGAGAGTGATGCAAGGAAATTACGGAAACTAAGTGAACTGCTTGCTAAAGAGGATGCAAAAAAAAACACACAGAAGAAAATAATATTTTAAAAAATAGTCTAACCCAAATGGCAAAAGCAATCCAAAAATAAATGAGAAGAAGAATGCCTTACAAAGCAAAATTGACCAGGTGAGAAAGGAGATTCAAAAGCTCACTGGAGAAAGTTCAAGATTAGAATGGAGCAGATGGAATATCAAAAAATCAAGAAATTATAAAACAAAACCAAAGGAATGAAAAAAATAGAAGACAATGTGAAATATCTTATTGGAAAAACAACTGACCTGTAAAATAGATCAGGACAGACAATTTAAAAATTATGGAACTACATGAAAGCCATGATCACAAAATGAACATAGACAACATCTTTCAAGAAATTATCCAGGAAAACTGCCCTGATATTGTAAAGCCAGAGGATGAAATAGATATTAAGAGAATCCAACAATTACCTCCTGAAAGAGATCCCAAAAGGAACACTCCTAGTAGTATTGTAATTAAATTCCAGAGCTCCCAGGTCCAGGAGAAAATACTTCCAGCAGGTGGAAAGAAAATAATCGAGTATTTTGGAAACACAATCAGGATAATACAAGATCTAGAGACTTCTAAGAAAACGGATCAAAAGGTTAGCGACATGATATTATAGAGGTCAAAGGGGCTAGGATTAAATCCAAGAATCACCTACGCAGCAAAACTGAGTGTAACACTTCAGAGGAAAAAAGTGGTCTTTCATCAAAATAAAAGACTGTCAGGGATTTGTGATTAAAGAGATCAGAGCTGAATAGAAAATTTGACTTTCAAAGACAAGAATCAAGAGAAACATGTAAAGGTAAACATGAAAGAGAAATCATAAGGGATTTACTAAAGTTGAACTGTTGGCATTCCTAGAAAGAAAGATAATATTTGTAACTTTTCTCAGTATTTGGATAGAGGGTGAAGAAAAGGGAGGGAAGACTGGAAGGGGAGGGGTAATGACAATGTATTTCAAGTTGAAGTGGGGAAGAGGTGAAAAATAGGGAGAAAATCTGGAACTCAAAATCTTGTGGAAATGAATGTTGAAAACTCAGAAAAAACTAAATTTAAATCTTAAAAAATCTTATTGGCTCAACTAAGAATCCAAAAGTTCTGTTAATAATTATTTTTGTACAATGAGGTAAAACTTATGAAATATTACCTTCTATTAAAATCATTCCAGTTATGCTCAGTGAATCATCTTTTAATCTTCAAACTGTTATTTGACTTAATAACTTTCATGAAATTTAAGATATCAATTCTGAAAATTATTACACATAAATAAGGTTAAGGATGACAATACTCACCAAAATCAATCATTTATGTCTCCTAAGTGATGTTCTTTCGGTTTTCTATTTGGTCCTCTCAGCAGTCTGAGTTTTACATTTGATGGAAATTTTTTTTAATGAGCATGAATTTTGACAGTTTTTTGTACGCACGTTTTTGGATTGTTTTTTACAAGGTAGCATTTTATGTCCTTCATAGTTCAATTTAATGCTCTTTTCTTCTTAAAATAGCATCTCTTTTCTGCTCCTAAAGCCCATTTTCTTCCTCATTTAACACCAAAATAATTCACACAAGAGACACATCATTTCCAAACATACATAATTAATCGTATGTAAAAATAAAAATACATACACATACATTTTTAAATTTGTGATTTTTAATAAAATTAGTATTCAAGTTATTTGTGTTTTATAATGGTGAGATAGAGGAGAGGGAGAGTCAAAATATGTCATAACATACTGTTAAGAGTTCTGACAATGGAAGGAGAAAGTTTATAATAGGGAGAGACTGATCTCATCCAAGAAATAGAAATCTATTTCTCCAAATTCTCACCATTGATTTCTTAGTGCCCTTGTCTCTTAACTGCAATGAAAAATTTTCAAGTATGAGGAACCAAGATGAACATCTCAGTTTAAGTTTCCCAATATTCCCCTCCAAACAGCTTTATAATAATGTATGAAATCAATTTCTAGACTGGCATAATGAACTAAAATAAGTTCCATAGTGGGCAAAAACCTCTCCCTGCAGGATGCTGGAACTATCTGCAAGGATGTTAGTAACCTCAGACACAACTGGGAGGCACTGAATAAAAAAATAAGGGGTGATGGAAATATAAGGGAGGTAGAGAAGACAAGAAAATTTTGAAAGCAAATTATAAAAAAAAACTTTTTTATATGTTTCATTTGTTATATAGCAGAATGAAAGTCATAGTGATTACATGATTTTTCAAATAAATACACAAAATGCAAGCTATATCTGATGAGCCATCAAGTTCACCAACAGGTCTTAGTAAGCAAGTGGTGGCAGGAGAATATATTAGTTTGAAACCCCTGGAATTAAACGTCAGACTAAGATTTTTTCAGCTCAATACAACTTAGGAGACAATGGGACAGAGGCCATCTCAAAGCAAATGATGCAGGAGCACAACCATTGAGCCTTAGAGGTGGCTATTACAGAAAGAGTTTGGTGAGCTCTGAGCCCAGAAACTGTGAGGGAGTCAGAAAAGTGTTGAAAAATAATTTATAGGAGGACTTTTGCTGGCACTGTCCATGGAAGCTGGGGTTGTTTGGCAACTCTGGTGACCATACCCAATTCTTGGTCATATTGTCAGGGTAGAAAGAAATGGATATTTAAAGTAATAGATGATTTTAATCATTCCTGATGAAAATACCATAGATGAAAAAAATGACATTCAAGCACAAGACTCAAGGGAAACATATAAAAGCAAATATGAACAAGAAATCATAAGGGACTTGATAAGGCTAAACTTTTTACCTTCCCATATGGGAGGATGATACATATAATGCCCAGAGTTTATCATTCTTAGGAATCTTGTAAGGACTCTACATAGATAGAAGAGAGAGGAATAAGTTGATTACATTGGGATGATCCTCAAAAATGAAGAATTGAAAAGGAGGGATGCATTAAAAAGAAGGGAAAAGGTAAGGAAAGAAGAGAAAATGGTCTTACAAAAAAAAAGCATTTAAAGAGCAGCTTTTTATTACTAATATGGAAATGTTTTGTATTACTATACATATTTAATTTATATCACATTGTTTCTTAACAAGGGGAGTAAAAAGGGGGAAATAATGTGAAATTTTTTTTCAAACTGAATATTAACAATTTTTACATATAATTGGAAGAAATAAAATATTATAAAAAGAACTATTGCAAATGAATTTGGTACACATTTAGAATTAGACTACATAAGACTTAGCCACTAATGAATGTGAGAGACATGAGACCAGAATTAAAGATGAGTTCCTGGTTCCAAATATGGATTAATGCAAAATGGTAAAGTAATTAACTGAAAACGAGAAACCTAAGAGAAGAGACAGGAAATTTGGTTTTGACCACATTGAACTAATGATATTCTCACAAATGTCAACTTGGATTTCCAGGACAAGAATAGTACTAGAAACGTCATTCCTTTGAATCAATTGTATTACACAGTATATTCATGAGGTGGATCCACATAGTGGATTAAAATTTTGCTGACTGTATACTCTCAAACATATATGACAATATGTGTGCAAAACTTCATCATCCAGTACAATCTCCTAAATACTGAGCAAAACAAGTCACTACTAATTAGACATATTTTCATACTGGTCTAGTGATAATTTATGCAACATCTTTAAAAAGTATGATTAGCACATGAAAATTGGATTTTCCTAACCTTAGAATTTTCATCCTATAAACACAACAGCTTTTCAACAAATATTCATTAGTACCTCTGAAATCCCCTGAAAAATTTCGACATCTTTCAGAATTGTTGTTAATTAGTTTCTGAAGACCCCAAGTTCCACTTTCAATATGTTAGAAAATACTCTAGTGTTCTTAAAGGCCATTCTGGCTTAATATATAGTTTGAAAAGCTCACCAAGTAGCAAAGGGTTCATGTACTGCCTCAAAGAAAAGATTGTGCCTGTTGTCCAAGAAATCACCTAGTTAAATATGAAGATAGAGTATATGGCTATCTAAGTGACACTTTACTCTGTTCACTTCATCAGAAGATGACACTTCTGACCATCCTAGGTCAGACCATCATTGCCTCTAGCTCATATTACTACTTTAATGATCAATTTTATCTCCTTGTCTCAAATCTCTGACCACTCTAATCCATCCTTCACAGAACTGATAGTAGTATTCTTGAATGTTAATCTACCATGATATTACCATGATAAATGAACTTCTATGGCCCCTTAATATTTCTAGACACAAATTAAATCTCCTTGACTTTATATTTAAAGTTCAACTTAACATTTCAGGATTGCTATATATTACCTCTCTTTAAGGACTCTCCTTTCCAACCAAATATTCCTTGTTGCTGTTCCTCATACATTTTATTCTATTCTGTCTCCATGCCTTTGCATAATTTTTTTCCTATGCCTAGACTCTACTTTCTTCACATTTGTATTTTAGAATTTCATGCTTCCTTTTATTTTTAACTCAAATACTGCATCCAATATGAAATTTTCTTTGGTCCCCTCATATCCCAATCCTGAAATGACCATATATTCACATTGTATATATTTTGCTTGTACTTAGTACATGTGCAATGTTTTCTGTTACAGATAGCAAATGCCTTTGTATACCCAGTGCCTATCTCTTTACCTTGCACAGAGGAGATGCTTAAAAATGCTTGAGAAATGATTAGCTGAATAAAAAATAATTGTACCTAACTAGAAAGATAGTACTCAGGTTCACCTGGAAAAAAGAAACAAGAAACTGAAAAAGAGAAATTCATCCTTTCTCTCAAACAAGGGCAGTAACTTAATGGTAGTCATCTCATTACACAGTGCTTCTGATGAAACTAAGAAGAATGAATGCTGAAAATAATTGCAATTTATTTGAGAAGACCAGTTACAAGAGATGGAGATAAAGAAAAGCTACAATGAAAATGATAATACTTTCCTAATGAAGTGAATGTGTACATTGACGCATATTTACTTCAATGCAAAGGGAGACTTGACACAGCATTCCAAAGGTATGTTGGAAAGATTTTTCAGGTTTGAATGGCAAAGATTACATTATTTGTACTCACCTTCTGTATATCCACATTCATCATGTTTCCAAAAGTGAAAAAAGCTCAAATGCCATCTTTTTTCTTTAATGATTTTTAAATTAATTTATTTCTGTTTAGTTTTCAACATTTACTTCTACAAGATTTTAAGTTCAAAATTTTCTCCCCAGCTCTCTCCTTTAGCCTTCCCAAAATAGTTTGCATTCTGATTACCCTTTCCCCCAATCTGCCCTTCCTTCCATCACACCCATCCCTTCTTGTATCCCCATCTCTTCTATTTTCTTTTAGGGCCAGATAGTTTTCTGTACTCCCTTACCTGTATATCTTATTCCCCAATTCTTCATAAAAACTATTTTAAACGTTTTTTTTTAAAATTTTGGGTTCCAATTTCACTCTCTTGTTCCAACCACACTGAAAAGGAGAGCATTCAATAAATATTATGCATGTGTAGTTATGCAAAATTTTTTCATAAAAGTCAAGTTCTGAAAGAATAATTATATTTTCCTCTACTCTATCCTTCCCCCAATTTATTATATTCTTTCTTTTGACCCTATCCTTCCCCAAAAGTATTTACTTCTGATTCCTCCTTCCTCATTTGCCATCCCTTCTATTATCCCCTCACACACTGCTAAGCCCATTCTCCCCTTTTTTCTGTATTGTAAGATAGATTTTCATAGCAAATTAAATGTGTATGTTTTTACCTCCTTAAACCAAATGTAATGAGAATAAGGTTCCCTTTTTCCCTCTCACCACCCCACTATTCCCCTTCCTTGAAAAAGCTTTTTCTTGCCTCTTTAATGTGAGAGATAATTTTCCCCATTCTGTTTCTTCCTTTCTCACCCCAATGTATTCCTCTATTACCCCTTAATTTTAATTTTTACCTGTCATCCCTTCCTATTCAACTCACCTTGTACCCTCTGTCTATATGGGTATAATCCCTCCAACTACCCTAATACTGAGAAAAGTCTCAAGAGTTAAAAATATTATTTTTCCATATAAGAATGTTAACATTTGAATTTTAGTAAGTCCCTCATGATTTCTATTTCCTGTTTACCTTTTCATGCTTGCCTTGATTCTTGTGTTCAAAAGTCAAATTTTTTATTCAACTCTGATCTTTTCATCAAGAATACTTGAAAGTCCTCTATTTCATTGAATGAGCATTGTTCCCCCTGAGATATTATATTCAGTTTTTCTGAGCAGGTGATTCTTGGTTTTGATCTGAGGTCCTTTGACCCCTGAAATATCATATTCCCAGCCCCATGATCCCTTAATGTAGAAACTGTTAGATATTGTGTCATCCTGCTTATGTTTCCACAATACACTAATTGTTTCTTTCTGTCAGCTTGAAATATTTTTTTTTTGATCTGGGAGCTCTGAAATTTTCTAAAATAATCCTAGGAGTTTTCCTTTTGGGATTTTTTTCAAGAGGTGATCAGCGGATTCTTTCAATATTTATTTTACCCTCTGTTTCTAGAATATCAGGGCAGTTTTCCCTGATAATTTTTTGAAAGATGATGTGTAGGTTTTTTTTTCTCATGACTTTCAAGTAGTCCCATAATTTTTAAATTGTCTGATCTATTTTCTTCATCAGCTGTTTTTCCAAAGAGATATTTCACATCTGCTGTTTATCATTCCTTTGGCTTTGTTTTATGATTTCTGCTCCATTCTAATCTTGAATAAATTATTTTCTTCAATGAGCTTTTGTACTTCCTTTTCCATTTCACCAATTTTGCTTTCTTAGGGCATTTTTATCCTCATTGGCTTTTTGAATTTCTTTTTTCACTTGGGTTAGTCTATTTTTTGAAGTTTTATTTTCTTCAGCATTTTTTGGGTCTCCTTTAGCAAGCAGTTGACTTGTTTTTCATAATTTTATTGAATTACTCTCATTTCCCTTCCCAGTTTTTGCTCTATTTCTCTTACTAGATTTTCAAAATCTTTTCGAGTTCTTCCATGGCCTGAGACCAATGACCAATTTTTCTTGAAAGCTCTGAATGTAGAAGCTTTGACATTGTTGTTTTTTGTTTGCAGGTTTTGGTCTTCTTTGTCACCAAAGATTCTATAACGTAATTCTTTGCCCAGTTTTTGTTCCTTTCCCCAGATATTTCCTTGACTTTTGAGCTCTTTGTCAAGGTAGTTCTCTGCTTCCAGTGGGGGTGGAGGTTGTACTGTCAACTGTTTGATCTGTCCATAGTCTCTTGGCCTAGATCTCCAGAAACAGTGGCTGTAGCTGCCCTTGCTGCTGCTTTGGATGCTGTGTGTTCTTCCACTCCTCTGTCATCTGCTGCCCTGGGGCTGGGACTGAATCATTCTGCTCTCTCACACTGGTCCCATAGGTTTTTTCTACTGACCTTCCAATTTGTCTTCAGCATTTTGGGGTCATGAAGTCTGCAAACCACTTGAAATGCCCAAGATTCATTTCCTTTAATACCTACTCAAGTGCCTTCTGTGCTGATGAGGCCCACATTGGAATGTGCTCTGCCCCCAATGCAGCACCATAAATGTTCTGGGCACTTTCCAGTCTGTCTCAGAATGGTGATTTGCTTCACTCTGTCACTCTATGGGTTCTGCAGCTCCAGAATTTGTTTAGTTATGTTTTACAGGAATTTGGCTGGGCTTAGGGGGAGCACTCTAGAAAGTCCATGCTGTTACTCTATCATCTTGACTCTGTCCATGTTTTCTTTAATGTAATTGACTAAGTAGCTAAACTTAAGAAGATGAAAATTAATAGAAAAATAAGATGAAATTTAATAGAAAAGAGCCACATTTTACTAAGAAGAATGTATAAAAAGTCAATGGGAGTAGGGGATTCAGTGATACAGAATTTTGTCTGAAAAAAATTAGATTTTTTACTTGACTAATGGTAACATATAAATTAGAACAACTAGGGGGCATAATGAGTATAGTGGTGGGCTTGGTGCCAGAAAGATTGGAGTTCAAGTCTGATGTCAGACAATTATGAGCTTTGCTACTCCAGATCTGCCTGTGTATATTTCTCCATCTGTAAACTGAGAATAACCATAATATTTATTTTGCACCTTTGTTATGAGGAATATTTCTCATAAATAACCTATGTAAAATGTTCTACAAACCTCAAGGAACTATAAAAATACTAGCAATCAATTGTTATTGTTGCTATTTATTGCATTATGATATGAAAGCAAAGAAATCTAATACAATATGAAGTTCCAATGACAGGCTTATTCAAGTATAGGTATGTGATAATCCTGATGAGCTTGGTCCTAGTTAAACCATATCTACAATATTGTTTACAATGTTTAGGGGAGGAAAGAAAGCTGTAACACACACAAAATATGAAGAAGTGCAGAGGTCAAACGTACTCTGCAGAAGTCTTGGATTTGTATGATTATACCCAATCCATCCACAACATCAGAAGAGCATTCATAGATGAAGTCTTCAAGACAATAAAGATGCAAAATCAAAGAAATCAGATGATATTTTTGTAATGACCTATTTTTTTCATCGTCACAAAGAAAGCACCATTTTTAGAAGGAAACAAAATCAATATTCAAAGAGATATTCATGAAAATAAAGTAGAAAAGGAAACAGTGCACATTAAACAAACTACAAAGAAAAAAAATCAATGATCTAGGACAAGGGCAGGGAACCTGTGGCCCCATATAATGAATCCTTTTTTAAGGGATATGTTCTATGAAGTTTGGATTCAGTCAAAGGACTGCACTTGAGAATGTAGATGGCTACATGTGGCTTCGATGCTGCAGGTTCTCCACTCCTGATTCTAGGCAATAAAGCAATTGTTGAAAGCACTGGGGGATTATTTTATGTGATAGTTTAGGGAGGAGTTTATAATGTACAGGAGAGATTACAATGAAATTATCATCCAGGAAGGTGATTTAAAAATCTACTTTTTTAAAATAAAATCTCTCTGAAATTTAGCTATGCTTGCAAAATAGATAGAATTAAAGTATGGAGACAAAAAATAAGTAATTTTGTAAAGTATAACAAATTTTTAATCTGATAGAACAAAAAATAATATATCCTACACTGTCTACACTTTGGTGAGGAGAAAGAAAGGGAGCGGGAGAAAGAGAGAGAGAGACAGAGACAGAGACAGAGACAGAAAGAGACAGACAGTCAGAGATAGAGAGAGGAAGAGAGAAAAAGAGATAGAGAAAAAGAAATACAGAGAAGATTCACTGTAATATCCATAAGCCTGTAACACACTAAGAACCTGTTATGAATGATTTTTCATATTTCAAGGTACTTGTGAAATAAAAGCAGTTATACATTAATCAATCAACCACCATTTATTAGCCACTTACTATGTACAAGTTACTATGATAAGCATGGAGAATATTTAAAGAAGGCAATAATTCTCCTTGCCTTCAAGGAGCTTACAATCAATTGGGCTGTATAAATTATACAAAGTAATATGCAGCCTCTTATCTGTTCATGATTCTCAATCATGCGTTTGAAGTAGAATCATAGCACCATACATCTAAAACTGGAAGTAATCTATCCAACACAACCTTTTCATGTCATAGATGTTTTGCCCTAAAATAAAATTAACGGTATTGATTTTGATTTTATGCTATTTGACTTAGAATGCTGTTGTTTGTTTATAGGGAGATATTAAATGAAATATTTTCAAGGATGTATGCCTTATTAATGCCATAATTGCACCATTTTTGTCTAGACATCACTATTCCAGGATATTTTAGAAGGTGATTTGATAGAAATACTTATTAATTTATTTAACTCGGCAAACTAAGGATAATTAATTTCAGGGACCTTGAGATAAATGGCTCTTGACACAACCATATGGTCACTTGTTGCAAACTTTTCCAACTGAAATGTCACAGCTTCCAAAATATATAAACTCCTATATCATATAGAGATATGCATCTTCTATAAAGTTGACTCCCTGATCCATGCTGCAATCATGAATCCAAATTTTAAAGCCTTGTTGTTTTATCAGATTTTGAAAATCTATTTTGTATCTGATTATCACTAACATGGAGTGTCTACTTCCTTGGTTCGAATTGATGGGAACCTTGTGAACACTTTATCTCCTAGAGTTATTTTTTCAAAGGAGAGGGAATTTAGGTATTATCTGATATTTTTCCCTAAATTTTATTAATATAGATTTCAAATTATTTAAAACAATAACTGCAATACTACAAATTTAAAATCATCCTAACAAAATTAATCCATGAAGAACGGAAGATGTTGAAGAATTAAATTTTGGTGATACAAAATAGAACAAATAATAACAAGGAGCAAGAAACCCAGGAAATATGCAGATAAAAAGTCTGAAACATGTCAACCAAAAATATTATTGAGATTTTAGTTTACATAAAGGAAGCTATAATTTCTGAGAAGAGAGAGGTGATACCCTCTCGATGCACTATCATAGTCAAATCAGATTCCTATTGGTAGGCTAAAGAGAGTCAAGATGAAGGCAACCAGGATGGTAAAAGACCATGAGTCCATGTCATATAAAAATTGGTTAAAAGAACTCAAGATTCAGCCTGGCAAAGATCCAAGATTAATATAAAATCTATGTTGAAGTATTTCTCAAGTAGGTGCTTAACAAATGTCTATATTTTATGGTAACTGAAGTAACATAGACTATTTTCCTCCTTTGTCATTTCCTCTAGCCCAATTTATTGCCAACTCTGATTTAAAGGACATCCTACCTCTTCAGTGAGTTCAGTATTGGGCTCAGAGTTTTCATTTCCATCCAAACACCTATCCTTATGCAGAAGATTTTCAATAAACAAGTTAATATACTTTTTTAAAATCCTCTTAGCTTCCTGTTCCACAATCTATTCAGCTCCTATAACCTATACCTCTACTCCAGGTGAGATACATATAGGGATGGGTTACACTTTATCTTGTGATCACCCACAGCTCTCCAACTTCCTCATTTAAGAACTCGAAACTCCTTTTTCCAATCATATTCATTTTACTATACCATCTTTCCTTGCACATTGCTAATATGAATGAAAAGGTACTCATTAAATGCTCACTATGTGCTAAAGTATGCATTAAGTGATGTGGGTACAACGAATAAAAATGACAACAATAGTTTGCATTTATATAGCAACTATGGGCCAGGTGCTTTAGAAATATTATCTTATTTGATCCACACAACTCTGCAAGGTAGTGGCTGTTATTGTTCCCATTTTACAATTGAGGTTTCCATAAATGTAATTGTTACCTTCTGTTTGATGTCCCATTGGAGCTCAAGATTTCCTGAATCCGGGTCCACTGTTCTATCCAGTGTACAACTTAGCTGCCTGAATAAAAAGGAGAGGAAGAAAGTGTGTTATTTTCTCAATAAAAAAGACAACACATACAGGTAGTTCAGCTCGAAGATAGGTGGAAAGGCCCTTTCATAGTTGAATGTAGCAGTAGCAAATCAGGAAGTAGTACTGACTGAATTCATTACTAATTAACATTTTTCTTATCTCAACTGAGTTTTCACTGGATGCATTCTTTTCTTCTTATCTGAACATCCTATTCAGAGCAATGACTGTTCCAAATTTTTCATCACTCCTCAAACCTCCCTTCTCTCTCAGTAGAGTCCCTCATGGTATACTACAATGAAAAAATTGAAGTTAGCTGCTTTGAGCTTCCTCTTTTCTCCTTCACTTCTTCTCACATCCTGGTGGCATCATCCACCACCAGCTCATGGTTTTTCACTCTGTTCCCTGATGAATAATTGCTCCTACTACTTGACAGAGTCAAACCTCAACATGTCCTTGATTCCTTCCCCCTTCATATTCTTCAATAGATTGTGTTCACTATCTCTACTGCAGATAGAGCAACTCCAATGGCTGGCCATGTTGTTAGAATGCCAAACATATGCTTGCCTAAAAAACTATTTTATGGAAAAATCACACAGGTAAAGTACTCACATGACACTCAGAAGAAGTGATACAAGAACATTCTCAGAGTATCTCTTAAGAAGTTTGGAACTGATTGTGTGAAATGGGAGACACTCTCAGGACTATCCAGCATGGTGAACCATCACTAGAGAGGGTGCTGTAATCTATGAGTGAAGCAGAACTGAGGTAGCTCCAAAGAAAAATGAATCCATTTTTAGAGAACCCAACCCAAATGTTCACATGGACTATTTGCGTTTACCTATGGTAGAATATTTTGAGTTCATATTGGACTGATCACCCCAGTTGTACACACTGTGACTTTGACATAGGGGATGTCATTTTGGTCCTCTTTGTGAATAAAGGACAACAACCATACAAACTATATCCACTGGAATAATTTTATCTTTCTGAAATATTTAATCTCTATCTATTCATTCCTTCCTTCTGTCCACATATGTAGTTAAATTATCCTATCCTTAAAAAATGTTCCAAGTTAGATCTTCCTATTCTCACTTGGTATAATCCACAATCTCTCCTTAACTAAATTACATTAGATAGGAATATGTAGTGGCTTTACTTCTTCTCTTTTCACTATCTTTTATTAATGTTCTGTTAAAAGGCTCAATATTCAACTGAAACCATTCCCTCCAAAATTACCACTCATATATTAGTTACCTCAGCCTTTTCTTTTACTTCTTTGTAATATTTGAATAGCAATATTTTAAAATAGTGAATGTGCCTTTTTGAAGCCTAATCTTGTACCAGAAAGTGAATAAATTCCAGATAGGGGGCAGTAGGAACCTGCTCCTTTAGTGTTGACAAAAATCTATTGATTATTCCATAGATGTTATAGTTTATTCTGAAAGAAATATACACACACATATATATATATATATATATATATATATGTAAATTTGCTTTTTAGGTAGATATTATAGATATTATTCCCCTTTAATATCATAGAGCTCCTGTTCAGAGCAAAAGCTGTCCTGATTATCTTTAATACCCTTGTAGCATAGGTCGTGGGTGGGGAACCTATGGTCTCAAGGTCACATGTGGCTTTCTAGGTCCTTGGGTGCTGCCTTTTGATTGAGTCCAAGTTTTACAGAGCAAATCCTTTTATTAAGGGAATTTGTACTGTGTAGTTTGGATTCAGTCAAAAGGCTGCACTTGAGGACCTAGAAGGCCACATGTGGCCTGGAGGTTACAGGTTCCCCATCCCTGGCATATCTTCTTAGCCTAGAATCCACAGATGCCCAAGGAGTTCATGGATCCATTTCACGCAGTCTTTGAAATTGGATTAGAATTTAAAAAAAATCTTTATTTGTACTAACATTTAGCTTGTTATTTAAATTTTTAAAAACCTGAGAAGCGGTCTGTAGGCTTAAGTGAATTGTAAAAGGGGAGTATGATATAAACACAAAATGTTAAAAACCTTGCCATTGAGTGGCCTGCCTGCCTAATTGACCTTTTAAAAAGCAGCACACCTTCAGCATCCAGTATTTCTACCCTGGGCAACAAGCCAAACCAAGAAATGTCTTTTTGATTGGACAGATCTTAAGAATTCATAGGCCTAATGCTATGCTTATTTGACATATATTTTTGCGGGCATGATGGTAGGCATTCAAACATTATGATGGAGGAATTGTATTGTTCAAAGTATGATAACTCAAGCAAAAAAAAATCTCATAACTTATAGGTGTGATGTTTCACCTATAACTTATCAGAAGCCCTGAATGCCAGTGAGCGACTGACCCCCATACATCTTCACATTGCCATTCAGCTATCAAAATGTCTATGAGCAAAGAAGTAAAACATGATTTATGGCAAGTTGCAAGATTCTAAGCTTGCACACTGTCATGTATGGAGCAGAGATCAATTCATGGCTTACATATTTGTCACAGAACAGTGCATCTTCCAACCTACCACCTTGAAATTAAGTTTCAGGATGAAAGAAACATGTGGCAATGCAATAGGGAGGAAAACTACATTTTCATTAGCATACTGAAATCATTTAGTGCAGAATGAAAGTCAGAAGCCGCACAATCCCTTTTGGTCACTGCATTGTTCCCATGGCCTAGGAAACTGGTGAAAAGTAAAAACCCAAGAAAGATAAAAATCAGAAAATCATCTAAAATAGAGTCCAGTACATGATGCTCAAATGCTGAGCTTTGACAAACCTTTTACTTTCCATTTCTGAAGGAGAACGGTATTTTCTCTGATTTATTGCATTCTGGATAATATGACTAAATGTCAGTTTATGGTACTGCTAGATTGACTTTCTTTGATACAGCCAACCCTCTCTGAATATTTATTTGAAAATTTTCTTAACTTATTCACTTGGTAGTTTAATTTATATCTCACAAGCAAGTCTGACAAGGGAAGTTGTGAAGGATGCTACACATAGTCTTGGCAACTCATGGATTATTATCTCTTTTTCAAAGGACACCTTTTTCAAATTATTTTTCTCTACACTCCCTTGGATGGCTGACTAGTTTGTGGGTAAGTAAACCTTAAGACATTTGGAACACAAAAGAAAACATGACTATTCAGTTGCTAGTGGAGCTTCTCTCCACTGTATATGGTATGTCAGGGCTGAATTTTTGATTTGCAGGAAGTCAGTATTAGAAATTGATTATTAACATCAATACAATGGAATATATGTGAGTAGGACTACATATTCCAGTATTCTTGGGCTGAAAGCAGGAGTTCTGACTGGAAAATTTCTTCAGAATTAATGTTACAAAGAGGTCATATTATGGTGACCAAGTTAGGAACATTTTGAAAGAAAAATGATATCTAGGAGAAGAAAAATATTTTTATTGTGGATTTTCTGTCATAACTGGCAATCAAATGGAGAAATTAAAGGAAAATATTAAAGGAAAATTAAAAGGATGACAGCATCCAAGAATTCAGATATCTTAAAGTTTGCCTAATGTCCCAAAGGTCAACAACATAACCCTTCTGAACTCCATCAATGATGTGAGATCAATTGATAATCTCAATGAAAATGAAGGTATTGCATGTTCTACTTTTGCCAGGAGGAGAAGAGATGAAAAAGGAAGAGGAGGAAGAAAGAGGAAGCAATTCTAACATTCCCTGTCTACCCATATTTAGACATTTCAGCTGTTCAAAGATGGCGTTATTAATGTTTACTGAAATGAACACAGTTAAGCCATTCTGGAGTATCCTATAGAAAAGTCCGTATTGATCTATTAAAGGAATAGCATGACTTCACTAAAACTAATTCCTCTTGTTTTCTGCCCTAGTTCTAACTCATTCCATACCCCTCCTGTACTTGAAGAGTACCCAAAAGACAAAAAGGAACACATGGAATGATGAGGTGACTGAGTCTGACTGTGCTCAGGAGTAGTTGTTCCTGTCTCATAAAGCAGGGAAGGGTAAGAAGGAAACTGAGGGAATAATTCCACTCTATCATTTATAAATGACTTTTATCTTTCAAAAATTACAATAATGGGTTTGAATTAACATCTTGCTCTTCAAATGGCTCATTTTGTTTCGTAAAAAGGAAACATTCATAAAACTGATCACTCTATATTTCACCATAAGACATGAACATTTCACCATAAGAATATAACAACTTAGTTTACTAGAAATTTATGTTAAATTTCTGAACTACACACTCACTACAGCAAAACAATCCTACTCACCACAGCAAAACAACCCTACTCACCACAACAGCTATTCCAAAACTTGGTATCTTTCTTCAAGCATTGCAACAATCCTTCAATGCTCTAGTCTGAGGACTTTGACTCATCTTTCAACAAAATAATTGATGGTATTTCGCAAGATCTCCCTCTACTCCCCTGTTCATCTAACATTATTCAGATATCTTCTCCCATTATCTGAAAGACTGCTGAAATCAACATAACAGTCCCTTGATCAATGAACATAATAGTAGTTACTATTTAAAAAATGCTAGGTAAAACTGACATGATTTGCTTTTTTGTTAAGTTCATATTTACCTTGCTATTTTTTTTTCTTTTCTAAATTGTTCATGAAGTATCCATTTTAACACATGGCCCATGACTTTGGCAGAACTTATAGACATCAAAATGGTTTATAGATTACCTGTTTTAAAAATCAGTATACATACCCTTTTGTAGTCCTATAGTTCCTCTTCAAATTCAGATTTTTTAAATGTTTATTTATTTTTAGTTTTTCAATGTTTATTTTTATTTTTATTTTATTTTATTTTTAGTTTTCAAAATTCACTTCCACAAAATTTTGAGTTCCAAATTTTCTCCCTATATCCCCTCCCCTTACCCCATAATACCATGCATTTTGATTATTCCTTCCCTCAATATACCCTCCCTTTGATCACATGCCCCCTTTCCCTTCCCTTATCCCCCTCTTTTTTTGTAGGCAAGATAGATTCCTATGTCGCATTACCTGCAATAATTATTTCCCAGTTGTATTCAAAAACTATTCTCAACACTCCTTCCTAAAACTTTGAATTCCAACACATCTCCCTTCCTCCCTCCCTACCCATCTCCACTGAGAAGGCAAGCAATTCAATATATGCTATATACGTGCAAAAGATTTCCACAAAAGTCATGTTGTGTAATACTGTATTTCCCTCCATCCTATCCTGCTCCCTCATTTATTCTATTCTCTCTTTTGGCCTTGTCCCTCCCCAAAAGTGTTTACTTCTAATTACTACCTCCTCCCACTTGCCCGCTCTTCTATCATTCCCCACACCCTACCTGTCCCATTCTTCCCTACTTTCCTGTAGTGTAAGATAGATTTTCATACAAAATTGAGTGAGCATGTTATTCTCTCCGTAAGCCAAATATGAAGAGAATAAGCTTCACTTTTCCCTCTCACCTCCTCTCTTTTCTATACAATTGAAAAAGCTTTTTCTTGCCTCGTTTATGAGAGATAATTCACACCATTCCATTTCTTCCATTTTCCTCCCAATATATTCCCTTCTCACTCACTAATTTTATTTTTTAGATATCATTCCTTCTTATTGAACTCACCCTGTGCTCTTTGTCTACATACATATGTATATATGTATATACACATACATATACACACACATACACACGGGTATGTATTATCCCTGCAAATTCTGAAATATTGACAAAAGTTACAAATATGGTCTTTCCATGTAGGAATGTAAAGAGTTTAACTGTAGGAAGTCCCTTATGGTTTCTCTTTCCTATCTACTTTATCGTGGTTCTCTTGATTCTTGTTTCAAAGTCAAATTTTCTCTTCAGTTCTTATCTTTTCAACAAGAATGCTTGGAAGTCCTGTATTCCATTGAATGGCAATGTTTTTCCCTTGAAATAATATACTCAATTTTGTTGGGTAGGTGATTCTTGGTTTTAATCCTAGTTCTGTTGACTTCTGGAATTGATCCCTTAATATAGAAGCTGTTAGATCTTGTGTTATCCTGATTGCATTTCCACAATATTCAAAATGTTTCTTTCTAGCTGCTTGCAATATTTTTTCTTGACCTGGGAGCTCCGGAATTTGGTTACAGTATTCCTGGTGATTGGTGGATTCTTTTGATCTTTATTTTGCCCCCTGGTTCTAAAATATCAGGGTAGTTTTCCTTGACAATTTCATGGAAGATGATGTCTACACTCTTTATTTTTGATAGTGGCTTTCATGTAGCCCCATAATTTTTAAATTATCTCTCCTGAATCTATTTTCCAGGTCAGTCATTTTTCCCAATAAGATATTTCACATTATCTTCTATTTTTTCATTCTTTTGATTTTGTTTTGTAATTTCTTAGTTTCTCATGAAGTAATTAGCTTTCATCTGTTCCATTCTAATTTTTAAAGAAATATTTTCTTCAGTGAACTTTTGAACTTCCTTTTTAATTTGACTAATTTTGCCTTTTGAAATGATTCTTTTCCTCATTGGATTTTTGGATCTCTTTTGCCAATTGAGTTAGCCTGTTTTTAAAAGTGTTATTTTCTTCAGCATTTTTGGTTGTCCTTTAACCAGCTGTTGAATCACTTTTCATGATTTCTTGCATCAGTCTCATTTCTCTTCCCAATTTTTCTTCCACCTCTCTTACTTGATTCTCAAAATACTTTCTGAGCTCTTCCATCATTTGAGAACATTACATATTTATTTTGGATGTTTTGGAAGTGGAAGCCTTGACTTATTCTGATGTTATACTTTGTTCTTCCTCTTCTAAAAGAATGGAAGAAAATACATGTTCACCAAGAAAGTAACCTTCTAGATATGTTTTTCCCCCTTTTGGGCCATTTTGCCAACCAGCTACTTGAGTTTTGTGTCCTTTATCAAGAGGAGGCTATACTCAGGGGATCTTTAAGTTCTCAGTTTCTCCAAGGTGGTACAGTTAAGGGAGGGATGCTTTCTCTTCTCCTGGTTTGCACACTGGTCTGGGTACAACCAAAATCAGTTCTGTCCAGAAGCTGCAAGTAGAATTCCTTCTCCATAACTGCCTTCTGCTCCACCACACCAGCACTCCTTCTCACCTCAGGGTTGCACTCAAGGTTGAGATTTAGATCAGCTGTTAAATTCTCCCAGGGACTTTAGGCAGAGGGCTCCAAAAACGAATGCTGCTGCTGGCAGTCCAGACTGCGTTTCTTATCCTGGGTGAAGGAGCTTTCTCAATGACCTTTGAAGCTATCTCTGTCTTTTGTGTGTTGAGCAATCTGGGAACTGCTGCTGGTGGCACCCTGAAGCCTCTTCTGGGTCCTGACTCTGCTGTGTCACGAGGCCCAAACTGGGCTGCACTCCACTCAGTGTCTGGTGTTATATAACTTTCTTTTCAGCCTTCTAGTCTGTCTTGGGTGGGAAATCTCTTTCATTCTGTCCTTTTGTGGATTACCCTGCTGTAGAATTTGTTTAGAGCCATATTTTACAGGTATTTTATGGGCAATGTGTGAGAACTTCTACGGATCTTTTTTCTACTCTGCCATCTTGGCTGCACCCTTCAGATGTCCTACCAAAGATCACATGAAAAACTCAGCAGTAACTTCCATAATTTCTTTATATCTCTTGGAATGTAGTTCATCTCAAGCTTGTGACTTGAATTCGTCATTGATAATAAGGTAATCTCTTATGATATTTACTTACATTGTGTTATGACTCCTTAAATGATTTTTTGTTATTTCTTTGTTGGTTTAAAGTAGATGTTTCTAACTTGGAGCTTATGAATGTTAAAATAAATATTTTGACCAAAACATTTTATATGGGCTTCATTTTTCATTTGATACCTTTATTTTTTCTAAAAATACATTCATACACAAATTATATCATTCTGAAAAGGAAAATATGTTTCTCAACAGACTAATCAAAAGGTTACATTTGGACCTATGTAATAGTGACTTCAGTTCTGGAATAAATAAGATAGTGTACATATTTCAAAGTTATTTGCAAAATTTGAAGTTTGATAAAAGTTTTAGTTATTGTTATTATTCCTATTTTTTTTTATTGCTATTAATATTCTACCCCACTCTGAGGAGGAGAAGCATGTCTTCTTTGACCTCCTTTTAATTCCTAACACAATTGCAAAATAATATACTGTTTTCTATCACCTTCACCACAAGAATACGGTAATTCTGAGTTTGAGAAATCCTTTTTGTTTCTTTGGGGAGGAGGGAGAGAGGCAATCAAGGTTAAAGGATTTGACCAGGACTGCAAAGGTGGTAAGTGTCAGAGGTTGGATTTGAAAGAAAGTACTCCTGACTCCTGAGTCAGTGCTCTAGCCAGTATGCCACCTAGATGCCCCTGGGATTTTTAACAATTTTTAAAATGATTATGTCATTTTTAATCTTCCTTTTTTTTACTTTACTGTTGTGTACATTTTTTGGTCATATACTTAAATATCTGCATTAAAAGCTCTCTTTATGATGGCCAAAAAGAGGAAATTGAACAGCTGTTCACCAAGTGAGGAATGGCTGAATAAGTTGTGTGTGTGTGTGTGTATATATATATATATATATATAGACTTCAGAGAAATCTGGAAAGATTTACATGAACTGATGCTAAGTGAAATGAGCAGAAATGGCAGAACATTGTACATAGTAACAGCAACATTGTGAGATGAGCAATTTTGATAGACTTAATTCTTCTCAGCAATATAAGGATCTAAGGCAATTTCAAAGGACTCATGGTGAAAAATGCTATCCACATCCACATAAAGAATTATTGAATCTGAATGCAGATGGAAGCATAGTACTCTCTGTCTCTTTCTCTGTCTCTGCCTCTCTGTCTCTCTGTCTCCTCTGTCTCTGTCTCTCTGTCTCTGTCTCTTTCTCTCTTCTTTTTCTCCTTCTTTCTTGTGGTTTTTTAATAGTTTTAATTTTCCTTTGGTTCTAATGTGGAAATATGTTTGATATGATTGCACATATATAGCCAATATAAGGTTTCACAACATCTTGCTGGGGAAATAATGGAGGGAGTGGTGGAAAATTTAAACTAAAAATCTTATAGAAGTGACTTTTGAAAACTAAAAATAAATAAACATTTTTTTAAGACAGAAATATGCATTAAAATAGGTTTTCTGTCAGGCCACATCCTAAAAAAAAGTTTATTTTCCTTTCTTACCAGACTCATTTCTCTTTGTATTTTCAACATTCCATTCCTTGCAACTTCCAGTCTTTTTTTATGCACTGATTTACCTTGTAGAATTTTAAGTCAATGCTTCCTAATTATTCTTTCTCCTAACCTTTGAAACTCAGTTTCCTCAGATATACTATACATCTCCAAATTATGCCTAACATCTGCTCTTACATCAGAAATAATAAATGGAGAAATCATGTCCTCAACCTCCTTAAATAAGGTTTCCACCATTTCTACTTTAGCAACTAATTCCTTCTTGTTGATTTGTATCATGTCCAGAATTATAGTGTTAACCCTTTTCACATCTTTCAGAGAATGAGAATATCTTCAATACAAGAAAAAATATCAATTTGATATAGACTGTCTTTATTAAAAAGTAATTTTTGGCAAAGTTATTTTTGATTAGAGTCAATATCATCAAATATGAATTTCCAAACTGGGAAGGAAGTTGAAGTATTGGGAAAAGAGAATATCTTGCTCGCCAGTTGACTTTTGTAAATTTAGTGTATAGTAGTACATTATGACATTTTTACATGCTACTTGAAGTATTGCTCTTTGAGGAAAAAGCTGAACAGGTGTTGAACTTATATATTTGTCAATTAGATAAGCAATTCAGACTATTACATTGAAAAACACTTACTATAGATTATGTGTTTCAATAACTGATTATTTGATTAACCTTGCAAACCTGCCTCTGTGTCCAGAAGGTTTATTTTATTTAACTTAAAATATTACCTAAACAAAATGAAAAACTTCTCAAGAGAAAGGGTCTTTCTTTTTCTCTGAGATGGACCCCTTTGTTGTTAAATCATAGATTATTTAACAGTTATAATTACTCTTTCAACAAGAATTTGAATTGAATTATTTTATTGCTAACTTACTAGTTTCAAAGTGCAGGATTTCAAAACTCTTCAGTCTGTGATAGTACATTGTATGTTGAGAGTACTGGCCTTCACCCATATATTTTCAGGAGTTTTAGTGAGCACCATCTACAAGGATAACTCCTATTAACCTAAGGGGATGGTCATAATGTTATGCACTGGTAAATAAAGCAGATTTTAGGTGGAAAGGGGCATGCAAGTCATGAGAACAAGGTAAGAAAAGAGATATTCAGGGCTTATGATGATAATACAATATTGATGATTATAAAGAAAAAGAAAATTATTGGTAGACATCCTGGAAGAAGCAGTAAAGAATTGGGATTGTGTGGACAGATAGATGAGCTAGGATTGGAAAATAAAATGTCTCAAGACAGAATTATATGAAATCTTACCTGGTTTTATAGTAGAAGGTGCACACAGATAATTAAACAAGGACTTCTGACATTTAATTCCTCTGTAACCTTGATAAATCATTTACTTTTCCTAGGTCTTATCTTCCTCATCTGTTACATAATGAAATTGGATTAAATGTCCTCTGAAATCCCACACAAATATAGAGTTATGATTCAATAATACAACAAGATTCTATTTAACATACATACATACATACACACATCAGAATATGTAGTATAAGATGATATAATAAATGAAATCTAGGATTAAACCCTACTTTAGTAGTGATATTCTTTAAAATGTTAGAGAAAATTTGTCCTTTTAATATAGTTCTGGTTTAAAATTGTCATTAAATATGATAGAGTACTTTGCAATTTTAGGTTTCCTGTTGGAATTCAGGAGAAGATACTTGAAAATGAATATCCTTGGTTTATTATTTATGATAAAATCTTTTTTTTTCCATTCAGACATCCTATTGCCAATTGGTTTCAGTCTATTGTTTATTCCTCTCCCGGTATAAATCTTAGAAATGTAGTTATGTAGTATAAAGTGCATTTATAAGAGAGGAAAGACAACATGGCAGAGTAAAAGTAGGACCTGACTGAGCTTTCTCCAGAATATTTCCATTAAAAAAAATAATGACTAAACAAACTCTAGAGCAGCAAAATCCATGTAAAGAAGCAATATTCTAGCTCAGGAAACATTAGAAGATCAGTAAGAAAGGTCTGCTACAACTGGGTGAGAGTGGAGCACAGTCTACCACAGCCCAAGCCAACACAGAGCAGGCCCCAGTAAATCATAAAAAGAAAAAGATGGTCTTGGGAGTCACTGCATCAGCAGTGGCAGCAACTGCTTCCAGAGTTCTCAGTCCATAGATAGTAAATGGTTGAATGATAAGGAGATTATAAGGGGTCCCTTTGATGGAACTCAGTGACTTTACCCATGCTACAGTCTGGGTCACAGTTCTAGGTGTTAGTTCCAGGACAAGGAGGAGCACTAGCACAACAGAGCTTGTGGTCAAAGTGGAGTGGAGGAGTGTAGACCCTCCTCACAGTTCCAGGGCAGAGAAGTGTGCTTGTGGCCCCTCACAGACCAGTGCACAGGGCAAGAGGGTAATAAATACATCTCTCTTTAGAACACATCATCTTGGAAGAACTGCAAACTTACAGGTCCCTAGAACTCTCTCTGAAAATAACTGCACAAACCCCTAAACCCTGGGATTCTGTACCTCCACCCAGAAGGCAGAGCCCTACATTAACAAGGATTTAAAGGTCAAGTAATAGACTGAGAAAATGAGCAGAAAACAGAAAAAAATGCTGACAACAGAAAGCGAATATGGTAAAAAGGAAGGTCAAAAACTACACTCAGAAAAGATAACAAAGTCATAGTTCCTTCATCCAAAGCTTCCAGGAAAAATATGAATTGGATTCAGGCCATGTAAGAACTCAAAAAAGAATATTAAAAACCAAGTAAGAGAAATAGAGGAAAATTGCCCAGAGAAATGAGAATGATGCAAGAAAATCATGAAAAATGAGTCAACAGTTTGGTAAAGGAGACACAAAATAACGCTGAAAAAAATATCATACAAATCAGTCTAGATCAAATAATAAAAGAGCTTCAGAAGACTAATGGGCAGAAAGATACCTTAAAAGCAGAACTGGCAAATTTAAAAAGAGGCACTAAAATTCACTGAAAAGAAAAAAAAAACTTCTTAAAAAGTAGAATTTACCAAATGGAAAAGGAGGTCATAACGTTCACTGAAGAAAATAATTATTTAGAAATTCACACTGAGGAACCAGAAGGGGATCAATTCATAGAAATCAAGAGACAGCAAAATAAAACCAAAATAATAGTAACAGCAACGGTAATAGGAAATAAAAGACCAGAATGTCAAACCTAAATGGAAAAAAACGGACCTGGAACATTGATCCAGGAGAGAGAATTTTTTTTAAATTATTGGACTTCCTGAAATCTACGATAAAAAGCAAAAGAAAACCTAGATAGTATCTTTCTAGAAATTAACAAATAAAACTGTTGTGATATTATAGAACAAGAAGGTAAAATAGAAATGTCAAAAATCTATCACCCCCTGAAAGACATCTTAAAATGAAACCTTCAAGGACAATTTTAGTCAAATTCCAGAGCTTCGAGGTCAAAGAGAAAATATTGCAAACAGTCAGGAAGAAATAATTCTGTAGTTGAGCCACAGTCAAGCTAAGATTTAGTGACTTCAACATTAAAAGATTGGAGGGCTTGGAATGTCATATTCCAGGGGGAAAAACAGTAGGATTACAACAATTACCTACATAGAAAAACTGAGAATAATACTTCAAGGGAAAAGTGAGTATCAAATTATATAGTCAAATTTCAAATATTTTTGAAGAAAAGGCCAGAGGTGAATAGAGATTTTGATTTTCAAGTACAATACTCAAGAAAAATATAAAAAGATAAAAAAGAAAAGGAAATGGTAAACGACTTAATTAGGTTAAACTATTTACATTCTTAGAAACATTTACATCTTAGGCAGGATGATACTTGTAACTCCTAAGAGTCTTCTCATTATTAGGTCAATTAGGATGAATTTATATAGACCGAGGCTACTGGTATGAGTTGATATGAAAGGAGAATATCTGAAAAAATATAAACTAAGTTGAAAAGTAAGAGAGGAATGTACTTGTTAAAATGGAAAGGGAGTGGTACAATGGGATAAATTATTTCCCATAAATGAGGCAAGAAAAAGCTTTTACAGTGGAAAGGAAGAGGTGTGAGGTGTGAAGTGAATGAAACTTATTCTCATCAGAACTGGCTCAGAAAGCAAAAAACATACACTCAGTTTGATTAAGAGATTTATCCCACCCGACAAGAAAGTAGGAGGGGAAGAGGATAAAAGACATGGAGAAAAAAGGGAGGGCAGATTAGTGGAGAATGTAAACAGAAGCAAAATATTTTGAGGAGGGATAGGGTGAAAGAAAAGAGAGAATAGAATAAACAAGGAGGAATAGAATGGAAGGAAATACAGTTAGAAATAATAACTAAGAAAAAAATTGCATCAGGTTTCTCTGATAAAGCCCTCATTTCTCTAACACACAGAGAACAGACTCAAATTTAAAAAAAATAAAAGTCATTCCTCAACTGATAAATGATCAAAATATATGATTAGTTTTCAGATCAAGTAACTGAAGTTATCTATAGCCATATGGATAAGCAGTTTAACTCACTCTTGATTGGAGAAATGCAAATTAAAATAATCCTGAGGTACTATCTCATACCTATTAGATTGGCTAATAGGAGGAAAGGAAAATGACAAATGCTTGGGGCGATGTGGAACGAGACATTAATGCACTGCTGGTGGAACTGTGCTAATTCAATCATTTTGTAGAGCAATTTGAAACTCTGTTCAGAGGACTATAAAATCATGCATACCCTATGACTTGGCATACCACTACTAGGTCTGTATCCCAAAAGATATTAAAGAGAGGAAAAAGATGTACATGCCCCCAAATAATAGCTCTTTTCTGGTGGCAAAGAATTGGAATTAAGAGGATGCCCATCAATTAGGGAATGACTTACAAATTGTGATATATGACTATGGTGGTTTCTATTGTGCTATAAGAAATGATAAGCAAGATGCTCTTGAAGAAAACCTGGAAAGACTTACATGAACTGAAGCAAAATGAAGTGTACTGTGTACAAATTAACAGCAATATAGTGTTATGATTGGCTGTGAATGACTTAGTTGTTATCAGCACTATAATGTTACAAGAGAACTCTAAAGTCCTTTTGATAAGAAATGCTGCTCATCCCCAGAGAAAGAACTGATAGAGTCAGAATACAGATTGAAATTTTTTTTGATTTATTTTTCTAGAGTTTTTTAATCTATTTTTTCTTTCACAGTATGAGTTATGAAAACTTTTTCAGGATCACATATATATATATATATATATATATATATATATATATATATATAAATTGTCTATCTTCTCAGTGTGGGTGGAGAGAGGGAAGGGGAATGGAGAGAATTTGGAACACAAAGTTTTAAAAACAAGTGTTAAAATTGTTTTCACATGCAACTGTGGAAAAATAAAATACTATCCAAAATGTATATTTTATATGTAGCATTGATGGATATGAATGGGGACTATATCCTCCCAAGACAAGTCACTTCCAGGAACTAGAAACAATGAAATATTAGTTAATATAGTATTCAAGAAGTGTGAGCCTGTGGCCACAAAGAGCCTCAATGATAAGTAAAAGGATTTTAATAAAATCTTTTAATAAATGGATTTGTTTTGTAAAATTTGAACCCAGTCAAAAGGCTGCATCCAAGGACATACAAGGTAAAGTGCTCCTTCAGGACCACAGGCTCCCCAGTGCTGAAGTAGTTGCTCTGAATGATACTGCAATACTATTTTCTGGTTGAATTTTTCCTCTTCTTTTCTTGTTGGGAGTGGGGGGAGAAATAGATTTTTTCAGATGATGGTCTTGTCAAAGTCTATTTTTGTTTGTTTATTTGTTTGTTTGCTTGTTGTTTCTGAAGATGCAGAATTTTAGCCTGTTGATTTTGTGGTTTTCTTGGAGCACTCGTTCATCCGTAGGTATTCTCAGCACATCTACATAGGAAGGCAGGTTGCTGCACTGGCTAATAGAGAATGAATCACTTCTCTAGGGACCAATCAGCTAAACTCAGTTACATGGGTAGGTAAATTAAGACAAGACAGGAGTAATTACAAACATGAATTGATTCTCTTTCTTGTACCCTGTGGAGCTACAGACAATATCTAGGCTGTCTAAACAATCATCTGATTGATCATAAGAAAATTTGCTTTTTTGTAAATTTGTGTACCTTCACTTAAATGATTGTTTATTCAAAATTGAGAGTGATTTTAAATACATATGAGCCCCTTTTGTTCTGGTGTTCACTCTTCAGTGACTTTTGTTGCTAATATTTTATTTTACTTGTGGTACTAATTACTCTGGTGTTCTTAAAACACAGTTTCTCCATGACAAATAATCAGTGCTTCAGGATAATGATGAAATATGTTTACCACCTCTTGTCAGAGACACATTTTCAGATATGGCAATGTATAATTTTGTTCTGCTGTATTATACTTATTGGTTACATGTAGGCTTTTGCATGATGCGGACGAGTTGTTTTTGTCTGGCTACGTGGTAAAAGGAAATATTAAAAAATGGAGAAAAGAGAATCAATGAAAAATTTGAAAACTAATCAAGCAGGGAACCATTAAGAGATACTAAAAATCAGTTTTTTTTAATTTTATTAAATTGAATATGTGATTCTAAGACTGTACTTAAAATCCACAACATAAAAGATTGATTCATTTAAATTTATATTTTTTCATTCCTTTTCATATTTGACATATTATGCTGATGATATATTAAGAAAAATTAAAGGAAAATTACAAAACTTGAGTTAAAATCTATTCAAATTCATGTCCATAAGCCACTTTTTCCCCCACTGAACTTTTGTGGCATAAAGAGTGAGAGATTCGTCACGTGACATGGCTTTGTAATGGAAAAGGAAAACAACACAAAATATAATGTAAACAATAAATAAACTCAAAGTATACCCTGTCTTACTACACATCTTAAGAATAATGTCCTTGGAATAAAAATTAAGAGGAGAATGAGTCCAAAATGCTTCACTTTCCCAACATAATGAATGAAACAGGCAAATCAGATAAATTAATGCTGGTATCTAAAAGTTGGTGACCAACAAGAGCCTGCCAATCCAATTAAGGTCTTTAAAATATCTTTATTATTATTTTTTCTAATTAAGCTAAAGGTACATTTTTAAAAATGTAGGATTAACAAAAATAGTTCATTATTTATATTTTCCTTTCTTGGATTCATCAATTCAAATTCAAAATGATTAATAAAAACTAAAAAAAAATCAAAACAATTCATCCTCATTAAAAAATATTGCTTTAAAGTTGAAGGCCAAAAATTAATTCATTATACAGATATTAGCATTATAACAAACAAGAAATAAATTCAGATATAAGCAGCTATCAATATTATTCTGGTGAACACTTATGTCCAAACATTGGCTATGCAATGATTCTAACTGAAAGTAGTTTCTATGCATTGAGTATTCTGATTTTATCTCAACAATTGAGCAGAGGATGCATATAAAGGTCAACAAATATTTATTAAGCGCCTACTATGTTTCTTAATAGAGAGTCAGTATAGTACAGTGTACAGAGAGCTTACCTTATAAGATGAAGTTCTGGGTTGAAGTTTTCCTCCTGACACATACGTATTGCAGGATCAATGAGCAAGTTGTCTCTTTTCAGGGCTCAAAGTACGTCAGTGACTGAATTATGTTGAGATTTTGCTGACCTTCATTGGTAAAGGACATTTCCTGATCCAGAAGCTTCCTAAACTGAAAGAACCATGATTCCATCCCCTAACTCTATGTAATGGACACAGAAAAAACAAACAAACAAACAAATGCCAAAGTTATCTCTCCCTTCAAGTAAATACTAAATAATAATAAAATATTAAATAAATAATATGAAGGGGGAAGACTCTTTAATGAAGATGGTAAGGATCACACTAAATTTTTAAATAAAGGCTTTGTACCAATGAAAAAATATAGCTAAGACAAGAAGAAAAGCAGAAAATTGGTGAGGTATTTTATAGTTTCTCATATAAAGATCTTATGTATCAAATATGTAGAAAATTGCAAAATCTATAAGAATATAAATCATTCCCCAATTGATAAATGATCAAAGGATATGAACAGGCAGTTTTCCAATGAAAAAATTAAAAGAATTTACTGTTATGTAAAATATTTTAAACCATTATTGGTTAGGGAAGTACAAATTAAAATAACCTTAAGATATCATTTTAAACCTATCAATTAGCTGAAATGATTGAAGGGGAAAGTGACAAATGTTGATAGGGATATGGAAAAAAATAAGATATTAAATTCATTGTTGGTAGGATTGTGAACTGGTTCAACTATTTTAGAGAGCAATCTGGAATTGTGCCTAAAGCAACTATATTCTTTGCCTGCCATAACCCCATGTTTCCTCCTCTATAAAAGCTTTTTGTCTTTCTTTAAAATGAAATTATTTGAGGTGGAGCCAAGATGGGGGAGTGAGAGCAATTACTCACCTAAGCTCTTAGACAAACTCCTTCAGATACCTTTAAAAAGGGAATCTGACCAAATGTGGAGGTGCAGAATTCAATAGGAGATAAACTGTGGCAGATTCACAGCCCAGGATCTGTGCCAAGAGGGTGGAGGAGTATACAGCACACAGCATACAACCTGGCAGGGCCAAGCAGGAAAGTCCTGGGGTGGTATGAGGCAGTAGTAACACAGAAGAACCTCGAGCAAAACTCCACAGGACTGGGGTACAGTGGAACCAAGCAAGTGAGAGCCACAGAACTTTAGGTATCTGCTGCAGCTACTCTACAGATTGAATGTCTGTAATTTACCTCCTTGAACTTGTAGGAGTCAAAATGGCAGGTTGAACAGTAAATGCTCTCTTTCCTTCCCCTCATTCACCTTGAAAGAACCATAAAATATTTCCCCAGAAAAATCCTGGAACAGTGGGATCATCAGAGAGGTAAACAGTCATGTAGCACATGAGTCTCGGAAAATTGCTAAGGAGGATTCCTCTTACTGTGACAGGACCAGAGCTGTCCTGGACAGCCCCACCTCAGCAAACCAGGAGGAGATCCAGAGCCTCAGTAGGGTGGAGTCTCACTACCACCAAAACCAGGACCCCAGGACTGACTCAGTATTGCAGAGGAAACAGGAAAAAACAAGGTAGTAAGGATCACCAACCACTGAGCTTACTTTTGCTCTAGGTCAGCTGAGGAGACTAGACCACCCCTCCTCCGCACTTAACAAGCTAGGTCCAAGGCAAATCAGGGAAAATATAAACCAAAAAATGGAATTCACCTGACCTCTGCTTTCTCACATGAGCCAGCTCAGCACCAGGTTCTTTAGGTTCTAGCTGAAAGAATCAGAGGCCACAATACACAAAACATAATCATCATGAGTAAAAAATGAAGCAAGAAAGGAAAGATCATAGAATCTATATATGGGGACAAGGATTAAAACATGAATACCAAAGAGTTCATTATAGAGACTGTACTCTCATCTGAAACTTCAGAAGGGACTGTGAACTGGTTGCATGCAAAAAAGAACACACTTGGAAGAGCTGAAGTTGGAAATAGAACAAAAACTGGTCAACGATTTTAAAAGTATGAAAAAAGAATTCATTGAAGAGAACAGCTCTTTAAAAAGGAAAATTGAACAAATAGAAAAGGAAGCACAAAACCTGACTGAGAAAATTGGACAAATGGAAAAGGAAGTACAAAGACTAACTGGAGAAAATGATTCCTTAAAAGGAATAATTGGACAGATGGAAAAGGAGACACAAAAGATGAGTGAAGAAAACAATTTAATAAAAACAAGAATTGGGCAAGTAGAAGTAAGTGACTCCATGAGACATCAAGACTCACTCAAACAAAAACTAAAGATTGGAAAGACAGAAGAAAATGTACAGTATCTAATTGGAAAAACAACTGACCCTCAAAATAGATCCAGGAGAGAAAATTTAAGAATTTCTGTTCTATCAGAAATCCATGATGAACCTGGACAATATTTTCCAAGAAATCATACAGAAAATCTTCTTGGAAGTCCTAGAACCAGAGGGAATAACAGTCATGGAAAGAATCCACCATTCACCATTCAAAAGGGATGTCATACTAAAACCACCACGGAATATTGTTGCCAAATTCCAGAACCATCAAGTGAAGGAGAAAATATTACAGCCAGCCAGAAAGAAACCATTAAAATATAAAAGAGTTGCAATCAGGATCACAACAGACCTTGAAGCTTCTTCATTAAAAGATCAAAGGAATTGAAATATGATATTCCTAAATCAAAGGAACTAGGGTTAAAAATAAGGATCAATTACCCAGCAATGTTCAGCATAACTTTTCAGGCAAGGAGATGAACATTCAGTGAAATAAGGGATTTTCACACGTTACTGATAAAAATACCAGAACTCAATAGAAATATTGATCTTCAAACACAGGTCTCAAGAGAGGCACAAAAGAAGGTAAACAGGGGAAAAGAAAAACTTGTTACCTTATATGGGCAAACTGTTTACCTCCCTACAAGGTAATATGATACTTGTTAATTTAGAAAATTTTATATCTATTGTGAAATACAAAAATGATATGCTTAGATAGAGGAAGTAAGTATAAAGTAAATGTTGTGATGAATAAAATGTGACTCAAGCATGCAAAGGAATTGTAACAGGAGATGTGAAAAGGAGGAAGCAGAAAATGGCAAATTACATTGCAGGAAGAAGTACAAAATTATACTACAACAGAGGGAAAGATGGGAGGGAGTTGAGCATGGTTTTAGAGGTATTCTCATCTAATACAATTCAAGGAGGGAACAACAACCTCAATTAAGTATATAAATCTCACTAGCTCTATAGGCAGTATGAGGGGAAAGGGGAAAGAAACAGGAGTGGAAGCTAAAAGGGAGGGAAGAAGTAGTAAAGGTAAAGGGGAGTATAAGGTAGGAAGGTTAAAAGAAGGAAGGGAAGTCTATGGGAAATGATAGTCAAAAATTAAAACTTCATTGTGGAGGGGAAGGGAGAAGAGAGAACTAAAAGTGCAAACAGTGGGAAAAGGGATGCAGGGAAAGACACAGTTAGTAATCATAACTGTGAATGTGAATAAGATGAACTCTCCCATAAAATGGAAATAGGTGGCAGAATGAATTAAAAACCATAATTCAACAATATGTTGCTTCCAAGAAGCACATTAAAAACAGGGGGATACTCACAAGGTAAAGGTAAAAGGTTATAGCAGACTATACTGTGCTTCAGCTGATGCAAAAAAAGCAGGGGTAGTAATCCTAATCTCAGACAAAGCAAAAACAGAAATAGATCTAATCAAAAGAGATAAAGAAGGAAAGTGTATCCTGCTAAAATGTACCACAAACAATGAAGCAATATCATTGCTAAACAAATATGCTCCAAGGGTATAGCATGGAAATTCTTAGAAGAAAAGTCAAGGAAGTTATAGGAAGAAAAACAGCAAAATTATACTAGTGGGGGATCTCAACCTGCTCTTCTCTGAACTTGATAAATGTAACCTTAAAATAAACAGGAAAGAAGTGATGGAGATGAATAAAACTCTGTATATGGTAGATATGACAGATCTTAGGAGAAAACAGAATGGGGATGGAAAGGAACTTACTTTTTCTCAGCGGTACATGGCACATACAAAACTGACCATGTACGAGGACATAAAAACCTCATAATTAAATGCAGAAAGACAGAGATCTCAATGCATCCTTCTCAGATCATAACGCAATAAAAATTACATGTAATAAAAAGCCATTGAGGAGAAGGGGGTGGAGCCAAAATGGTGGAGTAGAAAGACACACATTTGCCAGCTCTGAATCCATAGCCCATAGATTCCCTGTAAAAAGAACTCCTGACAAATTCTGGAACAGTGGAAGCTGTGCTGCAACACCGTGAAGGAGATTTCCGTTGCAGACAGCCCTGAAAAACCAATCGCAAAGGTACCCAGACAGGAGCGGAGCCCTGCCCTGCGGAGTCCTTCCCCCCCACCCCACCCCAGCCACATGGCACTGAGAGGAGAGAGCAGAGCCCAGCAGGCATCAGGGACCTGAATCTCCAGGTAGCCGCGAAGGGCCCTCCACCCACAGACGCACAGGTCAGTGAGAGAGACGGGCTGAGAGGGGAGCAGGATATCTCCGGGACTTGGACCCCTTGGGAAGCGGCCGCTGCGGCAGAGGCTGAAGCAGCTCGGCCAGAGGCAGATGCAGCTCAGCCAGAGACTCCAAGAACTGGCAGGAGCTCCACCCCAGCTCCACTACAAAGGATCTCTGTATAAACCCCCTGAGAGAACTGAGCCTGAGAGGCGGCCCTGCCTCCACCTGAGAACCAGCAGATAAGCCCCTATTAAAGAGCAGTCAGGCCTGCCGCCAAAAGCCCTGAGGCTGGGGAGCAGCATTTGAATCTCAGACCCCAAACACTAGCAGGTGGATCTAGGCCAGGGGGTGGAGAGGACTCTCAGAAATCAAGTAACTGGCTAGGAAAATGCCAAGAAAAGGGAAAAAAACTAAGACCATAGATGGTTATTTCCTTGAGAAGATCATTCCTCCATTTGTCTCTGTCGACGAGGAGGTCTGCTTACCATCAGGTAAAGACATGGGAGTCGAAGCCCCTGTATCCCAAATATCTGAAAGGGATAC